>OZ038320.1:27135637-27360936 GCA_964035795.1 Pterobdella sp. o SKG-2022 | reverse complement strand
TATCATTTTTCAGACAGCGTATGTATTATTTAAATATTATTTTTCAACAAAAACATCAAATGTAAAGAATTTTTTCAATGCTAACAAAAAATTTAGTACTATTAAATAGAATAATAGAATTCCTCACATTTGATGTTTTTGTTGAAAAAATTCTATTTAAATTTTCACAGCAAATATATATATATATATATATATATATATATATATATATATATATATATATATATATATATATATATATAAGCTTCTGTTTTCGATTGGAACAATAACGATTTTTTCTTATTTGTATACAACAAAAATTTGAATAGTTTGAAAGAAAAATCAATAATGTAATAAAACTAAAATCTAAAACGTTTTATTTTTCAAAAAATACAATTTCTCATTCATCTTGGTACGAAATAGGCTATAAATTCTCTTTTAGGTGTATGGTTTTCCATATATAAACAAGCTCCCTATTCAGCTGCAAAGATGTATGGAACCTAATTGAGAAAAATTTCTTTATAATAATTAAAAGTATAACTTCCTTTTTGGAAAAAATGCAATGAAAACATTGAAAAAATTGTCATTTTAAAAACATCTTTTTATTTTGAAACAACGAAAAATTATCAGCATGTCATAAAGACTATTACTGAAATGCTTTCGCATTGCTGAAAAAGCTTCGTTGAATTAGCCACAAACACGTTATCACAACATGCCAAAAGCATATGATAATGCATCTGACAAAACATAACAGTAATTGGTTTTTATTGCAGAAAAATTGTTGAATTCATGTTTTGAAAAATTTTGGTTTTATATCATTTTTCAGACAGCGTATGTATTATTTAAATATTATTTTTCAACAAAAACATCAAATGTAAAGAATTTTTTCAATGCTAACAAAAAATTTAGTACTATTAAATAGAATAATAGAATTCCTCACATTTGATGTTTTTGTTGAAAAAATTCTATTTAAATTTTCACAGCAAATGTTCGAATAAATACAATTGAAAATTAACTGAAAGTAATTCTGACATAAATAATATATGGGGGATACGTTCTTCATTGATGTTCTGACCTTATTAACTGTCTAACACCTCCTTAATTTGATTTAGCATCTATAAAACAAAAGAAGAATATGCAGTAGAACTGCTCGCATAGAAAGGATTAACCACAATAAAACAAGTAAATGACCACACTAGAGCGGTGGGAGAGTTGAAGTTTTTTTAGAGTTTGAACATCCATCAATAAATGATGAAAATTATATTAACTAAATTTTGTAAATTTTAAACAGCCACAAGCTCAACATAATGATTAGCAAATAATTTTCTGGCCAAAAATAAATGTTTTTGTATTCTTTGACTCTATCTTTAACAAGAATATTAAACAGCTCAAATAATATTGACACCTAGTTGTAATGGTCAATACCGTAAAACCTCCAGTTGAAATTCAATTGATTTCTTCTAGTCCATGTGTGCGTATAATCGCATTATACACTTTTTAATGATTTATTATTATTATTATTAAGATTTTTATAGCGCACAGTTATCAATTCAAGATTGCTACAAAGGCGCTCAAGGTTTGTAAGAGATTATGACTGGGGATGTTTATGGTATAAGTGAGTTTTCAAAAGTTTGCGAAAGTTCATGAGAGAAGGCGATGAGCGCAAGTTAGAAGTAAGTGAATTCCACAGACGTGGAGCCTGGCGAGAAAAAGAGCGACTAGTAAACAAGTCTGAAGAAACAGGTTGATGACGCTGGAGATCAGAGTGCAAGGATCTGAGTGGTTGACGTTAGCGTCTGATTGACAAAAAATCAAAAAAATAAGCAGGTTGTTCAAGCTTGAGAGTGCATGCAATGAGCTAAAGTAATTTAAACTTGCATCTTTGGAAGACAGGTAGCCAGTGCAAACGATCAAGACAGTCGCTGGAAGAGCTGAAATAATCAGCTTGAAGAAACGTCTTGGCCGCGTGGTTTTGGAGGGCTTGAAGTTTGCATAAAAGATAGTTTGGCTACCCGCAAAAGAGAGAATTACAATAGTCCAATCTGGAAAAAACTAGTCAGGTAAAAGAGGGCATTGGAAGTGGAAAGAGGTAAGAATTTGCGTATTTGTTTTATGGCATAGATATGGAAATTGGAAGATTGGATTATTTGAGCAAAGTTCAAATTTGAATCTAAGGTGACACCTAAGATTTTGAGCTTGGAAGATATAGGGAGTGTGGTGCCGTCGAGGGTTACCACAAAAGGGAGATTGTATTTTGCTAAAAAACGAGAGCTGCCGACAAACATCACCTCACTCTTAGTAGAGTTTAGTTTCAGTTGGCTTTGGGAAAACCAGGAGTTTAGAGCGGAAAGACAACTGGATAATTTAAGGAGAGTGGGGCTAGGATCTAGGTGAAAAGAGTGATGTCATCAGCGAACTGGTGAAAAAACAAGTCATGCTGTACAATAATGCTACACATGGGTGATGTATAAAGAGAGAAGAAGATTGGTCCCAGAACGGAGCCCTGCGGCACGCCTGAGTTGAGTGATGTAAGAGAAGAGAAATTGTCCAATTTAACGAACTGAGAACGTTGAGAAAGGTAAGAGCGAAACCAAGAAAGAGCGGAAAGAGTGAGATCAGAAATATTGAAGTGTCTATTCAAAATATCAATTAAGATATTGTGATCGAGAGTGTCAAAAGCAGCAGAAAGATCTAGCGAAACCAAAACGGCCGCATGTCCAGTAGCGCAGATGTTGCGAAGACTAGCAGTGATGCGTAAGAGTGTGGTTTCTGTTGAGTGGTGCTTGCGATATGCTGATTGGAAAGAATTGAAATTAGGAGATGATGAAACGTGAGAAGTTATTCTGGAATGAACGAGTCTTTAGATAATTTTTGAAATGGCGCTCAAGTTAGAAATAGGGCGGTAGCTCGAAGGAATGGTGCGGTCCAAATTGCCTTTCTTAAGCAAAGGGAGAACTTGTGCTGTTTTAAAGAAAGCGGGGAAAATTGCTTGTGAAAAAGACAAGTTGTTAAGTTTGGAAATTATTGGAGCAAAGAGGTGAGAAAAGCGTTTTAAAGTGGATGTGGGGATTAAGTCTAATGGAGAAGATTTATTGGGTAAAGAGCGAATTAGCCTACTCACTTCTTCAATACTGACAAATGAGAAATAAGAGAGTGGTGTTCGATTGTCTGGTAGAATAGGGTCTGTGCAGCGCAAAATGGACGTTGGCATAGATTTGTGAATAAGAGCGATTTTCTTTTTAAAAAAGCTACTAAAGGTATTCACAAGATTGATAGCTTCTGGAGAGCTGCGTGGCGGAGAAGGAGAAGATCTATGTAGGATGGAGTTGGCAATTTTCCAAAAAACTTTCGAGTTTGGTTTGACAGATGCAAGCATGTTGTTAAAATAATCAGCACGTGATTTAAAGATGAGAGCGCGAGCAGTCTTCCAAGATTCCTTGAGGGCAGTAAGAAGACTGGCTGGAACAGGCTTGGATCACCTTAACAATAAAGAAATTTTTCTCTCAAGTTTTCGTCTTTTTCTTTTGGTGGCAATGGCTTCAGTGGATAACTTATGATGGGAGTGACTGCTGGGGCGAAAGATGTGGGCGTGAAAAGGGGCATGGTGGTCGATAAGTGATTGAAGAGAGTTGTTCATTGTTGTAAAAAATTCTTCAACTGGAACATCAGAAAGGTTAGTTAGTGTATTATGGGTATGTCTGAAATCTTTCTCGAAGACAGCATCATCAAAGTTTTCAAAGAAGCGGGAAATTACAATGCGAGGGGGAAGGGAAGGAGGAGCGAGGTTGAGACTGCATAAAATAAAATAGTGATCGGAGTCAAAAGTTTCTCTGCCAATTTCTTGTATGAGATGACTGTTAGGTTTTGGAGTAATGATGAGGTCAAGGATGTTACCAAGTCTGTGGGTGGGGAAGTCTATGTGCTGGATCAGCTCGAGTTCACGTAAAAGAGCACTAAGCGGGTTGTCATGAGACGTACAATTTGGGGTGTTGAAATCACCAGCCAATATAAAATTTAAAGAAAGAGAATAAAGGAAATAAAGATGAGACGTGAGCTCGCAGATAAAATTGCCGGTGTTTGGAGGACAGTAGATCACCGATAGAAACAAACAGTGTGACGAAAAAGACACTTTGGCTGTCAATGATTCAAAAGAAGAAGGGGATGGGAATTTAATGGCATCCAATCGAATGGAGTTTCTGGAAATTACAGAAATACCTCCACCTCGTTTACCTATGGGTCGGTGTGAGTGCAAGACATGAAAGCCATGAGGCACAATGTCATATTTTGTGACATTGTCTGCGTTTTCAGGAATCCAAGTTTCCGTCAAAGCAATAATGTCAAGTTTAAGAAAAAGGATAGTATCGAGTATAATAGAAGATTTACTACGAGTAGACCTAAGCATGAGGAGAGCGAATTTAGTAGACAATGGTACATTGTGGACTTTAGGATGAGAGGCTGACTGTCATTCCCAAGCCGTATGTCACATCTTGAGTCGCACTTGTTGTCTATAAAGGGTACAAGAGGAGGATGTTGTGACATGGTCATGGCAAAAGCGCTTTGATTCAAAGCAGGGAACACAAAGGGAAGGAGAGGTTTTAGGGCAGTTGTCAGACAAATGGTCTTTGCTGCAGTGCTCAAATACTCTAGGATTTTGGCACTTGGATATGTTATGACCATAAGTCTGACAATTCAGACACCTAGTTGGATGGATGCGAAAGTGGAAAGGAAATCTACCAAAAAGGAGATGTACATTCTTAGACTTGTTCAGCATGGGAAAAACATTGCTTGAAACTTGGATAAGCCAGTCACGAGTAGAAGGGTTTCGTGCGTTGGGCCTGTGCCTAAAGGCACGGAAAGCGCTGGGATCAACAGATTGAAAGAGGTTTCAAGTTCCTCATTAGTAACCCATGTCGGTAGACCCAAGGTCTAATCTAGGTTTAATATACTTAACTGCATTTAAATTAGTGCCAGTACTTGCAGATTGTTATGAGATGTATAACCTTTAATGGCTTGTATTGAAAGACTGACATTTTTGTATCGTTGTCGTTTGGTTTGGTGGATAAGCTTGTTACACAACAGTGAGACAGTCTACTTGGGGCTGTAAAGGTGAATCTTGAGTTTAGATTGTTTTTGTTTTGAGGCATTTTTAAACTCTGAATGCAGCTTTATAGACAATTTTTCCACGAAAAAGTTGCATTATAAGTAGCAATCTTTGCCGACTACTGTTTTTCTTAGTTACTGTGACACGTACAAAGGTACGGGTAATAAAATAAATAATAGAAAAATCTCAAATATCGGCAAATTTGTGAGCATGAAAAATGTTTCATTTTTATGTGTTAGATTCTTTGTAAGAAGCCTATTTATAACGAATTTTAGAGCAACAGATGAAACTTTGTCTATTTTTTGTGATTTATTAATTCAATATCGTTCAATTTGTGAATCCCTGCTAGTGAAAAAGCTTTAAATTAAAACAAAATGAAAATTGAAGCAATTATTCACCAGAGTATTTAAAATGAAAAATTGTATGAAAACAAAATGAAATTTTTAAAAGTTATGACAAGATAAGCAAAAAATAAAAATTGCAACTCAAAGAACAGGTAGAAAACATTGCCTTATTGATACCAATATAGAACAGTATTCACATTTTTTGCGTACTTAGAATCAAATTTGAACTTATACAAACAAAATTTACAATGCACTAGGGCTTAAAGTTTGTAATACATTGGAAAAAAAACATCTAGGGGAAAAATCGTTAGCAACAGATAACTAGCACATAAGCCCAACTGACACATATTAATTCATGTTTCAAAATGAACCATGGAAATATTTTGGGTTATCGCCCTGTGATGAACATTTTTCAGCTTGTAATATCTTTTAAGAATAACGTTTTAACTTTTCTTCATTTAGTCCTTATTTCATACTTTTCATTACTTTCTTTGTTTTATTTTTATGTTCTGATGCCAATATCCTGCTTTCGAGGATAATCTTTTATGTATAATTTTCTGTTTTTCAAACATTTCCAAGTTTTCATCCAATTTTTTAAATTTTATTTACATTTTTTCCCATAATGTAATGTTTCATCCAGATTTATAATACAATTCTTTATCTTGTTCTTAGCATGACGTTTACCTACCTCTAACTGTGCACCCTTCTTCACAGACTGCTCTTCAATTATAATCCAAATATCAGTAAAATCTGCTCCTAGATATATACAGAATGGCAGTTTAGTTTGCTTTGGCAAATGATTTTAGTTGACAACGGTGGGACAAACCGCTTAAATATGGAAGCAGAGTATCTTGAACTTTAATAATTTTTAAATGGGTTGTAAGCTTTGTGAGAACAATAGTTTAAAAAAATTGCTCTTTTTCTTCTTTAATCACCGTATTTATCTTTTCATTGCCTCCGTTATTCTGACACTTGCAGGAGTATAATGTAATATGGATGAAGTAAACTTAGAAACTCTCTCACACTTTTTTGTTTGTTTTTTTTATTGTAGTTTATAATTCTATATTTTTTTTGTTCATTTTTTTTCCATGCTTTATATTCGTTGCAAATAGCGTTTAGCGGTGTTATAGTCTGTAAATAACTTTTCAATTACAAATGTTCCTTTTGTATAGGTCTAAAATTTTTCTTTTCCTCTTATATATTCAATGAATTCTTTTGTGAAATTCTTTCATTTTTTTATAATTAGTTTGTCATTTATTATACAGTCTGCGTCTTTTTAACTTTTCGTAGCAATAATTATTTTCATGTTGTTTTTTCTCTCCATTAGTTTTGAATAAAAACTACATTTCCATTATATTTTTTCACTATTGTTTTTAATGATTTGGAAAGTTCTATATTAGAAATTATTCCATGTGAATGTCTTGGTCTTCCTTTCTATATAGCTTTTCTGTTTTTTTTTGTTTTATAAATTTTTAAACCTATTTTTTCAGTTGGGAATTTTTGAACAAAATTAAAAATTTTTCAAATTTATTTTTTTTTCATATCTTTATTGTTGAACAAAATGGCCATTTTTAGTAGAAATATAAGTTTTAGCATACTTATTCAATATTTTTTTAAGGGATAAAACGACTCTAGGTAAGTATTTTTAATCTTCTCAATAAAAGTAAGACAAATTTTCTTCAAACAAATGAACATAAAAGATATGCAAAATAAAAATGAAAAGAAGCATTTCTTCATAGTTGACTTGTTTTATGACCACAAAAATATTCGTGACTCTGATTAAATAGTTTTTCGTTTTATAACGGAAATTTTTAGAAATAAAATTAGATTTTTAATATTCTGAGCACGTCATTCGAAGCTTCTGCTTTCAGAAAATTATCTCAAAAAAAGTGAATTTTTCAATAATTTTCAATTTTAATAAATTTTTTTTCTATACTGCATTGGTAGTGAAAATGTTATAAAAGTAGAATTAATTTTGTGTTTTTCAAATAGGAAATTCTGATAGCATTTTTTAAAGAGGCTTTGCTCATTATTTTGAAATAGGAACTGTTATATACAAAATATTTTTTGCAGCTTTATTAATTAAATTTTATTTTTTAAACATTTCAAATTTTCTGAATTGAAACTCAAAAACTAAATCTAAGACCAGAAACAATATAAATCATTCAGTTGAAAAGATTTTCTCATCACATGAAAAACTCTAGTATTGTAAAACAATTTGAAAAAAAAAAACTACAAAAGACTTAGAACAAAACAACTCAAAAATATAATATATCTAAAAAGATGCCCGTAGCTCAATGGATTAAGACATGATAATTATTGTTACCACTAGGAAGCTTTTGATCGCTTCTTAGTCGGTTTCCATCCATCCACAGAATATTGTTTCATCTTAACAATATATGTGAATCATAAGAACACGATAAAATTTGAATTTTTATTTTGACGAAGATTTCATAATATATTCTATATCATCATCAGGTAACTAATTATTTTAGGTAAAATAAAAAATTCAAATATCGTCGTGTTTTTATGATTCAAAATGTTGAGGCTAATTATTCATAATGTTGAACAATATATAGTTTCAATGTCAGTATATTATTTCAGCTCTGTGTAAGTTTTCAATAAAAAAACTTCCATGCTATTTTAATCATGCCATTTTCTTACATTTTTAACATCTTCAAAAAATAATTTTCGTTTCATTTTTTATAGGTTTTCTTCAAAAAAATAAATTTTTTTGTTTCTTTGTGCACATCAGTGTTAATTATTACAGCTCTAGATAATGTTGACAGTATATTCTTCAGATGAAATCATAACCATTTTACATCTCGATGCATTAAAAAAATAGTTTTCGCACTTATTCTTGGCATAAATAGTGATAAATTTCCCAATTTTTTCTAACTTCTCTCAACATTCTAGTTTAAATTGTGTTTAGCTTTATATTTAAAAGTTTTTTGTTCTATTAAAACAACTCGGAAAATTTAATGCTTGAAATAAAATTTGAAAAACATCAATATTTTGAAGATTAAATTTTAAATTTTCTTCTATTATAGCAACTTTCCTTAAAGCATGCTTTTTGAAATAAAACTTGGAGTTGTTTTTAAAGTGTTTATAGCTTTTTCTACATTTTTTTTTTGTGACCAAATAAATTTTTATTATAATTTAAAAAGTATTTATAAAAAATGGAGCTTAAATAATTGGGTAATATGGAAGTAAAAAGATTTTAAGATTATTTTTTGATATTTAAAAATTAAATAGACACAGATTTTCTAATATTAACAGAAAACTGAAGTATCTTTAACTTCATTCACAATAAAAACCTTCCACTTCAGCCAAACCTATATAACAAACCAAAACATTACTTAGGTGAAAGAAGAACGGACCTATATCATTCAAACCATTCTAAAATACAATAAAAACACATCTACAGTTTCATTCGGTGGCCAAAAATGCACATCAACATCTCCAGCCTGCGCCAGTTCTTTTCAGTGTGTCGGTGGAATCTGCCGGTGTCCTCAAGCTCACTTCATGACCGCAGACAAAACACGGTGTCTTAAAGAAGGGACAAAGCTACTGGGCCAAGAGTGCAACCCTCCCTTACAAGCCCACAACCAACAACGATGCTACCGCAAACTTGGTGCGCCGTGTTTGTTTTGATGAAGCTTGTTAGGCATAAATTTGTCTGGTTAACCTGCTAGCTAAAATGTTTATAATGAAACTCATTTTCAATAAAAAAAATTTTGTTTTTAGTTAATTTAGGAAGATTATTTGCCTATAAGAGTATTATTATAATTATATGTATAAAGAACAATCGTTCAATAAAGTATATTTATTCCAAGTAAAAGTACGAATCATGCATATATATGGCGAACAACAGGAGATAGTTGCCATATATATGCACGATTCGTACTTTTACTTGGAATAAATATACAACAGGAGATAGTTACACGTTCAACGATGTGGTGTGCTCAACAGCAAGTTATACTTGTGAGTGTGTTGAAGGTTACAAGAGGCACCAACTCTCTTGTGTCACTAGTGAGTGTTTTCCAATCCAATTGGATTAGAAAAAACTTCATTTTGTTTTATATCTAAAAATACTTTCAGTGGTGAATAAAATTTTTTTTATGGTATTTTTTCCGTGTTTCCAACAATTTTAGAATCTTCGAAAAAATTTATGAATAAAAAAGAAGGGTTAATTAATTTTGCATGTGATTTCTTATTCAACCATCACTAGTCCAAACACGTGTCACTTATAATAGAACCTACGTAGAAATTTTAATTAATTAAACCATGTTATTATAATGATTGCCATAAATGTAAATTCGTATTTTTTAACGAGCAATATGATTTTAATAGAAATATATTTTTAAAGATTTGTTTCATAAACCTTTAAAACTTTCTATCTCCAAAAAGTTTTTGACATAATTAATACCGCTGATATTTTTTCGACAAGTTTCTAACCATGTTTTCAAATTTGAATTTTCTTCAAAATTTTCCAACAACTCAAAAAAATATTTAAAAAAAACAATACAAAATAAATCTCTAAGCATCCTTTCTTTCCATCATTATACCAGCATGGCTTTAAAATAAAACCCCAAAAAAACGTCCTATAAACAACTTTCCCATTATAATCCTATATAAACCTTAACTCACAGGGAAAATAGGCGAGTCTGGCTGCATAACATCGATGCACTGCGGCGGAGGTGCTGTGTGTGATGACGGAGGCTGTGTGTGTCCTACAGGGTACCAAGCCGATCAAGCTTACCATAAGTGTGTCAGGAAAGGAGGTCAGTTTCTGGTTGTTAAACCAAGATATTGAAAATTATTTTGAGTTTGATTTTATTTTTTAGAAGTTGGTTTTAGATATACTTTGATATATTGTTTTTAATATGTTGGGTAATGTATTAAGCAAATATAGTTCAACCATCATATTTGTATGTTCTATAATTACATATTCATAATCAATCTAAATACTTAAAAAAATTATAAACCCACCGAACTTGAAGCAATTGTGAATCTAGAGGTTGGTGAGAGATGCGATGAAGTGAACGAAAAAAGTTACTGCTCGCCAGGACTCGTCTGCTACAGGTCCAATGCTTCTCTTCTTTATTAATATATGCCTGAATCTCAATATATAAATGAATATATATAAATATCAATATTTAAATGTCAATAGCCGGAATCAGAATTAAATAAGAATTTTTTCAGCTTCAATGTTTGTTTAAAAAATGATCTCCTGAGCAACTCAAAATATACTAAGTTTGAAACCTAAGGTTTTAGTTTAGCGGTTATAGAAATTCTTTGATTCATAGAAAAATTTGTTTGGAACAGTACTTAAGTTAATTGAAAAATTTATGGAGCTTTTTGTAAAACCAAATCAATTACGAGTATGATTATAGTGGTATTAACTTCAGAAGTTTCTAGACCATTAAGTATTATAAGCTATGCTAAAATAAATTAAATGTAGAAAATATGTGACAGGTCAAGTATAAAATAATCAAAATTACCTAGCTCTTGAAAATGAACGCAATTCTCATGAAAATCATTAATTGAACCTTGGAGTTGTTTTCAATGCATAAAAACAGGTAATAAGTGATATGTAACAGAACTATATACTAGGAGAAATTTGATTCGTTGATTAGAATATATAATGAGACATAATTATGTGTTTGTGAAATTCCTTGATGAAGTTATATATTTGTTCGAATTAACATAAAAAACAAACGATTGAAAAATGAAGGAATATCATAAAGTCAGGGTTTTTGAAAAAAATTTTTACAAATAATTTTCGATATATATTAACCTTTAAAAAATCAGTCATAAAAACCTGATACAAAAGTTTTTAGAGGTTTATTACAAAGCTTCTCGATTCATAATGAAACCATCAACCAGTTATTAGTCAACAATATTATGCGACATAACTCAACCATCACAACAAATTGAAATGCTTGACACATTTATTCACAGATGTTCCCCTCATGAAGCTGACAAGTGCATTAAATGTGCGTTTTAAAAGCTCTTTGTGTTTGAATTAAAATTAATCAAAAATAACATCAGTTTGGTTTTGAAAGTTTTTAATATTAAAATTTAAAATAAACTCAATTATACCCTTTTGTAACAGTAAAGCATTAAGGTTGGGGCCTTTCTCAAATCAAATCATGAATTTTAAATATTACCAGAGCAATATCGTGCCTTTCCAATTTTTAAAAAATCAATAGCTATTTCAACGTGGGTGAAGCATGTTATGGATAAAAAAACATTAAAACTCACAGTTCTTCTCACGGATCACTACGGAAACGCTGGAAAATCGTTCAGCTTTGAGAGATTCATCTTGATCCTATCCCTCGTTATATCCACAATAATAATTAAAAATACTTGAAATTTACTGTTATAAATTTAATATATGTTTTTAAGTATTTCATTTTTTTTTGTGTAAAACTCATTTTCTTTAATTAAAAAAATTTTTACTATGTGAACATTTTTTTTAATTTTGAAGTAAAATGTTTAATATAATTTTGGTTGTTAGGAGCATTGTACTTGTTATGATATAAAGGTTTTTTTGCATTATTATAATTTTTTAAAATAAAAATTAATAATTAGAAAACTTCAATAAACGAAATATCAGTTACAAGTTCGGTTCGGATCAGATGTTCATAAAAAATATTTTCTCAATAATAACATGATAATTTATGGGAATTACTACATTTAATTTTTGAACTTTTTAGAAAATCAAAGTTTGCATTTAATTTTCAATTGTTTCTTTTTATGCCGCAACTCCACAAACTATCTGCATCAAAGCGCTAAATATCAATATTGTGGAAGTCACGGAAATTTAGACTTAGATCCTTTATGCAGCTGAGACAAACATAGAGAAACATCAGAAATTCAAATCAAAACAGCTTAAGTGGGAGCTTAGAGCCTATGTCGAGCTATCAAAGGATGCTGCGTCAGTAGGTGGGTGAAGTTAAATGCCACAAAAAGTTTTTTTTATATACGGCTTTTGACCCTTGTAAGAAACAAAGATTGGGTTTTAAACTCCGTCAATTTCTAGTTTAGAAGTGTCTTCATATTGCTAAGTTACTTATGCTAAAAATCAATTTTTTGAGAATTAAAAAATTGGAATTTTGAAAATTGTGTTTATTTATATATTATATACTATAAAAACTTGGTTTAAAATACTTTATTTGAACAAAAATCTCGAGCAATATAGTTTCATCAGTTATATACGAATTTAATAGTTTACTGTCATCCAGGTTATAGAAAAGTGGAGCTTAGCTACAGCTCTAATGTAGTTTAAAGTCATACAAGGTTTCAAAATTTTTTTATTAACAAATTAAATTTATTTAACAAGTTTCTTGTTAATAAACTTAACATATACACTGATGAAGTGATATACAAAATTAGAGTATACTGATAATATTCTAGTTTTGAGCAGAAAAAACTTCAAAATTTTTATTTGACAGTTCAATCGCTAGAGTTTAATTACTTGCATGGCATGGAATTCTTTTCAAATGAAAAACAAACACGTTTCGACACAAATAATTTTTGATTGAAAACACTAGTTAAAACCAAAAAAGATAAAACGACGAGCAATGACTTAAACTCTATAGAAAAATCTTCAAAAAACAGAAAATTATTCAAATATTTTGAAACTTCAGTTTGGTGTACAAAGCAACGAAAATCACGTGAAAACCTCGAAAAGTGAAAGTTTCTTCATCCATCAAGCAGCCATGCATGCAATTATGTCCCTTCCATCCATCACTCATTCGCCGTCGTTTATTGATGCTTTCAAATTCATTTGATTTATATTCTTTAATTTATTTTATTTTTCACTCATCCATTTATACACACTCCTTAACAAAAGATATCCATCATCTCTTTCATCTGTTTTATTTTTTTCCCCATCATTCTTCATTCTCATTTAAGGCGTGATTTATATTAAAATTATGTTTTCAATAAAATATTCCCATTTACTTAATTATTTTGGTCTTTTAATCCATGAATTTATACTTCTATCTTCTTATTTTTTCAATCAATCATCCATCTATCGATCTGTCTAACCACCGTCTTCAATTACAAGACCTATATTTTTTCATTGAACCAACAATTTATCATTATACTGTCACTTATTTGCTCAACAAAAAAGATCATAACGCCTTTTTGTCAAACTCCCAATTCAACTTAGTCGACTTTTCTATAAGTTTTTGAAAATTTTTTTTTTAAAACTTATATATAACCTAAAAAACCAAAATTTTGAGTATAATCTTCATAAAATACAGTTTTATAACTAAATTCAAAATTTTCATTTTTAAACTTTTCATAGAAAAATCTTAATTTATATCTTCTATATTCACATATCAACTGTACGATTTTCAATTAAAAACAAAAAAAAAACTAAGACTGCTAATACCAACACTCTTTCAAGTCTTTTTATTTATGAACCTCTTATAAACCTACCTTGTAAATCTTCACATTTTTATAAAGAATTTCATTAAAACAATTTTGCATACATAAAAGAATAATTTTTCTCAAAATAAATCCACTTTACGCAATTTAATTTTTCTTCTAGTTCGCTGGTGATAACAAAAGTTTATTAAAATTATTTTAAAAAATTCTTAAAAGTTTTTTAAACTAAAAAAATGCTTTTGAAAGGAAATTTTCCCACAAATATAAAATCAATCAAAGATATATTAAATTTTGAACGTATTATAAACTTTATAGATAGAATGATTTCAACCAGGCACATATAGAAATTTAGCACAGATAGAGAGAAATTTATACATACAAACAGCAAACAAACGTATAAAGATAACTCTTCCAAATGGTTTCGGCATCTTAAATTGAAACTTAGTCAAATTTATTCAAGATTTCAAATGCTAAATCTCAATTTAAATGTTTAATTTTTTGGAATAAATAAACGTACTTTTGAATTTTGTGCTGGTTTTGAAAGTTGTTTTTTGAAAAAACTATTTGTTAATTTGAAGCATGAGAAAGGCTCTTTGAAAAGTATTTTTTAACATTTAAAATCGTGGAAAATACACAATTGAAGTTTAATGCAGTCAAAGTATAAAGATTTTTTTTTCGATAATTTAAACTTTCTTGGAAAATTAATTAGCATTTTAGTTTGTGAATTTTGATTTTTTCTGAAACTTGTGAGTGTTTAAACAGATTCATTTCTATTAAATGCCACATTTCAAACATATTCATTAAACGTTTTGATAGTTTAAATTAATTGTCAAGATTGAAAAATTAGTTGAATTCAAAATCGCTTCACTATAAATTTCGCTAATATAATAATTCAATAAAAAACCTGAAACTAGTAATAACAAAAACCTTATTCAACGTTGCATCTCAACTAAAAATGTAAATGCGAATATTTTACCATATGAAACTACCGGTATGGTTGCATGGCTGTTGAAAAATAATTAAAAATTCAAACTTGTGATCTTGAAACTCACTGGGTTAAACATCACTATAGGAAAGTTCTTTTATTTTAAAATTTTGAGATGTAGCATTGAATAAAAATTCTACCATTTCGTTTTGATTGTTTCAGATGGTTTTACAATTTCCATGAATGTTCGCAACGTTTGAACATTTCAAGCTTAATTGCATGTTGCGCAGACTTGAAATAAAATTCATTTTTCATTACTCAAATTAAATAAAATAATTTTTTTATAAAGCCTTTAATTAGAAAATTGACAATAGTTTTTATTTGGTAATTTATCCACAATTTTGATAGTATATCAATACAAGATTCAATACTTGCAAAAGCTATACATGATTTACAATTTTTTAAAAGCTGTTTTAAACGGGTTGTAATTTTTTAGCCAATTTTCAAATTGAATTTTTGAAGTTTGAAAATACTCGAATAAAAATGTCATAAAATTATTTAAAATTTCATAAAGTTTCACACTATGCTCAGATGAGGTCACGAATGGGCATTGCAAACGTAATATTAAAAATAACTTCAAAAAACAAAATCAAAAAAATACTAATGAGAATGACTAAAATGATTGAAGATTTTTTGTGATGAAAGTTCACATTGTATGACAATGAAAAATTCATTTTTCGATGTTTTGTAATGTATTGCCATTCTAAACCTTTATATTATTTTAGTGGTATAGTTTTGAAATTTTAAAATAATGGAAGAATCGAAAACTGCTTGCATTTGCAAAAAACTTTAAATTTTTCAAAGTGAAAAATTACACTCAATTAGGAAGTTCAATTTACGTTATTTATTTCAACAAACGAGCAAAATTTGACCAATGCCGCTAATAGAAAATTTTTAACAAAATGTCTTGGTTTTACTGAATGACCTATTGAATTAGAACAAATATTAATTTTGGTTTTTGACTATTATTTCATGGAAATAAACCTTTAATAACAAAAAACTCAAAACATTAAAAAACAATGAAAACTTTCTAATTATCATTTTACTTTTCTTTGCGGCAAAATAAAACTCAAAAATTTCTGGTTTTAAAAAAATATTAACATTAATCTATAAGGCATCAATTTCGCTAAAAACACTTGTTAATTAGGATTTTTAGTTAGTGACCAGATGCAAATCTTTTTCATTAATCCCGCAGTAATTTCACGCCGTCAACTTTTTGCTTCTTATTCCCGTGCAGCTCATTACAACTTCTTTATCGCCGCAGCAAATTTTAAAAGCTTTAATGAGTTTTAACGTCAAAAGGATTTGAGACCAGTTGTTGAAACTGATTACGTTTTTATATATTCTACAAATAATCACTATGCTTAAGTTTTTACCTAACGAGAATATTTTCATGGTGTAAGTGTAAAGTTTACGTAAAAAATATAGTTATAAATATGAAACAGATATAACGGTAACTTGAATGATAATTCACTTATTCAAACATTTGAAATCTAATTATCAGCTTCTGTTGCATGTAATAGTACAGATTGGGTTAGAAAGATGATGACAAAATAAAACTATTTGTGCACTGAATGCACTTTAAATACATAAAATTTAAAAAATAAAACGGTTTTGAGAAGACTAAAAAATCAAAAAAAATTAGTATTCAATTGTAATATTTCTAGCAGTTAATAATTTTTCTTTGTAAATGAGGTTGCGGGTATGTTTTTTTGTACTTGCTCATGGAAACATTTGTTGTTTAATTATGTTTTTTGTCTAGTAAAAATGTAAATGCATTTAAAATCTCATGATTTATTGGGATGCTGAGTGTTTTTTAGTTATAAAGATGGGATTTTATATTTGAAAAGAATAATATTGAGTTTAAAAGTGGTTTTCAAATATATTTTAATGCCTTGCTCTCTTGTCTGGTTTCAAAGGACTCAATCCTTTGATGGCTCAGTAGAAGGTGCTTGAAGAATACTATGGGAAATATATTTTAAAAAAAATTTAATATTTATTCTCTAATTAATTTTTCATAATGTTAATTAAAAAATTTGTTAATTAAGGAAAATGATTTCTTTTTTGATTTTTTGAAAAGTATGTTTTAAAATTTAAAATTTTCAAAAATTCAAAACTAAAAAGACTTTGGCAAGTCTATCTTATTCAACGCCATTTTTTCAATTTTTTGAATTCAGAATAATTGAACTATTAATAAAATATCAAAATTTTTGAAAAAATTTAAATTAACTTTTTAGAAAAATAAATTTTTTAAAATTCTAAAATTTTAAATCAAAATTTGAATTTTGAAAAAGATTTTGTTAAAATAATTGGATAATTTCATTCTTTTGATAAACAATATTTTGAAGGTCCATAATTGAGTTGAGTTGATGTTAAAAGGGAGTCCCAATTAGATTGAATGTAATAGATATGAAGAGAATTATGGAGAAAATTGAAATAAATCTACTGCTAATAACGAAAAATACAACAAAAAATATATAAAGATCTTTTTCAAATGTAAAATCAGTAAAAGTAGAAAGATTAATATACTTAAAATATAAGGTTTAGTGCAATAAAAAATATTGAAAAAGGTTCACAGAAAAAATTTAATGAATGAAATACAAGAAATGAAGTTAACATAAATAATAGAGAATAAAATTTTACATAGGTGAAGACAATAAAATTTTTATACCATTAATTCTTGCGATTTTTTTAATTAATCCGATATGATTTGTTTGTTTGCAGCGTTATATTGCATGTACTGAAAAGGAGAGTATACAATAAACACCCTTCAGCTCAACTCCTCCACTGGGAGCCAACAAGACCCACTGCTACTTTGTGGTAGGCTGGACTCGTTAAAAGTTATGGCTTTTATGAAACTGGGTTATATACAGTTTTGAAATTGAAATATTAAAAAGTGGAATTTCGATGTGTTATTAAAACTCTTTTTCAGAAATAGATTCTTTTGAAAATAATTTTTTTAAAATTTTGAAAATATTACTGTAAAATGAATCAGAAAGAAATATTTTTCGTACAAACATTTTTTCTTCAAGAACATGGTGCTTTGGCGTCCGAAAAACCCATAAAACTAGTAACGCTGCTAAAAGAAACCTAATCGATTTTCCTAAATTCATAAAATAAAATCCATAATGTACAGTAAAATTACAACTTTGTAATTAAAATGAGTTTACATTTATAGATTTATTTTTTTTTACATGTGTTACTACGAGTAATTTGCAGACTATTATTGTTACTGAAAATTTGCTCGACAGAACCTTAGCGACTGTCGATTGATTAAAAGTTAATTTAATTATGTTCAATTTATAGAGCTCAATAAGTAGTTGAAAGAATTAATTGAAGTTTATTGAAAATCCTTGGTGTTTTCTAATCGAAAATTACGAAAACTTAGGAACGTTTGAGTCACCATTTAAAACTACGAATAAATAATTGCTTAGTTAATTTAACCGCAGAAAATTTTATTTTATAATTTTTGATTCATCAAAAACTACTTCATCAATGAGTTATTGTAACTATTTTTAAATAGAGCTAAAACACCAATACAAAACATATATCGAATATACAATATAAAAAATCGATGAAGTGTCCAGAGGTTGGCTTCTGCAACCCTTTTCGACCAATCAAGTGTCCCATATATGCTCACTTCTTATTAGTTTGGTTTATTTTTTTGGGATTTACTAATATATTTATGTTTTTTAATATAACTTTGACTTTTTTATTATAGGCTTTAGTTTTGTATTACCTTCATTTCACAATAGTGTTGATCTTTCTAGAATAATTTCATCTTCAAAAATTTTAATATTCTCAACCAAAATTATAGTTTTATTGAAATTTTTTAATATTTTGTTTGAGCCATTTTGTAAGAAATAACCCAACTTAGGTTATTACTTCCAATGCTTTTGGGGATCATTTTAATCTTAAGTTTGCCTAGTCTGTTTTTCGAATATTTTTATCTAAATTATCATCAATATAAATTTTATTATATGAAATGTTTTATATAATACTTATTATATTATTTATCTTAATATAACATATTTATTGCTTTTTTGTGCAGTTTTGATTTCATAACATTAGCGTTATGATTATATATTCTCAAGCAGTCAGCTTGAATAATTGAATTTTTCGCAAAATGAATTATTCGAATTTTGAAAAATTTTTCAATTTGCATGTTATTTTTTCAGTTTTATTCGACAACAAGTTTTCTTTTGTTAATATAATCCTCAGCACTGCTTGAAAAACCCCCAACTGCTGTTGTTTAAAATTAAAATTGACTGATGGATAATCGATTTTATCTGAATTATAAAATGAATTCATTTCCAATATTTTTAAATCATTATAAAATTGATCACTTCCTGTACATTGTCTGGCTCTTTGATGTTTTATACGCACATTGTCCTTTGAGCACATGACAAACATCAAGGAAGGACAAGATTCCTTCAGATTTTTCAATCCGCTGTAGCAATTCCTTTATTAAAAATCGTCCATCAAACTTGGTTCCAAACTTTCTTCATTTTTGTGCTCAAAAGCATATATTAAAGCAAAAAATGTATCAATATGAATGAAAAATAAAATTTAATAATTTTCAATTTAGTTATATTCCAGAAAACTCAGGTCATTCTAATGCTGCAAATAGCAGTCGTGACATGGTTTTTTATATGAATTCATTCATTTAGGAGCATACTCGTTTGAGCAATATTGATAATAAAATGCTAAACTTGCTCTAAGATCTATCCTTATAGCAGATGCCTTTGCATTGACCAACTTAATCATTAAAGCTTTAAAAATATCAAGTGGGCATTTGAAAGAATTCTCGAAAAAACTAAAATTTTTTTAAGTGGTTCTAATGACTTGGTCGTTTTCAAGCTATCGATATTGTTCGTTTAGAGGCTGATTGCTCGATATTGTAATAGAGTTTAAAATAAACAATTTTCACGACATTTTTAACTTTTTAACTAAAACCTGTCACAGGATATTTGTTTAAAAATTTATTTTTTTTTCTATGTGACTTGAATCTTAGACCTGAAAAAGCAGAAAACTGTTTTTTATTAAATAAAACACAATCAAATAAATACTTTCAAACTCAGCTATTTCGCAAGCAATCTTTTGATTTTAAACTTACTTGAAAAAACGAAAAAATATGTCTTCCATTTTTAAAATAAATTTTTCACAAATTTGTTAATGATTTTGTTTTAATTTTTTCGTTGAATAATTTACTGCCGATATGCAAAACAATTTTTCACTTCAAATAAAATGAATTTTGAAAAGCATTAGCTTCAATAATTTTGAATCATCATACGAGTTTAATTATTTGTTTATTTTCAATATCAAATCAATAGCAATCATAAGAAAAGTTTGCAACTGAACTTTTTTAAAACAATTATTTAAGCAAATAAAGTTTTTCTCAGACCACAATATTTCATATATGAAACTATTTCATCTACATTTATATTTTCTTTTGAATCCTTTTTTTCCACGTTCTTCTATTCCATCACGGATTCATTTTAAGATTCCTTGTCAAAACACATACTTCTATTTTTATAAAGCTCGCTTCATAAACGTCTACCACTGTAAAAGGGAGCTTTTATTTGTTTTTCAGTAAAAACTAGTGCTTGATCAAAATTGTTTTGGTCAGTGGCCAATTAAGATATATATACAAATTTATTCCATAAATAACATTTTATAACTATGAAGTAGTCATTTAATAGCTCGACATTCAACCTAAATGTCATAGATTCCGTACCTCTTCATTTCGCTTTCAAAAATTTATCTTATCTACATGCAGTTTCATTTACTTTTATCTTTTTCAATCAACTATATAAATTTTTCAACAAATATTCAACTACATTTATGACCTCATAAACCAAGCATGCTTGTCAATAATTACAACTTGGATATACTTTTTATCAAATTTTTAAATTTTAAAGCAGTGAATCATGCTAAAAAATTTATTTTTTGTGAAAGACTAGCTATAGAAATTTGTTTAATGCTTTTGATATTTAAAAAACACCCTCATTTACTCGATTTTTTTCAATTTTTCACAAAATATGATGATAATTAGTTTATGTAAGAGTTTCTCATTTGATTATTAAGTCAATACTTCATCATTATGACATTGAAGATTCTTTTTTTAATAGATGGAACAATCTGAAGCACTGACAAAGATAAAAAAACTTCGAAAAACACCAGCTAAGATTGTAACATATTTCAATTTAATTTTAAACAGTAGTCACTTTTCCAAAATTTAATTAAAGTTTCATGCAAACTTGAAGCTTCGAAATTTCAAATTCTGATCAATTGCAATGTTTCAGACAAATTTCTGATTAAGCTTTGGCAAATTAAAAACCAAAATGTTTGCGTTATAAAAATTTTGTGAATGAGAAGAAAAATGTTTTCTCTTTGGTTGAAAAAAACATTGAATTTCCTTCTCTTCATTTATTTCTCCAACGAAGTTATGTCTCCATCCTTTGCTTGGGCTAGTCAATTTACCGAAGAAGATCAGAAGTCATCATCCCTTCTTCAAAACGTTTCAAAAAATTTTAAAAATGACAAAAATGATGTTATGAACGATAATAAATTTGGAATAGAAAAAAAACCAAAAAACTTAAATGATAATTTAGAATTTTTATCAAAGCTGAGTTTTTTTGAACACAAAACTCCAGAATTAACTAAGATGAATCATCAAAATATTTTAACGCCAAAACAACAAGTGGCCAAAGCACAAAAAACCCATGAAGAATCACACGAACAATTTGAAAACCAAGAAAAAAAACTTCAAAGTTTTTTCAAAAATTCTCAAAATAATTTCAAAGGATTTCACAAGCACAAACGCGATGATGTCGACAAACTACAGCCTCCACTGGTGAGCAATTACGCTTCAGGAATCAATGCTAGAGTAGTGACGACCCAGTATGGTGTCTACAGAGGAATCGTCATCACACTACCCAACTTGCCAAAGGTTGAAGCTTTTTTAGGCATTCCTTATGCTTCTTTGATGAACGGTGAGTTAAGATTCATGCCGCCAACCTCCTTCCTTGATAAATGGGATAATGTTAAAATTGCTTGTAACTTTCAACCAGTTTGCCCACAAAACAAATACGAAAATTTATTGAACAAAAACAAATACGGTGCCTTTACTGACGAAAAAAACAAAAAAAATGATATAAATAACCTTTATAAACCTCATGATTTGAAATCAAATGAATCTTCTACTAACAAGCCCAAAAATGAAAACTCCACGCCGTTTTCAATGAAGTCTTTTTTTTACTTTATGATTCAACGTATCCTTCCTTTCATCCAAGACCAGACGGAGGAATGTCTTTCACTCAACATTTACATGCCTCTCAAAAGTACGTGAGACTTTTAATCCTTGTTTTTAAACTTTTATAGAGTATGAATTCTATTTTTAATGCTTTAATGGAATGAATTTCAGTTTATTTTTTCAAAATTGATCATGAAAAAAATAAAAATTATTGTATGATTGTGAAAACAAATTTATATGTATTTTTCCTCAAAAGTAAGATTTGTTTTTAGAAAGGCATTAATTAAATGGGAATAAAACAACTCAATAATTAAATAAACTCAATTACAACACGATAAAAATACGTTGGAAGCTGTTCAAAGGTTCATTAGAAGATCTAAATCATTTTAATAGCCATTGTTTTGCTGTTTCTTAAAATTTTTCTTTAATTCCCATTTAAATCTAAATATTCTCCCAAACTTTACAGTTTAGCTTGTTTTGGAAACAAGTTTAACTGAGATTTAAATGTTTTTGAACCAAGATATTTTTTTTCTCAAACGATGCATGGAAACTAAACCAAAGGGTAATTTGCAATATTTTTGAAAAAATATTTTTTTTTTGAATTGAATAATTCAACTTAGTGTTAAAACGTCATGAAGGAAAAACCGTAACCTAAGACATTTCACTCCAAGAATAAAATTGATTCTCAAAAATTTTCTGACGTTGAATCGATAAAAAATTATAATATAAAGATTTAACATCAAAAATAGTACTGGCGCCTTTTGGGTAGGATTCGTTTGATGCACATTCCAAGTGAACCCGAGAAATTAAATATTTTATTGTTGGTATGAAAGCTTTTTTTCACATAAATTTATAAGTTTCAAACTTGAATGATATTTTTGATACAGAAAAATTTAAACTTTTATGTTAAATTTTATTTTCAACTTTTTATATTAAACTTAAAAGGTAAGATATATTTGCGAAACTAAGTACATCTCAGTTAAACATTAGAATCAATTTATTCAACTGAAAAAAGTTTTTGAAAAATTATGAGTATTTGGAAATATTATGCAAGAGTTTCATTTTAGTCACCCACATTGGATATTCGCACCATAAATCATTGTACAATGTATGAAGTCAATTTTCTAAGCAATTAAACAACTTTTTCTACTGTTAATTTTATATTGAAAGTTGTGAGTTTCTATGTTTTTTTAAAAAAAGTAGCTTGTTTATTTGGTCGTGCTAAATCAACCGCTGCTTCTCGACGAAAAGATATTTCATCGATACAGTCCTTGCAGAATGATCGTGGATAGACTTCACATGTTATATTTGTTGGCCAATCCAATACCATATTGACCTTCTTTAAAAATGTTATTGCACTTGAAATATATAGCGAATGAAAAAAGATTATTTTTCTTCAATCGATGGGTTTCTTGTAATAAACAGCTTTTCGTGCGTTGAGAAACAAAAAGCCTTAGAATTGTTAACGATTTGAACAAAATTGCTTGAGTCAGTCAAAAAACAACTTTATCAGCATTATAACAACGGACTTTTTTTGCTTTTTTTCAAAATATAAAACGCTCTCATGAAAGCATTATAATGTGATAGAAAGGCGTTCAAAAACGCACCAATCAAAGTAATGGAAAAAAAGCAAAAAATTTTTAATTATTTTAAATTATTGAGAATCAAACTAGAAAGCAAAATAAGACGTTGAATGGACGTTTCAATGTTGTTATAACACAAAATTTGAAGGCATTTTAGTCATGTAGCAATGCTACATCTCAAACGACTTGAGATGCCAATGTAATTTATCTCCATACAGCTGTAAGATATCATTTACTGTTATTAAAAAAAAATTTTCAATTGGGACACAAATTAATGTTCCCGAATTTTTTATAAACAACATTTTCATTGAAATTCTCGTCATTGCAGCATTTAACACTTGGAAACATCCGCTAGTTTCATTAAATTGCTGTGATGCTTAGTGGTAGCAGTATAGTTGTCATGAAATAAAAGTTGGAGTGGCTAAATTCATGAAAACAAATTTATTTAAAAATGCCTTCTATAGCGCTATTTAATCATGTTATGTAATAGAATCTACTTGTTGTCATAGTCAATTTCAATAAAACATTCAAAAACAACTTGTACGAAAAGTAAAAAAACACACATTTAATATGAAAAATTTAATTTTTAAGCTATACAATCCTTTCATGAGCTTTGTACACTTTTGGAATAAAAATTCCATGTGAGGTTTTGTTTTACTGGGATGATTCACTAAAGTGCATTGCCGTGGTAATATGGTTTTCATCCTTTTAAATGCTTCGAAACTGTTGGCAAATGCAATGGTCATTCTGAATAATACTAATAATAATAAACAAAAACACTTTTAAAAGGGTCTTGCTTCGTAAGCTATTAGTTTAGAGAGTTTGAAAAAAGTCATGTTGGATTATAAAGTACTACTCCTTCATCAACAAATATTTTTTCAACTATAAAAGATTTTATACGCTTTAATATGAGTTTTTGTTCCCAGTTTATATTTGATAATGTTTTGAAAATGTTAAAAAATAATTTTTTTCATATGAAAAGATTCACGTTGTGCCATATTATCTCGGCCAACTATTCAAAACCCATACTTTTATCATATTCTTTTCTGCGGGTATCAGAAAATTAATTAAAGCAATTATCGAGAAAAATCTCTAGTCAGAATTACAAACCACTTCAATAAAATTTAGCGACAAACGGTCTCAAAAGCAATAAAAAAACATTTTCCTTGCCAGAAGGGTATATTTTACTATCGAACAAACCATTCAAATCGTTCATTACGGCTACTATAAAACACAAATTTTTATCATAAGAAACACCTCTGAGAAATAAAATTCTTCATAGAATGAAACATTTACTGTTTTTCTTAAAACTGTCAAATTTAATGAATTTTCTAAATTGAAGGAGTTTTAATTTAATTCCGATAGGCTTTATAAGACTAGTTATTGCTATAATAAATTTGTATTAGCGTCGTTTGAGATGCCATTTTTGTTTTAAAATACCCTCATAACTAACGTTTGTTTGTGCGTTTGATGGCAACATTCATTTTACTTCATATATAATTTAATAAAGCCTGTGCTCAAAGAAAACCTTTTTCTAAAAAGGTTTTCAAGAAACTCGGCATTTACGTTTGTTTGAAAAATTGTTTGAAAACCAAAATAAACATTGAAGCTTTGAAGTTACCTTACCCTATACAAACCTTCAGCTTTTATAATAGACTCCTGTAACTCCTTTGATCAGACGTCGTTCGGAGAATCGAAATAGTGCTAGAAAATTTGCATGCAAATGCCTCGACATAGAGCTACCATACATTAAATCACAAATGTAACGATTAACATGCAAAAATATGCTTAACTAACAAGCATATAGATTTTTAATATTCGATTTTGTTAATCTTTCAGAATTTAAAATTATTCTGAAGTTGTTCATAATTTTTTTCATTATGTGTTTAGTAACCAAACAATTTAATTATTCAACCTTCTTTATTGTTTTAATTAAACTCCAAATATTCTTAAACGAAGTAGTGTGATAAAGTTTCATTTAGTTGAGTTTTGCATTTTTCAGACGTTTCTAAATTTCTCTTCTAGACTGCCGTATTTTTTCAAATTTTATTTTGGCTCCACGAAAAAGTTGAACGAAATTAAATTTCAAGCGGGTTTTTTCTCAGCTTAACTTGTTTAGAATTCTAATAAGATCTATTTTCTAATGTATATTTAAAAAATTCAAAAAGCATTAAAAGCTATTACAAACTATCGTTTTATAAAATTATGGAAACAGAAAGTCATAAATAAAACTTGGCGTTTGAGTTAAAAATTAAACAGTAAAACTCTGAAAATTCAAAGTTCTATAAATTTGTTCATGCTGGTTTATGATGTTATTTTGAAAATTAAGAAAAATTTGTACGAAAATTTTTTTACAAACATATTCTTTTAAGTTATGTTGTTACAAAAAGTTATTTTTAATGTTAAATGTTTTTGTTTGGAATATTAGGTTTAAATTGCAATTTGAGGGGTTCTTATTTTTAAATTTGATGTGATTGTAAGTGAATATATTATTCCAAAATGAAATCTAGAAACCTTACTCATTTTGATAACTAAGTTCAAATATGTGTGAAAAAGAAAACGTTTGTTTTATTAAAAAATAACTTGTCTATTTTTCTAGACAAAATCAAAATTTAAGTTTCTTAATCTCTAGAATTGTATTTGAAAAGGTTCTTTAAAACGCGGTAGAACCCGCATTATCTATAGTTTATTTTGAAGTGGGAGTGGAGAATTTTATACTTTTTACTTTTCGATTTTGGGTATTACTCTCTAGAGGCATGTATATTACATATATGCATTATCTAAGCTTGTATGGTAGCTTTGTCACTGCAAGGTGTGTAAATAGAAGATGGCTGTAGGTGCAGGTGTGAATAAAAAGCATAAGATTAAGATGTTGTCTGTTGAAGGAAGGAAAAGTATTTATAATTTCATTTTCAAATGAGTATTTAAAGGCTGTTGAAACGTGTTTGGTGAATACTACAGGCATACCCAACCAATTACAGGGCAGATAAAATTGAAGAAATTAGTATAAATTTTGTGTTACAGAAAAAGTAAAATGTTCATTTGATTTACAAAAGGTGGAAACATTTAAAAAATATTGAACAAGAGTTTTTTCAAAATAAGCCATACATCCAATTCTGACATTTCAGAAGTTACGAAGTAGTTTCTCGAGAAAACGATGAAGTCTTGAAAATTCTACTTGAAGTTAATTTTCAACGTTTTAATTCATACTCATTTTGAATTTAATTGAGATAAATTTCATCAAAAATTTTGTATGTAAACTGTTTTTTGAACAATATGTCTGAGCAGACCTTCAGAATTGAACACTCTATCGGTCCTTTTGCTTCTCTTTTTCTGGCTTTTCTCTTTGGAAAACTTCACATTTCCAACTTAAATCTTTTGTCTTCATCTTTTCCAAAAGCTTAAAAAGCTTTTTTCAGCCGTTTGTGTTGAAGTATTTTGAAACGATGGGTGACAAACACTTTCAAAATTACAATTAAGACTAAAAATTAAAAGAACTATCACTAATGTCTAAGATATCATTTAATAACATAAGCTAGGATATCATTTAATAACGTGAAGCCTTGTAATAAAAAAAGGTTGACTTTAATAATTTTCATTTTAAATCAAAATCATTAAAAGAACAATGAGCTACTTCGATTAAAGAAAACAAACATTTTCTTCTTTATTAAAAGCATTTAAATATTCATTATTTGTTCTTTCCGCTCAATGTTTGTCTAAACTCTTCAAACTTTAATATTGGTAAGAATTACAAATTGGAATTTATTGATTCTTTAAAAATAATTCATCAAATTCAAATTCGATACTTATTTTTGAAAACTTTTCAAACGGAAAAATTTAAATTTTACAACAAATTATTAAATATGCCATCGTGAAGGCACACAAAGGCAATACAAATTCATTGTAGAATTTTTCAGACTTGAATTAAGATTGATTATTCTTATGGACGAGAATTTAAAATGCTTTACAAGGAAAGTCTGGTTTTAAGTATGTACGCTATTTTTGACACGTATTTACATGAAATAGTTCACCCAAGTCCGTAAAACCTGAATATTTTTATCTGAAGAATACAACACTGAATTCGATATAGAAACTATAACATAAAACACATTTCAATCTGAATTGCTTAATTTGATGAAAATTGCTACAGTTTGAAATTTTTTTGAAAAGTTGAATTTAAATATCTTATTTTATTGAGAAGTTTTTATTCGCTTTGTCGTTGAAAGCATGCAGGTTGAGAGGCTGATGTAACAATACGTGCATTATGAACTGAACATCCACCTTAAGCTTGTCACACACACATGCTTTATTAACTGATAGTCACTAAGTTGATAACACGACTGTAACACATAATAATCTATTTTTAAATCTGAATTTAAATTTTAATTTGCTTAATCATTTCGCTTTTAATTTCCGTTTTCAAGCTTAACTTTTTTCTTTTTTTAATCAAAAATTCCTTTAAAGGAAAAAAATTAATTCCTATTAAGATTTTTTTTATTATCAAATGAAAATCAATTTTGACTTAACAACTTTATAAATGAAATTCAATTAATCATTCTGAAGTTCAAAGTATTTTTAGAAGACAAAAAAATTTTTTTTAATGATAAAACATTTTAACAACATATTTTTCACTGAATCAACAACTGACATTGATCCAAAACAATGAAGACTTGATAAACAAAAAAAACTCATGAGCTATTTTATCACAGCAACTTTTAAAGAGTTACAAAACAAAAAAAATCACACTTGACCAAACATGGCAGAGCTGGTGTTTCAGAACGCATATTTAATGATTTTCAAATGTGACAAATTTCAATATAAAAGGTTTCGAGAATTAAAAAAGTGTTGGGAAAAATTTCAAAACGTGATATATTGAAGCTGTTTGAAATACAAATATTGACCTGGAGAAATTTGAAAAATTAAAAACGAAATGAAAAAAAAAATTAATTAAAAATTTATTCATGATTTTTAAAAAACATTTTCAAATATTCCATTTGAAAAAAACACGAAAAGTGAAAAACTGAGGAAGACTTGAATAGGACAGTTGTAAAAAAACAAACATAAAATTAGAGACACTTCAAAAAAAAACTTCAAAATTACTCACAACGTCAAGTAAATCGGGTTTCAAACAACAAATTACAAAAAATGGAAAAAACAACTTTTATTTGAGAAGGTATCAAATTTTTTAAGAAAACATTAACATAAAACCCCTATATTTTGTGTTTGAAGAAATTTAACAAATGAAATATTGAAAAGTTGAGTTGAACTTTGCAAATTCTTTTATATTGATAGGGACTCCAATCATGATGAATAGCTTTCGATGCTTTCTCCCCTTGCACTTAATGCACGAGAATTAGTTACTAAGTCGTTCACTTACGAGTAAGTGCCTTCATTTTAATTGGAAGGGTGTTTTGCCAACCACAAAATGCTTCAGTGAGTTGCATCATGGAATTTTGAAGTTTTGAGGGAATATATTTGAGAGTTTGAGAGGATTGCTGTGGTAATATAACGTGGAAGCGATTTCCTATGTGTGTTTATTGGAACCGTGGTGAAGATCATTCTATAAAGAACGTTTGGCTATTATGCAAACTGCACCATTTCGAATATTTAAAAACGTTTTATAGATTTTAAAGTTTTCTTAGAAATAAAACCGAATGTCAAGTTAGTTGGACTTTTAATTAAAAACCAAATTTTTGAAAGTTAAACGCTTTCAGTATTGTTTTTAAAAATTCAAATAATGACAAAATTCAATTATTATGTTATTTTGAAGTTATTTATAAAAAAGAATTTCAAAAAAAACTTTCCCCAGTTATTTATAGATTAGTTTTCGTAGTTTTCAAGTTTAAAAAATATTTTTTGTTTTTAAATTCATCATGCACTTATTCACTTTTTGAAAAAACTTTAAATAGGTTATTAAAGACTTTAAAGAAACTTAATAAAAAAATCTGTTTTAAACTCAAAATGTTTACTGCAATTTCAAAGAATTTTCAGAGCTGAAGTTTTTTTTTGCAAATTTATCAAATTTATAATTAAAGAAGCCTTATACTTTCCAGCCAAAAAAATTTTTAGGGAATTAAATTTTGAGTTACATATATGGAAGTGAAAAGATTAAAATTATTGTGACCATTATTTTAACAATATTTTCCGTATTTTACCATAAATATGGCATATTGAAAAGACGACATTTTTAAACAGCATAGCAGTCTTCACCCAAAAACACCTCACACATCTAACTCAAAATCTTTGAAACTTCAGGTTTATCATTCAAAAAAGTTTTTATTTGACGAATCTGGGTATCTAACTGTTTCATAAGATTCAAACAAAAAACTAAAGGAAAGTTGAGCTACGCGCATGTCTGATTTGGAAATGATTTTTTAAAAAGGGTATGTTTGAAAAACTGATCTTGAAAAATCGAAAATCAAAAAACTTCGAAATGTTATAAAAGAGTAAAAATAGCATGAATTATAACATAACTTATATAAACTTCTTAACCAAAAAACCAAAAATTTATGAAACACTAAGTAGATCAATCAAAAAATTAATGAATTGAAAGTATTATTTATTTTGTCAGCATTGCAAAAGTTAATAACAGAAACCCTGAAAAATAGAGGCAACAGAACACAGCGCATTTCATCGGACGTTCATAATGAATACATTATAAATGAGTGTTGAAGCGTAAATGCCTAGCTAAAGGCAATGTGCTGGATACAAAGAGAATAATATAAACTTTCTCACATGAATCACCTTATTTATTTGTATCAAAGTTTTTTTATATTTTCTATTATTCATTTGTTTAACTTCAACAACTTTTTCAAAGAAATACTCCTCCAATTGATTCCAAATTCAAAATACTGAATTGTTATGAAACGGCTTTTCAAATAAATAAAAATCTTTCGTTGGAAATGAATTAAAATAGAATAAAATTTTCAAAGCTTTTCATTATTTTAAGGGTCTCCCCTGCTTCATATATCTTGTGGATTTGTGCTTAATCACTCAAGAACCGTACATGATCTGTGTCCCACACACGGCTTGATACCACAATCAATTGTTTCTAATCTTTTAATCAGCTTCTTATTCCGAAGATTTGAGCATATTTTGAATAATTTGACGAATCACTTTGAGAATTAATTTTCTTCGCGAACTCACACATAAAGGTTTCGGTTTATATGTGGGTATTTGCGAAAAAAGTTTTTGTATAACTTTCAAACAAATATTTCCCCAGTGAGTAGTGAGGCAAAAAGAATTAAAATTATTTTCAACACCTTTCAAATAGTTCTCGATTTTTTTTCAATTTCAGTATTGGAATATTTTCGTTGAATTTGTAGAAACGAAATTTTGGCTTCAACTTTTTTCGGAATAAATAAATCTTTAAAAGGGTCTCTAAAACAAGATGAAATTAAAAAGACTTCAAAACTTATATAAAACCGTCCCAAGATTAATTTTGAAATGGAACAGTTTTTAATTAAAATTTCAGAATTAATTTCAAGCATTAAAAACAAAAAAATAAATTCATTTAAAATGTCTTCAGAATGAGTTTTTCAACCCCTGATTACACCTTGTTTGTGCTCATATGAATGCCAATAACGTGAATACGGCTTAGTGCTGCTTTGAAAGATTGAAAATTGTCTTGAGACAAAGAATGATTGTATCTGCAAGGAAGACGAATAGATTAAAAAAGAAAAACAAAAAAGATTAATGGGTGAAGGGTAAAAGGAGAATGATGGGAGTATGGATATATGTTTAAGTGAATTAAACGAAAATTAGAGAGTTCAATGTTAAAATAATTCGTCCAATTTATATCATTTTGTATGAAGAAATGTTTTTTTTTGATGGAGATTGTATCTGTATGTAACATAAAAAATTATGGGAAAATTATCATTTTTTGTTATTCATAAAGTATAATGCCAGATTAGAACTCTCCAAAAAGCAATTTTTTTACATTATAGTTATTGCTTTGTTTTCTTCTATTTAAGTATGTATTGTATACACGTTGTTGTATATTCATTGTGTAAAAAATAAATAAAATAGAAAAAAAAATATATAGAAATATAACAGAATATAAAACGTATGTATGCATAAAAAATACATTAAACACAAAATGAATTTATAAGTGAAGAAAAGAAAAATATTTTAAAATTATAGAGAAATACTAACAAAATCAATAATGTACTGCAAGTTTATTTAATAGTTGAAGAATTGGGAATTGTTGTAAGGAGTCACGCTTTATTCTCCATACATCACTTTCCCTTCCCATACGTCATTGATGCTTTTATTAAAAATTTATTCAAGATTAAATTTAAAATCTTTTCGCTTCTATAAAAAAATAGGAATTTAACCTATAAGGATTTCTCCTGGCCAAAAATTATTTGAAAAGTTTATCTTACACTAAATTTAATATATTTTACTACGTCTATTTTTTACACTTAAATTAATTAATTCTATCTCTGCTTGGAATTTAAAACTTAACGTTCCGGTTTGTTTTCAAAACAGATTTTTGAACTAAAAAATACTTTTCCACTTTTTTCCGTTACGAAGAAATCGTAATTACAAATATTTATGAACAAGAATATTTTCGTCTTAAAATTAAGCTGACAGTTTTTGGTGGAATAAGAACTTGAAATTTATTAGTATAAATTCAATAAAAACATAAAATAAAAATAATAAATCAACTATCATAAATACGACTTACAAGTAAATCAAATACGCCTAGAAACTTTTATCTCTTACAGCAGTTTATCTTACTTAAGACCCAAACCCTGTGAGGACGGTGCAGTAAAGCATGCTAGAGCCTATATGCATGATTCAAAATCACTTACTTTTATGTCAAACATAGTGAAACATTAAAATAATCTAAACTTTTTCGAGAATTTCGGAAAATTTTAAAACAGGGTATTGGAGTTTATTGTTGGAATGAAATTTTAGATATTAAATCAAAAATTTAATATATTCACTATCCACGTTTAAAAAAAGTGCTAAAAGTGGTTATATTCTCGTTTTTAATATCACTTAGTACCAAATTACACACTTTTGAAACACGTATGGGCATTGATGGAGATAGTCTATTTAGTCAACTGCCGCCTCATCAAACCTCACATGCATTTATTAGCAGTTCGTGATGGAGTTGGGAAGATAAAAAATAAGTACAATCATTACAACATAATAAATTTTCTAACCTTTTTGAAATATAGTCTCTACTGACAAATCAATCGCTACATTTTAACAATTGTTTTACATCCATTTATTAATACTGAATTTTTAATTTTCTATCTAGCTATCAGCTGATTGAAAACGTAACACTGTCAATAAAAAAGCTTCGCACATCATAATAAAAACTATTAGTGTTCAAAACTATTAGTGTTCAAAACTATTAGTTTTCAAAAGCTTTTGTTAATTGAAAGTTGTTCATATTAAAGGGTTCCACTAGAAAAACATTCAAATAATTATTTAAAGATGTTCTTCAACCTAAAAAACATCACCGCTTTGTTGTCCCACAGGGGGTTTTCAGCATTTTGCGATTATTTTTTCCAATTGTTTTATTTATTCTTTTCAGAAAAAAAAATTGAGTGTAAAAAACAATTTAAAGTCAAAATTATTTTTGTAACTACTTAAAAAATTTATTTTTTTTTTAAGAAAATATTTTATTTTTCATTTTAACTATGTTTAAGATATATTTGTTTTCATATTGCTGGAAATCGTCTTGCGCAAAATTGTTATCATTTTTTTTATAATTAATCCCTTCAGACTCACGCCAGAAAATCGTTGATCAATTTACACTTGATCGAGCAAGCATCTGTTTTGATTATTAATATATTTTTATTGTTTCATCAATTTTTCAGAGTTTCATTTCCATAGTTATGACTTAACCATATTTCTTATATAAACCATAATATCAAAAGTTATAAAGAAATTAGTATATTGAATGAAAAATTAAACAATAAAAACACACGTCTTAGTGCAAACGGCGTGTTTATCTTGTTTTTTAAATTTTAAAATGAGAAACTTTTGAACACGTTTCGTTTACAAAATTGCAGTTTTTGATAAGTTCAGCCGCATCATAAAACGTTAGTGAGCAAATATTTTGGTAAGAGAAAAAAGCTTGACAGGTACAATAGTAGGAAACAAAGCCATATCGAAACAAAAATAGCTTGTTTTCTTCATAAAAAATTTTAACATTCTAACATATCGAATTAAAAAAATAGGGAATAACACATAAAAATACTTAGAGTAAAAAGAAATAGCTTGAGTTTCTCAAAACTTTAAGCCCCTATGGAGTAGCAGTATTCAATTATGAGTAAGTTCTGTAAAGGGAGATTATGGCGATAATGAAATCGTTGCCATTAATGGCAGTCATGACCTTTTCTTGAATTCAGTCCAATTTTTGACTTTTTTTTCCTGTTGTTACAACTAGAATTTTAAGCATGATTTATCGTTTCATTTCTACTTTTTCAGTTTTTTCATCATTGTTTAGTTCACCAAATGTTTTCATTTCTCGAGTCAGTGTTACAAGAATATTTTGAAACATGAAAGTTTAACACTTACTCTTATTCCTACAAAAAAAACTATTTCTTTTATCAAGTATTTGGCGTTTTATATCAAAACGTGTAGAATTATAGCATTATAAGCTGTTTGCTCTCACTAAGCTTGCCGAGTCATATCTTCGTCAATGCATATCTTCAATACATTGCAGGTGTTGAAAGAAAATTTCTTGTTATATTTTCTCTAACTTCTAGGCTTTTAAGACCTAATAATTCGTTTTCACTTGTTTCATTAGTTTTTTTTTATTTTTGAAGAAATAATTTTTGAAAGATTTAGCCACTAAGGTGTTGTATGGAATATTTACCATTGGACTTCATATTTTTTTGATTTTAAAATGGATTTATTCAATTTTAAATGTATATAAAGCTTAGTGAAAGTTGGGAAAATTATTTAATATTTTTAAGACTTATAAAATGAGAATATTTTGAGAGTTATGAATATTTGAATGAATATGATTGAAAAATACTAAATTTCTATAATTTAACTTATAAATATTTTCAGCTAAAAATTTGCATTTTTTAAATAATTTAAAAAACTTTTGAAAGATTATTTATGAGATAATCTTTCCTTCAACAGCTTCAAACGATACATCTCTTCTGTCTGTGGTGCTTTTCATTCACGGAGAATCTTTTGAAACTGGAACCGGAAATGCTTACGATGGAAGTGTCATGGCGGCGTTTGGTCATGTGATGGTTGTCACAATTAATTTTAGACTTGGAGTTTTAGGTGTTTTTAAATATAAATCTATTTTCTTTTTTTTTTGTTTATATTTATATAACGTGAAATTTTGTTTGAATGTTTCACTGATAAATTCTCTTCATTAGTTTCTAGTTAAAATAGGAATAATTAATAAAGTATTATTTTTCATAATCGATATAAGCGAAGTAAATGATTTTGGGTTCAATAACGCAAATATCGGTACATTTACAAATAATATTCATGATTTTTGTATGGAAAACAAACTTAAAAACCAGTTTAACTGATGATTATGCAACAATTAACTATTATTGAATTCTGTAGGTTATTTGAGTACTGAAGATAGCAATGCTGCGGGGAACTATGCAGTCTTGGACATCATCGCTGCTTTACAATGGCTTAAAGAGAACGCCAAGTCTGTCCAAGTTGTTTAAAACCATGCATTTCAAAAATTATCAAATTTTGTTTTTTGAAATTAAATTTATGATGGGTTGGGGCTTTATTTTTCACGTAATAAATATACTTTATCGAGATAAACTTTATTTTAATAAATTTTTTTCAAAAGAGTGTAGTAATATAAAAAATTATTTTGTTTTAAATTAGAGCTATATATTGTTGATTAAAACTTAAAAAAGCTTTAGGTTATAAAGCTTACTTAAGTTTTTTTGAACAGAGATAAAAAAACTGATGAAATTTTATACGAAACTGAGCAATTAATCAACATAATAATTAGAAAATTTTTAAAAATTACAAAAATATTATCTTATAAAAAAAAATGAGGTTTCAACATGAACCTTTTCATAGAATAGAAAAACTTAAGTTAAAAATTGAAAGAAATGGAATTAATACAGCTCGACTTTTTAGAAAAATAACTCAAAGACCAACTGATTAGAGCCATTATAGAGTCAAGTATAAAAAAATTTCTAATGAAAAGGAGTAATACGTTTAAAATTTCAAACTGAAACAAGAAAAAGTCAAAAAATCTTCTATATTCAATAACTCACTCTAGCAAACTTCTCTAATTCAATGACAGGAGAAAATCTTCATAGTAAAAACTGTTATCAAACTCAAACATAAAATTTTTGCACCAAAACAGCTGATCACTCTTAGCTTTATTATGTACATATCTAAGAAAGCTTTAAGCTTGCACCTCCTCCCACGGGCAAACCATCAACTGACTCATTATCATGAAATTCTTTATCAAAAGTTTCAATGCATTCAATATTCATTCATTCATTCGTCTGATACCATGCTCTATGAATAAAAAGTATTTTATTTCTTGATTTATAGTGTTAATTCTTAGAGTTTGGTATTTGAAGTTTCAAACTACATGAAACCCAACATTAAACCTAACAACATTTATAAACTTTTAAAGCTCAACTTAATCGCCGAATTTTTATAAAAGCACACTTTCAGTAGGATTTTATGCATTATCACTTACACTATGATGAGTCTCAAATTTACTTTTATGTTCAGTGTTACACAAACAACTTTGAAAAACATGAAATACAAGTCAATTTCAAAGATATTTTATAGCTTCAAACAAAAGCGTCGAAAATTTAAAGATCTTTTGGAGGGGATCCTGATGAAATCACTATATTTGGGCATTTCCACGGGGCAGTTATTGTGAACATTCTTCTAATTTCTCCCATTACAAAAGGTAGTTAATAATTTGCATTTTTATGTCATGTATTCTTTCACCATAAATATCTTCTAAAATTGGGCTCCATATACATCACTGGATTGCGATTTTTAATGCTTTTTACACATTGTAAATTAATGTCTTTTCTATATGTTGAGTTTTTCTAAAAACTGCTTTTCTTATTGCATATTCAAACGTGGAATGGCATAAAATAAATATAGTTAAATATTTTAATAATGCCAGTCCTTATGGAAGAGAAAAAGCTATTTTTTACTCACAAATAATGGAAAGACTAGTTTTATTACTTGAAGTATTCAAAAACAAAATTATAAAAAAAAGATTATGTTCAAATACATGTTTTGGTTATAAAAGAGGTTGAGTTTTATTTAAATCGCTTCTTATAATATAACGCTTTTTTGATAAAATTCTTATTAATACATGTATGCTTGATGCCTTTGTGCAGAAACAGGATAGAAATATAAATACGAAATTTAATTTGAAACCAATTATTTCTTATGAATAAATTTTTGATTAATTTGAAAATAGTTTAAAGTAAAAGATGTTCATAAAAAATTTGAAGTTTTTCAATTGATTCTGAAAATAAAAACAAATTTTTATTCAAATTTTTAAGAATCTACATTGAAAACCAAATCTAATTGCTGTTAAACAATATAAAATTAGAAAATATTTAATAAATATTCAAAAAGATTTCTAAAAATGCGGAGATGAAACGATAACCTTTTATCAAAAGATAGATTGTTTAGTGTGTATTCATTTTTCAAACTAATTTCTCTACATAATATTCTTTCTTAAAATCGTGGCTATATACTTATATGATTTATTCAACCTCTGAAAACCTCAATTTTTTAAATAGAGATTTTTTATCTTGTTTCTACTCTGTCTTTTATGCCACGTGGTTTTAAAAAATCTTTCTCCTTTTCTCTTAGCGATTTTAATGCTTCACACAACTTCAAAAAAATTCCCTAAAGGAATAAGTCATATACTTGTTGATCATAATGCTTGAGTCGGTATGATCACGAAGCTTAGTCTTTTGTCTTGGCAAATTAAATGTGAAAGAATTGAACAGCAATCGACATAGATTGCTTGAGTTATGCACATGCTTTCAGTTATACATTGTCAACTCTCTAGCTCAAAGCCCCAACAAACGTTTTTCGAAGAATTGTCAGGCTAAACATAAGCATCAACTTGGCTTAATATTTCACGGAAAAAGAAAGCTTTCTCAAAGTTCTCATCATGGTGCAGAATGCGATACTGGCCACTTGTTTATTGAAAAATGATTTTATCCGAAAAAATATTTTCGTCAAATATGCAGTTCGCCTTGAAAAAACAAATATGCATGATTCCATGTTAACCTCACAGGTTTCAACTTTATTTACAACAAGTTTAATTTCTAAATATATTTAAATTGATAAGCAATGGTAGTTTCATACACGCACTGTGTTTAACTATTTATGGAGAAAAATATATTGAATTTATCAACTTTTTCGATGTCACACATAATGCATTAAACTTTGCCTAAAAAATAAACAAAATTAATGGAGGTTAAGTCAATCTTATCAATCTATAACTCAAAAACTTTTTCGGACTAGTAAAAACCAGACTGACATGAGCAGTGGATGAAGTTCAACCCATTGTAAACGCATCTGCCAAAAAACGAAATGCCAAAAAATGAAATGAAAGCATGGAGAAAGTTGAAGGTTTTACACAGAACTATTTTGGATCTACAAAAGATTTTTCTAAATGCTGAAAAATTTTGTATTCCAATCTTTCACTAAAATATTTGTAACTTCCAAATCCTAACCTGCTTCTATTAACAAGCTCAGTATCAGATAATTCAGATTGTGTACTAGAAGATACTTGATAGTGATTTGATACCCATTTAGTTTATCAAATATCAGTAGAATGCTCTTGAAACCCATTTACATTCTATTCTGTATCAATTGGATTGAAGGCGCATTACTTTGAAACATAAAAAAGTGACGAAATTGATTTTAATAATAGTGATATTTATTCGAATATTTCAAGTGAGGTTTGTGCAAAAATATGTGAATTGGGGAATGAGTAATAATGTAGGACGTGGAAAGGATAGAAAAACCTCAGTAAATAGTGAAGTTTATTATTAAAAAAAAATTGCTTAGAAAAGAAAAATGACCATGCTTGGTTGTACAACTATGAGCTACAACAGATAAAACTGGGACCATTAAGTTATAAATGCGAGCATGAAAGAAGTTGGAGTCTGTAGTTAGCCATCTGCTTTTTATGATACTATGCTCTTGATAGGTTAGTTTTGTAAACTAACGGACGTTTCTATAGTCCGATGAAGAAATCTTATTAAGTCCAATGTGAAAATCTAATTAAGTAGTGAAGGAAATTGTCAATTTGAAGGGGCGGATAATTTCGTGCTTGTTTTACGACCTGTTGTTTGGCAATACGACGAAAATTGAAGGTTGATAGTTGGGTTTAAGAATCAGATCAATTTTCATTCAAACTCAGTCTTTTAAGATGAGAAAGTGTTATCAGGAACTTGATAGTTTGCGAACTCACAGTTTTGCGTGCTGATTTGAAAGTTTAGTGGAGATTTTTAAAAACGGATATTCGAAATTGTGTAGAATGGATTTTTTTTCCATCAAGTTCATGTTTTCTATGTAAACTAGGTGAAAAAAAAATCAAATTTTACTTTGATGCTTATGAAAAATTCATGTGATTTCATGGAAAAATTTGATGAAATAAGACAAACAGATAAACTTTTTCTAGGGATAGTGTGAGCTCAAATGGAAGAACCAAAAAAAAGCTTTTTTTTGTGTCTAAAACATGTTCAAAAATCAAGTTTTATGTCAAAAATTTGTTGAAGTAGATCAAGGTTAGGATAAAAAACATGGAGGTTTGGGTAAATGAAGATTTTTGATTTTTGTGCTGTCTGCCTCAAATAGGATTTGAATCAGGTAGCTATTATATTTGAAATTCATTACCATCACCAACTGTTTTTGTTTGTTATTGGTGAATATCTTTTGCACAGATAGTAGTAAAAGAATGGCCATTGCAGAGCTGCATGCCTTTATTTAAAATCTTCTACAATAAAATAAAACAACTTTAACGCGTTTCGTAACACATTAGGGATGTTTTATTTTGAATGTATTTCAGTCTAAAAGTACATTGTTTTATTTATGGTAACTGTTTATATGTAGGCAGTTTTTTACGTACTTAGTAATGTATCACTTGCAACAAAGAGCTTAGTACATATTAAATAACACAATTCAGTGATAAGAGGTTTTTCGTTTCGTGAAGTTGTTTTAAAGATGTCATAATACTAATTATTCAAAGTTACCTGGTTCGTTAACTTTTTGAATTGAAAGTTAGCACTTGTTTCACGGTGTTTTTGCTCTTAAATAGCTAGTGTTTTGAACAAAACGTTATGAAGCGCTTTGTATCAATGATTTGTGCTACATCAAATCAAATCAATTACGAGTATGATTATAGTGACATTAACTTCAGGAGTTTCTAGACCACTGAGTATTATGAACTTTGAATGCAATGTAAGGTAATGTACGTTTTCTTAGATATGACAATTTAAAAAAAATTTGCAAGTATAACTAAATAAATAGAACAGTTAACTAAGATTCTATGAAAAAAAGATCTGTTGTTTCAAAAAAAAGCAATCATAATAATACTTATATAAATGACATTTAGAAAACTGAGTTGATTTTATGAATGTATGAAAATAATTAAATCTGTGATAATAAACAAAAAAATATATATATAGAGATGAAACTTCAAATAAAATATTTTGAGCAACCAAAATTTGAACAACTTCATTGTCTTCATCTTGTTTCTTTAATGGGACTTCCACATCATCACATTTGAAACCAGAAAGTGCTCATATTATTCTTTATTGTTACATTTTTTGATATTAATTAGAATATAATATTTTTTTTTAATCTTTTATAGAATTTTCATCCAAGTAACGCCAGCCTTTGTTAACCCGAAAAAACCATGAAGTGAACATCTTTGTACTTTTTGTTGTTGCATAAGATGAAATTGTTGATGTTCACAATTTATCTTCTTTCTATTTAAAGCAAAAAATCCGAAATCATCCCAAAAGAAGTAGTTCTTGTATGTTATTGTACTAAGTTATCGAATTTTGAAATAAAATTGCGAAATTATTTTAAATAATAATATTTTGACATTTTAAACTGAATTATGTAGTTTTTAAGTATAAAAATCGACCATTCGAGTCGCCATTATAACTTTGACAGGCCATCTTTGATTGGTGCCAAAAAAAAACATTTTGAGCAGAGGAACCTTTGGAGAACTTTTTTTTCCAATTGGTTTTTGTAGACCCAGATTACTTGACATCAAAAAGTTGATGAAATTTTTTTAATTGAAAGAGATATGTAATTGGTTTAAACACAGAATTTTTTATTATTAAGTCAGATTTTAGATTGTTGGGTTGACCGTCTTGGAGGAAACTTAAGAGGTTAAGTAATACTAATTAAGTTCAGTGACCTTCATGTGAACCTCTCATATCCAGTCGTTTGTATGAAAATAAGCAAGTTTTTACGAAAACTTTCAAGGGTAATTTAATTAATTTTTTTCAAAAAAATTTGAAAAAGTAGATTGGATGTTGCTAAAAGACAACTTTTTTTGATAACTTTTGAAAGTTTTTGTGAAATGGTCTGTTTCTGAAAAAGTTTAATTTTTTCACAATTAAACTCGTTTAGCAGTAATCGAATAAAAATTGTTTAAGATAGGTAGGCAGTTTCATGGAAACAAGATTGGTAAAAAACGTTTTAAGAGAAAAAAGCATAATGTCATTTTGAAATTTTGCGATAATCTCTAAATAATACCATCATATATACATTAAAGTAATTTTACCATAGATATTGTTATCAGAGTTTTTGGAAATGATTAGGATTATTATGTTGACAGTTTTTTAATAACTTTTAAGTTTCTAAATAATTCAAATTTTTTACGATTTTTTGCAAAATATTGTTTAAAAATATGAGATAAAATATTTTTTCAAATCTTGAAGAAAATAATAAAAATTTTAACGAAAAAAACAGTTGACATATTTTTATTAAAAAAAAATTCAAAAAATTTTTTTATTTTTGAATCTTTTCCTAATAAAAATATGTTTCAATAAAAAAATACTTTTTTATTTTAAAAACTTCATTTTTGAAAAACATCCAAAAATTCTCTTAAAAAATCTTATTATTTCTCACTGCCAATTTTTCTCTGAATTAAACAAATTATCATGAACCTAGCAAGCATCAGTCCAAAGATTTGGCTTAATAACCAACACCTGGAAGTCAGATTTTTAAACCTATTGAGACCAAATACTCTCAAAAGTTGATATTTTTTCAACACAGTATAGTTGAACGTAGATTCTTTAATGACGTCGTTTAGTTCACCAGTAATGGTTAAACCTATAGAAGTTATATGAGCCACTGTTTCACTCATATTAATGTTAATGAAGTCAAGAAACGTTCAAAACTTGCTATGAAAAGATTTCGAATTACTTCGATACTTTTTAATAACCTTATGGAGTCTTAATCAATTTCTTAAATCGAGTTTTTTCCATTAAAAAGTTTTTTGAAACTTTTTCAATTAACATTTTTACGAAAATTTTTTAATGAAAATTTTTCAAATACTTCTTTTTAAAAAAACTACAAAAATTTAATAAATTCTTTTTCCATAAAGAGAATGCCATGGTTTGAAATTGGTCTAACCCCTAATACTGTATTTGCGTCCATATCTTTATTTTTGTCTTTATCGTTTTGTTTTTGTCTCATATTCATATTCTTTGTTTTCTCTTCTGAGTTATTATGTTTAATATTATTTTTTTGCAATATCGTTGTTTGGGTACTCCAATTAGTGTTGTTATCGTTAGCTATCAGTTATGTTGTTATCGTTGAAATGAGTGGTACCAACTCTCCTGTTTTCACATTTAAGTAAGAAACCTACTCTACTATTTTAAAAACTTAAATTCTTGGATTTTGATTTTTGGATGGTTTTTTAGTTAATGAAGAACTTGTCTTAAAACTTAGCCTGATAAGAGTATACTGATAAAAGATTCTATATGAGGTTTCCCAAAGAATAATTATCTTGAAGAGATGGTATGAATAAGTTAAAAAAATAATTAAAAAAGCAAATTCGTCCTGGTTTTCATCTGAACGGGTGGCAGCTTTTTGAAATTTTGTGTTTCATAAGTTGGTGCCATGCATAGAATGAATTAATATTTTTGTTGGTTTTTTTTATTCTCTTTTGCTTCAATTTGGGAAATTAAAATTTTTAAAAAATTCATAAATACTCAAAAAATTAAGTTTCGTTCATTTGAAGGTTAATACTTTTGAATTTTCATATATAAGCTGACGACCATCAACACACATGAAAAAGCACATAGCAGAAAAACTAGAAAAAATTTATAGTTGAAATTTTTATGTTAAATTCACATTGAAATAAAACCTCTAAGCTAAGCTTAAGATTATATTATTATATAGGAGTGTTACTTTGGAGCCATCGTATGCAAGTTTTATTCTCTGCTATGTATCAGTTCCATTGCAACAATAGAATTCTTCTATTGTTTGTTTGGTTGATATTATTTCCAAGTTTATTTCATACGTTTAACGTATTAGAAAAAATTATACTCGGTAACTTTTAATTTTGTTTTAATAAATATATCAAATTTCTTCATAAAGTTCACACGAGGTAGCGCCCTGTGAAACCTATCAATTGCACAAGCCAAACCCCAATAGAGGTGACCTAACGGTGGACCTATGAAGTTTTAAATTAAAATAAAAAATAGATATACATATACCTATATACAAAAAATTACGATTATTGAGTTGCAGTCTAAAAAATTTAAAATTAGGAAATGAAGCAAAATGTTAATTTATATTAACTTTTTATTTGTAGTTTTGCCCCTTTTCTGAATTTTCTTTTAGTAATATAATAACTTTATTTCGAGTGCTAACAAAACGAAATTTTTGAATACTAAAAAAAAGTTTAATTAAAGTTTTTGAGTCTAAATTATTTCAATTTTTTTCAAAAACATTTTCAACTTTTTACAAACTTTTTTGCTCCATCTAAATATTTGATCAGTTACAAAATCTCCATAAAACTAAACATTCATTATACACAAATAACTTGTGCAAAAGTGCCTAAAATGGAAACAAAATTAATCAAAAAATAAAAAAAATAAATTTTTTTTCTTAGAAGCATCAAAAAATTTCACGGATGGAAGAACCAGGAAAGCTGAAGATCAAAAAGACATGGCATCGCCAATGAGATAATTTGATGTTTTGTTGCGACAAGAGCATGACTCTTCTTTAATATATGTTGCAGAGTTTTCAGAGGCCATGGAAGTGTTTTATTTTCTGTATCCCCAAAATAGTCGGTGTTAAAAGTGATGTTTTATTTTCGAAATTGTAATGTAAAATACCCGATCTAAATCAATTATTCTGAACAAATAATGTATGAATAAAAAAGCGACTTTTTCACTATTTTATGAGTGTGTTTGCGATTATTTAAAAGACTGGAACTCTTAAAGCTCCGAATGATATTGATAGTTCTAAAACAGTAAAAAATTTATATAACAAACCTTTGATAAAATTTTTTATAAATGTTGTATATATTGTGGAATTTTCTTTTAAAATAAACTAATGCATTCGCCCCAATGCAATAACATTATTGATATTGTCATTGATTGGCTCACTTGATTCACTGGCATCAATATAAAAAACATGAATGAATTTTTAGAACTGAAAAAATAATTGTTCTGAAAATTTTCATGTTAGTCCACCGTTTTCTTGGGAATTGGAATCAATTTCCAAAAGATTAAGAAACTTTAAGTCTTCCATAAAAACATAATGGTCATTTATCAAACCTATTTGACCATAAATTTATGTGCCAAACACTTGAATTTTGATATTTAAGAAATAAACACAGATTAAGATGAATAAAAATATTTTTAACCAGGTTGTTAATCTCAAAAAGCTTATTTATTGACTCAAGTGCAAAGAAGCCAGATATGATGAACAATCCTAAAAAATTATTAAAATTTTAATAATGAATAAAATAACATGGAAATTTAATTTAAAAATTTCTATGAGTTTGCTGTTTTTTTCAAAGAAAATAGAAATTTTCAACTAAGATTTCAAGTAAAATTTATTGAGCAGTAACAATGAATTAGAAAATTGGAGGAATTTCAAAAAAAAATGTTGTTTAAACGAATATAACAACTAGTTATTGCTTTTCATCTTACAAGTTGTAAATTTTTTGTTGAAATCATCAATTGATACAAATTCAAACTTCAAAATTCAATAAAAATTCAATTTATAATTGTCTTCAAAAACTTGAGAAACTCAGTTTTCTTAATTTTTTTCATGCACCCACGCGTATCTGTATTAACGACTTGTATATCAAACTCGATACCTAATCTCAAAAAGCCGTTAAATTTTGATTTTGACAGCGATATATGATCATAAATCAAATAGTTTTGTTACTTCGGAAAGATTCTTTAAATGTAAAATGAAAACATAATTTAGTGAAAATAATATTCGAATCTGAAAATTTTCCCATCCTTAAGCTTGTTTTCGTACAAAGTCTGTTTTGAAAATTTGCATTCAGAATTAATATATATTAGAAAAGTTAAACAAATTGCTAAAACTTGTTTGTTTAAATATTCATTCTAGTGCAGAAATTTATTTTCAGTTAAAATGTAATTTTTGTTTCCAAGGCTTGTTCAAATTTTTTCTACACAAACATAAACCATTGAAGAAAAAAATATAACCAACATTTTTTTAAAATTTTATTTCAGTCCCACAAATCAAATATAATGTTTTATGAAAGCTTTTCTCTTGGTAAAAGGGAAGTTTAAGGAGACAATTATTTTGCATTTTCAATTTAAACAGCATCACTTAAAATCCCTATTTTGAAATTAAAAATTGAAACACATAAACAAAAAAATCAATAACTAATTAAAATTTTATTGAGCACTCTAATATATTAAATTTCCTTCAAACAGGTTAAAAATCTAAAAATAAAACCCTACAATTTTATTTCAGATAAGACTCTTTTCAAACGAGCTATAATGATCGATGGGTCGGTTTATAGCAGTTGGGCTTTAATAAAAAAGCCCCTTTTTTACGCTAAAGAAATTGCCAAAAGAGTCAACTGTTCTCACTTCTGGAATGAAAAAGCTAGGCTGGTAGACTGCTTAAAACAGGTTTCATTCATTTTTAGTTCAGTATTTATCCCACAATGTATTCATTTTTTTTTTTAATTTGCTCATATTTATTCAATTAATTTATTTTATATTCAGCATTATAAGACCGTTTTTAAAGATTACTAAAGTTAATGTTTGAATTATTTATTTTTAAGCAAAATAAAATGACTATTTTAAATAATATATAAAAAATATAATATTTTTCATTATGTTTTTTGTGCCAATTATTAGCAAAAGTTTCATTTTATTTTTTAGTGTTTTGTTAACGAGAAGCTTTTGTTAACGAGAAAATAAAAATAAAAACTAATACAGTTCATTAAGGATCACTTCGCATTATTTAATGTATAAATTGGTTCTAATAGATTTTTAAAAGTTTTTCCAAAAATATTAATTGGGTGTTGCATTTCATTGAATATAATCAAATTCAACTTCTTGAGTTACTTGAACTAATTCATTCTTTTTTCAATCGTTCAGCTTGAAAAAATATCACGAAAAAACAACTTATTGAAATTGAGTCAAATTAACTTATTAAAGTGAGTTGTTCTTATGCTCCAGTAACAGCCATTTCGTATATTTTCAAAAACAATTCAATTATTTCAGTATCAGGTTCTTATCATCACCACCTGCTTTTCTTTTGGGTATATTCCAATATTTCCTTAACTTTTAAATTGATTTTGAACTTTTGATTTGTAGCTGTAAAACATGAAGTTTTTTATTTTAAGGTTTATGAATTTTTGACAAAATGGATTTTTTGGTGTTATAGTTTTTATGTCCTAGGTCTGTAAGAGTTAGTTGAACTGCTTGCTCTTCTTTAAATGAGAGTAAATAAGATTGAAACATATTACTTTTGTAGTTATGGCTGGATTGTATTCTATTTTTTCATTTTTTTCTTCGCTTGGAGCTATGTTTAAATTGCAGTTTTTTGGATCATTATAAAAGAGACCAGTGTTTTTTTTTCTTTGTTTCGATGCTGGAGGTGTCTTTTATAGAATTATTATTATTATTTATTATTTTTTATTCATTATTATTATCATCATTATTTAGTTCTAATACTATATTGTATTACTCAATTAGGTTATTCTTTGTTATGCTTCATATAAATTCTTTATCACCTTTACTGTAATTATATTGAATGAGTATGCTAAAAAGTTCCGTTTCTGTAATTCAATACAAGTTTTGTATTAAAACTGTTCAATTTTAATTTCATAACTAAAATAAAATTTTTAAATAACTTTTAATAATTTTTTGCTTTCTTTCAAAAACACTTACAAACAATTTTCAAGATTTTACTGTAGACTACTTAATCTAACAGGCTTTCTTGGAGTGTTTTTTTTTATAATTTGCATCATTTTTTGTTGAGAACTGCTATATAAGCCATTAAATACGTAAGATTTTTTGTTTGGAGTTTTAGTATTTCATTTGTTGAAGTCCTTGCTGATCAGCAGCCCAGTTTGTGAAGTCAAGTGAGCATGTTTGTGGTAGTAAAGAATGAAACAGTTTTTTCTGGTTTATTTACCCATCAAAAACTTATGTTCATATGTGTTAGCGTTTTTTTATATTGCCAAGTGTAAAACGTACCATGATAGTTAACAACCCCTATAATATTTGTGAATTAAACGGAAAATTTCGTTCGAGAGTATTAACTGTGCAAATCAAAGGAACACTGATTGAGGATCATACAAAAAAATTTAATGAAAGTTTAGATTCTTATACAGTGTTCAAGTTGACATTTTATCTGCTTTCAAGCATTCCATTTGACCCTGGTCAGGCTTTGGCATAAATAGCAGAAATGACCTAATGCTGATCTTTCTTCATGTGTTTATTAAAGAAATTCTTCTATTTTTTGCTTTGTGATATTTTTTAATGGCCAGTTTGTTGGTACTTACATATTTTTGTCTTATTGCACCATTGTTATCTTTCATATCCATCTACAACATTTTTTAAAATTTTACACGGGTTTTTTTTGCTTTGATTATAATATGTTTTGAAAAGTTACTCCAACTGAATGGCAATAAACCACTAAAAACCCTGAATAATTCTTGAACAACCAAAACTCAAAATAATAAAATCAAGTAAATAAATTTCCATACTTATTTATATAACGTGTTTCTATAAAATTTCAAATTTAAATCTTCATAAATTGATATATCAAAACTCCAGAAACCGTGGGAAGAGTTCAGCTCAAGCAACACCACTGCACCCTTATTCTTTTCGGCATTTGGGCCATCCATCGACCGCAGAACCTTGTTACCAGATGATTTGAAAGATGCGCACGATACCCCTATTCCGTCTTTTACGCCATCACACGCTCCTACTCCGTTTTTCAAGCTTTCGAAATCTTTTGAAGCAAGTAAACATCCAAGTAATAAGATTTTTTACGAGAATTTTTAAATATTCGAAATGTCAAATATTTAGATTGGGTATTAGAGGTTTCAATGAAATTTGATTTTTTTTTGAAAAGCTTTTTTTTTGAATAAATTTTAGATAAAAGAAATATTGGGTAAAAACTTTCAATTCGAGTTGAAAAGTAATTTAGTTCATAAAAACCCGATTAGTCAAATTATTCGTAAATAGTTTTTCTTAATTTGCTTTTTTCAATGATTTTGAAGAATTTCATGTTTTTTAACTAAAAATACTATTTTTTTTAAATAAATTTTTTATGTGATTTTTCATTTGTTAAGACGTATTTAAAAAATTCATGAAGGATTTTCACATTAATATTTAAGATAAATACAAATTAATTTTTTTGAAAAATTAAAAAATCTCGAAAATTTTTCATTAGAATTTATCTTTTTCGAGGTAAATGAATGACAATTAAAGCAAGGTAATTAATTTTTAGGTTTGTACGGATCTGTACAGGAAGTGCCCGAAAAGAATCCTTTCACTTTTCGACCAGCTAAAATTTCCAACACTCGACAATATATTATCTATAACCAAAATAATTATCCCGATAAAGCATTAAATAACTTTAACGAAAAACTGAATGACGTTTCTTTGAATAGAACACCTAGAAGTGTAAAAAATAATTTAAATAAAAACAATATTGATATAAGAAAAAATATTGAAAATGAAATACATCAAGTATTTTCCACTATTGATCATGGACTGAAGGAGAATATTGATTTCAACTTGGACCACTACATCTCGTCTGGTACGAAACACAATACTTGGAACGAACGTCTATTTAAAGAATTGCCAAAGTGCAATGATTCGGTACAATTACTTCATGAAAATATATCAAATGAACAGGAGAAGTTTAAAAGTGAAAGATATGTACGCTCTTTGAAAGCTAACACAACTTGGAGGAGAGAATCTTTTCATCGAATTGTTAAAAACATTTTTTTATATTTAAAATCAAGTTTTTCCAATTATTCACAAGCATTTTATAATAAAAGGAAAAGGAAATTTTCGAAAGATAACAAGAATTACAGGCGTAAAAATAGCTCTGCAAAGCTTTATTCCGATAAAATAATTTTTCCTGACCTTGCAAACAAAACCTTGCCAAATAACAACTCTTACGGCAAAAAGCACTATTTAAAAAACAATGAAATTTATAATGAAAAAAAAATGCAGAATAAAAAAAGTAAAATGAGTGAAAATTTAAATTTGAAATATCTAAATAAATTTAATCTAAATGAAATCAATGAAAAAACAAAGCTTGAATTTTTGAAACGTACAAAAAGCAACATTTTGATAAAAGAAAATTTGAAATCAAATTTAACTTCTCCGTCAATTCTAATGGTCGGTGAAAAGACTAATTACTCAACGTCTTCACAAACATTTTACAATCTACCTTACAAAACAAATTTCGGATCTTTGAAAACAAGACTACTTTTGCAACGTATAAAAACAGGCAAAAATAAAGACATATTCGTGTTGTTGGGACATCATCAACGAAAAAATCGTTATCGAAAATCTACCAAACTTCAAAATTTACAAAAACAACTTCATTCCCATCGAAATAGCACTTTTAAAAATTTAAAATCAAAAAAGCATTTATATTCTCGTGGTCATCAGGGGCTTAGTCACATGGTACATGCACCCAGACACCAACAAGTGCCATTGTTGGTAGGGTGCACGGAAAACTATCCTTTTCTTAATAGCATTTTCGATCAAAAAATTTCAGCTGATAAGATCAGAAATATCTTAAGAACTTTGTTGAGAAATAACTTTGTTTATCATAGACAAAAAATTTTCGATATTGTCTCTTATCATTACTCACTCAAACATCCGCCATTCCAGCCGACTATTCAACCTTTTTCCGCTAAGCAAAATCTATTTTCTTCCTCTTTGTCTTTTCACAATACCTTGAAATATTTACTCACTGATCACCAAATTTTATCCCCTATTTTCAAATACATTAGGAGGCGAGAAAAACATGACCCAGATGCTCCCAACTATTTTTTTGCTTTTTCTAATTCACGTGAAGAGTCTGAAAAAAGTTTTGAAAAATTAAGTGATGGACTAACTAATGAATATGAAAATAAACTAATGAACGATGAAAACTCTAAATCCAAAGAAAATGTTATACGAGTACATGGGGTAAAACAGAGAAAAAAGAAAATTTATTTAAAACAAACTAATTATGTGAAAAAAGAAAATGAAAAATTAAAATGGCTTCAAAAAGAACCTTTTTCAAGTTTTAAAAAAGATAACGTACAAAAGAAAAAGGTAAAAGAAAAATTACGCTATAAAAAGGATGGTAGGGTTGATAAAAGTGTTTTTAATGAGGTAGAAAGTTCACATTTTTTTAGTAATTATCCCAAAAATTCTGCCCATAATCACACTCATAAGAACAGCATTCATAAAGCCCTTCGCAATAAAGACGTAATTTGCAATAAAAGCACCAAAAAATCTCACATCAATTGTTCGAAAAAAATCAAAAAACCAAAATTCATTAAAAACAAAAGTGGAGTTTCAATCACACCTAGAATTAAGATATTATTCAATGATAAGGGAACAAAGATGAATGGTAGTTCCGAGAACACGCCCATCACTAATCAAATCAACATGAAGCACAAGGATTCCCTGCTTGATTACCTTGACGTTGTTAAAAGGAGTGGTCTGAAAGCAACAACAGTAGACCCTACAGAAAAAAATAGTTTAAAAAAACAAAATATTAAAAAGAATAAATACAAACGAAAAGTAAACGAAAAAAACTATATAAACCTTGAGAAAGTTTTCAACAAACACGAAAGGCATTTCGACAATTATATTAACTTCCCTGAAGAAGACTTATTAGCACTGATTTTTGGAGCGCCTTTAGTTAACGATTTGAAACCGTTTGCAAGCACTTACACTCAGCAACAAGTGATATTATCGAAACGCTTTATGACCTACTTTTGTAACTTCATCAAATCGGGGTGAGAGATTTCATTATTAAATATGTGCCATTTGAGTAACACTAAAATTTTTGTAATTAATGGAAGGTATTGCAAAATTTTTGATTTTATATTGTAAGTTTGATTTACAAAAAGCCTCGTGATTTTTAATTAACAAATATCTCGAGTTTTTCCTCATACAATTGTTTCAGACTTTTTTAATTGTTCAGAACTATTTTATTTTCAAAAGTAATAACTTCTATGAAACTATTTTAATCAAAAGACAAAATGCATTTCAAACTACCCTTTTGGGTTTATAACCAATGCTCTTGCAAAGACACGCCATGAGTGCCAACATTTTTCAATAATGAGCACTTCATTCACTTTCAGAAACATTCTATATAACATAATTTCAAAAAATTAAACTCCAATGTAATTTAATTTAATGCGGTATTTATAAACAGTTTTTCCTTATAGATCAAAGCGCTTGCTACAAATTTAATGTAGCGAAAACACACTGCGGAATAGGTGCTAATTGTCGGCCCACGCGGGATCGAACCCGGTAACTTTTAGATAATTAGTCTAATACTCAACCATTGAGCTCTAGGGGCCGAGTTTGAGTAGTTTATTAAAACGTTTGTTACAAATAATCTATAGTGCTTTGATGAGTTTAGTTCTAATTTAAAGTGTTAGCAAAATTTTATGAGAAAAATCTTTCCATGAAAAAGAGTAAATAAAAAAGAGCTCATCTATTTTTTGAATTAAGAAAAATTCAATAAAATTGTGTTCTAAAAATAAAATTTTTAGAGTTCCTTGTTTAAATGCTTAAAATGAATTTCAAGAATTATATGAATATTTTATAGTTTCACTAATTTAAAGAAAAAGAATAATTTTGAAAATTCGGAAAATGTGTTAGTTAATGAATAATATTTTTTGAAATCTTTCCAAATTGAATGTTTTAAACAAACTCCAATTTTTTAATGATTTTGCTTCAATAAGATATCGATTAATGGGTATATTATGGAAAGTATTTTGAATAAAAACAAAATAATTAAGAACTAGAAGAAAATTTCAAAAAAAACTGAATCAAAATGAAATTTTTACTTTTTGTGAAGTTTCCAAATATGAATTCATAATTAGGATTCGAAAAACGTATCTAATTAAGTTTGCTATAAGAAAAAAATTCCGAAACTTGGAAATAATTTTTCCATGTTTTCAACGCAACATTTTCAACCTGCAATCGAAATAAATTATTATTCGAAAATTTTTTACATCCAAAAGTTTGTGAAAAGTATTTACCATCAACTGTTCAAATCTAAGTTTGAGTAATATATATTTAAACTTTTTTGGTTTTTCTCCAAATAATCTATCAATAAACGATAAAAATTCTATATTATTTATAATTTACAATTTTTTCTTAAATATTTTTTTTAGCTCGTTTCTACAAATTTAGAAAAGAAAAAAATTAGTATACTTTACTTAAAAATCCATAAGTTTAAATAAAAGTATTTCCAAAGCTCTCTAAGAAAAATAATTTGTGAAAGTTTTTACTGAATTTTTAAATCTAAAACTGTTTATAGTTTTTTTTCCAAAATATTGCTCTAAAATTTATTTTTTATTAATTCAGGTTTTCAAACCGGATTTTTTAATTGAGGCATTAGCGATCTTTTTTTCTCATTTATCTTTATCTCAACCTTCAATCCATCACACGCCAATAATGTTTTTCCTTTCCATTCATTTCTTTTAGTTTCAAGATATTCCATTAAATTCATTCTCAAACCAACTTTTTTAAATTTTTTTACGTATGATAACACTTTTATTCATTCAAACATATTTTTTATAACTCTATTTTTTAAGCGTTGTTACAATTTATTTCAAAATTTATGTCGAACATGCTCAAACACATGAGAGAACCATAAAAAAACCTATTTCGTACTCAATCATAAATGTTTACTTTTTTGTATATTGTTTTGTTCAATTTGCATTGAATCGTTCAAAACAAGGGAGTTTTTTGATTAATTGTTAAAAAGCCAATGTCTCGAGAGGTTCCCTATAGCAGCAGAAATGTCCATCATAAAGAATGGGACGCAAAGATGTTATGGTGGTCATTAATGTTTGTGGACCAGTAGATTTATTATACGTTTTTATAATGAAAACACTGTTTTTTTAATTAAATATATCAAATGCATATTTTTTTTATTAAATTATGCAATTTATTTTTCCACTCTTTCAGTCATAAGTTTATTTTATTTATCTAAGCCTTCTCAATAACCATCATCATTCAAGTTCATGAATTGATTTCAACCATCATTTTGATGATATAATTTTCATATGCAAGTTCTCTACAACAATGCACAACTCTTCATCGACACTATTTCAAAACGCATTTGCTTTGCACAAACTAAGCTGTCTCATAACTTTCTCAAACTTAACCTTTAAAAACATACGCTGGTCCCTTTGGCATGAATCCTTAAATACAAAAAATCTCTAAAATAGTTGACACATTTGACCATAAAATAAACATCTTCACTGAAATAAAACTACCAGGGTCATCACTGACATCATCTTCTCCCTAAACTAACACATTTCAACCATAGTCAAACACAAATCCATTTTTTGTTTCCTTCATCTTTGAACTCAACTATTTAAATTTTCCAAAACATTTTATCTAACTTACAACTTTTTCAGCTATATGGATCTAAAGTATACCTCTCAACTCATATAAATAAAATGACATATACTGTCCTCACGTGTGAAAGAGCGTGAAAAAATGTCAACAAAACAGTGAAACAGAACTCTCAGACTAAAAACCACACCCTTGGAAAAGAGCTTTTGAAAATGAATGTTGAAAACTGGCATTCAACGACAACTTGTACACTTCATTCATTGAAATCAGAGTGGTTTTCTAGCTTCATTCAAGACTCTGCTTGAACTTATAAACATTATAAATGTCTTAAATTTTTGACACAAGCTAATTTCTGTAATGAAGCTTTTGCTTTAGAAATACTAATGCTAGTTTTAACAATAGTTTCAATTTTATTGATTATTGCATTAAAATTTTTTTTTCAATTTCTAGAATAACTATTTTTAAGAATTAAAATTTTTCTCGGCCACTTGAAAACAACTACTTGAAAAAATTCATGGTTAAATATGAAATTATGCACTCCTTTTATTCACTATGATTTATTTTTTTAATGCAGTTTATATTTTCAAATGTTATTTTTCTAATGCAATTTTTCCAAAACAGTGATCCAAACAAGCCAGATTTTTTTATGGATTTGGATGCATCCATGTTTGATCACTCAATCAAAAGTTCCAATAATGAAAACACACAAGAAGAAAAAAATGATTTGAAAGAAAACTCCCGTGAGAAAACCCTTTACCGTGAAACATCTTTACAGTCAAATAAGCCTCAGAATTCAAATAAAAACTGGAAACTGCCGTTTTGGCCAGAATACAACTTGAAGAATCAACCTTATCTTTTGTTTTGTGAGTATTATTATTCATAGCAGTTATTCATGCTGTCTGTAGCTTTTCAAATATCTTGTTAAATCATTTTGAAAAAGTATATAATTGTTCAATCCTATTGATGTGGATTTGTTTACAATAATTATGAAAGTTTTCAACTATAACCTTTTTTATCTTATTTCAATTTTCAATAATATTTTGGAAGCAGTTAGATATAAATCACACTTTGGTACGATTAAAACAAGGTTCAGATTTGAGAAACCTTTATTTTATAACCACCAAAAATGATTTTAAAAAATTCCACACTTTTTGTGACCTTCGTAAGTTTGCTTATGAGAATAAAACTTTTAATCAATCAAAATGCCAACATTCAGAAATAATCTTCAAAATGATTGGTGCTTTGTTAATTAATTATGAAAGTATAAAAGTTTTGGTTTCATGAAAATTGAAAAAGTCATTCGTTACATCATATTATGAATCCCGAAAACAAAATACTCATTACCTTCGCGATAATTGACTTCGGGAAAATATCAAAAACTTCATTATTATTTAAATACATTTAAAATATTATGATGAGATTAAGATAAAGAAAAATTCCCTTTTTTTTTTGAATAATGATCTTGCAATTCTTAATGTCCATTCATTAAATGTTCATAAAATTATGTCTTTGCAAGCATAATTGCAATTAGAAAATTGAGTTTTAAATTAATATAAATTTCTCCACATTTTGAAATTCAATATTTTAGCGAAATTTTTGAAAATTATTTTAAGCAATTATTTGATCCAATGTACTTAAAAGCTTTTTGGCTGTTGGCAATTTAAATTCACATCTTCATCAAAGTCATTTCTGCAACAGTGTTTAATTTTTAACTCCTATAAAATAAAATATCTTTTAAAGAAAATTTTTTCTCATTTCCCCCATAATCACTATAAAAGTTCTCAGGCTCTTTTAACCTGATTTAAGCTTAATACTTGAATCTGGTTAACGGTCGTTATAGCCTAATCTAAAAACAAGAGCATGCCAAAACAAATTGTCGTTTGGGCAATCAGAGGGGCCGCTAACTCCCATAATTTAAAAAGAATGCATATTCAAGATAATTTTTTCCATATTATTCATTCTTATATGCAACAAGATAAAGTCATTTCTCCATAGCATTTCGCCGGCATCTCTATCAAGCCACTCATTAACACCTTGAGAATGACTATAAAATTGCATTACCTCGCCAGATTTGCGCTTAAATCCAATTTTTAAGATTTTTTGGATCTCTGTTGAACAGTTTTTTGTAAATTTTTTTAAGACTTTTGTGTTTTACTCAAAATATTTAAATATAACTTCTTCATTTAGAACTAAATTTTTTTAAACCATTGATTCTACCGAAATATTTTGTTGATATTGGATGTGTTCCAAATTTGATCAAAAAAAGCCTTTTTAATATCTTTTGTAATTTTGTTTATGGAATTTTAAAAATTGAGGTTTTATGCAATCAAAAAGATTTGCAAATACTATTTAAAAGAATGTTTCTAAGTGTTTTGAATAAATAATGTCTCTAAAGTTACCAGCTTCTATTAGCAATTCATACCCAACGAATAAAGCCATTTTTCATCACAGTTTGAAATCAAACAAGATAAATATTTATATTGACATTAATTAGATGAAATATAAAATAGAAAATTTTTGTATGCTTTCGATTATTTTACTAATTTTATGAAATACCCAGCAGATAGTGAAGTTTTTAAAAAACATTAATGGTTTTAAAATGAAGTCGATTTAATTTATTTCTTTAAAATATTCATGATAGCATAGTAGTTGCTGTATCAAATTTTTTAGGGTTTAGAATATTATCGAGTTTCAATATTCTCGCACGTAATTGTAATTCTATTTTATGTAAGCTATAAACAGAATTCGAAATTTTTAAATTAAATTAATATAAAAAAGTAATTTAGTTTTATTAATATGTTTATTGAGAACGTGTGGTTGAAAACCACATTATTTCAATACCTTCAAAATTATTTATATAATATCAAAAATTTATATAATATCAAACCACTTAAACACATACTTGAAAAATGAAAATTTTTTCTAGATTAAAATTTTGATTTATTGTTCAAACTTCGTTTAACTTTGTTTAATTATATCAATTCTAGGTTTTAATTTAAAAATAGTTTTATATTACAGCGTTGAAAAACAAGGAACTCGTCGTTATAGACAACTATTACAGAAATGCCAAAGTGGGTCTTTGGTTGGATCTTATACCCAAAATACATCGGTCTGATAACTTGGATGCAACATTTCACCTTTTAGACAACTATGATGATCCATATACCTTTGAAGAGATAGGAACTTTGCCTCATAACTGGAGTCAACTAATGGAAATAAATGCCAAAAATTCCAACAATGGTAAATATTTCACAAATCACCACAACTACCCCAATCACCACCACCATCATTTTGTTATTGCCACTACAACTTCTGTTCCTATAGATCACTCTTCCAAAAATATAAACACGAAAATTGATAAAGATTATAATTTATCATCATCATTTTTTTCATCATCACATTTAGCTTCATCAGTTTTGTATTCCGACGAAAACAAAAGTTCCCATCACAAGCCTCTGAGCCCATCCTTCACTACAGCCCTCACACCCACAACTACTAATAGAAACGCCGTTTCTCTCATAGTTACAATAATTGTAGGTTGCATTCTGTTGCTTTTGAATGCAATTGTTTCTTGGTATATGTGCAAACAAAAACGGCAAACAGAACAAACTTTAAAACAAATGAAACGCCGAGAAATTCTATCTTCACAGCAAACGCCACCATCCACACCTCAGCCTTTTCCGTTTTCGCTTCAGTTGTCATCTGCCAATTGTATTAACAATTCACCTTCTAACTCATACACACAAATTTCTAAAAACCTCAATGCTTTTTCTCCCCTTTCTAATATTCTTCCAACCGAATCAATTCCAGTACTTTCCTCCAATCGCTCTTACAACTCGAATGTCACTTTAAAAGACTTGAATACCTTGACAAACAAAGTTTCTTTTCATAATAATGACAATATCATGTTTCTCGATCAAAAATCTTTGAATTTATGTCATAATTCACTTCTCAAACATCCTAAAACCTACAACAATTTTCATCAGTTCAAAAGAGATACTCTCGCAAATGTTGATCATGAATGTGTTATCGTGCAAGAGAAAAAAATTAATGCCAAACTTGATGAAACTGCTAATCTTAGTTCAACATTCGGAGCTCGACATGAAAAGTTCGATAAAGTCATTGATAATGAAAGAAATTGCGACCTCTCGACATTTTACGCTCACAAAAATAACGAGAAAGGTGAGACTTCTTATAAAACGTTTCCGAATTACAAACCACAATATAAAGTTTTTGATAAAAATACTAAAACCTTTAACTATACATCAAAAACCATTAATAATGTTATCAACGCTAACAAAGCGAATAATCTTGAAAACTTCAACAGCGATGCTGGAAACGAGCGTGGTGTGAATGACAATAGTTTTTTTGGCCCAAAAATTGGCCAAACAAAAAATTTCATGACTTTTTGTGATAAAGATTATGAAACGAATGTTGAGAAAACGAGAAAAGATGCGACCAATGGAAACGAGAACAAAATTACTAACGATTACAAATACTTACAACTATCCATCTGTCCAGTCGATGCTCAAAAGAAAATTGAGAAAAGTACACAAAACAAAAATAATTGCTCGTTTGGCCAATCAAAATGTGTGCAATTCAATTTGCCAGATTGCAATTTTTGGCGACACTCGGAGAAGCAGCCACAATCAGATTTGAATGAAGCGAGTATATTTTTTAGCAAAATTCATAGCCACGATACTTCTAAACTTCAACTTAAATCATTTTCAAATCAAAAGTAACAAGATTCCCTAAATCAACATATTCAAAAAAACGTGCCTTGCGGACAAAGTCTAACAAATTCAAAATATCAAACAACTTTCCAAGAGCCCTATATTCTAGCTACATTTTCGCCTACTACTACTAATACCACTGCTACTACTAATACTACTTATTTTACTACTGCTACAAAAAAAAATAATTCTAACACTATAAAGAGTATTACTAACAATAATACTACTACTTACACTCATACTGAAACTAAAGCTAATAATAATAGCACAACTCATAGTATAATTACCGACAATAAAGTTTCCAATATTTATAATAATATTAATGATACTTTGCTGGATAACAATAATAATATGGAAATTTCTAATAATAATAATAATAATAATTCAAATAATAATGATAATACTCATACCATTGAAAGCATTGCTGTTGATAAAGGTAAAAACAAATGTCTTGCATGCTCCACGACCACTGCACCAAGTTAAGATAGAAGATCACCGTTCAATAAAAAAAATATCGACAAGGAGTTTCAATGCCTTTATTTGTTCCTCATTTGAGTAAAGAAGAAATTCATGAAAAGCATTTTTTTCGAATAATCAAAAGAGTTATTGATAGACTAATGTAAAATGTTTTAATGAGAAAATCTGGTGGCGATAATAAACTATACAAAAACAAAAATATTCTGTTAATCATGAAAAATTGCACAACTAAGAAAAAATATACATGAAAAAAATAATCCCCCAAAACAAAAATATTTTGAAAATGAGAGTTATATCAAATCAATCGGAACTGAAAAAAACTTTGAAATGCAACGGAAGTAATCTAGATAATGTATCTTCTAACTGTTCGACAGAACTTTTCAAACAAAAGCAAATAGAAAAATTACGGCTGATAAATGAATTTAAAATGATCTAATAGGATAAATCTGCGAGATAAAAAAAACCCCATAAGGAGATGAACATGCGAAATTTAAAGTTTTTTTATGGCTGCTATAGGGAAAAAACAGAAGGTTACAGCAAGTACCAGCATTTTGAATAACACTTTATCGACCATTAGTGCCACTTTCTATTATCCATCTAACCCTTCAACGTGCGTCCATTCATTCACGCACCCAGTATTAGTCTTTAAAAGCTTAATATAAAATATTATTTAATACTACTTATCTCAATTTCTCAGCTTAATAATTCAATTCCATTTTCAACTAATCTTCTCTATGTCAAAACTTTTCAGAGGCATTTTAAAGTTTTTCATCAAGAAAGGCAGTATGGTCGCATCTTTTTTAGTACATCGTTATAAACATTTTATCTGATATCTTTCTTCTTTTATACATATTAGAGATGGATAAATGAAAAGATAGGAAAACCTCTATATTCCCGATCCATCAAACAGATTTTTTCAAACTTCTCCTTTTATGCCAATAATAAACTTTGCGTATAAATAATCGCAATCTTACTGGCACACACGCATAAACAGATAAGCACATACAACTTTTGAATTAAGCCTCACTAACTAGAAAAAAATAAATACGCAGAGTAACATTGAGAGATACATAAAAAAGGGCCAAGCACGTCTTAAAATTCGCAACTATCCACCTACTCAACAAGGCTAGTCGTACAGAAACTAATAATATTCTGAAAGAAAATTAATAAGAACTGCTGAGAATTTGCGTAAGAAAAGAAGATTTAAATAAAAGTCTCATTTGACTGCTTATTTGGGAAAATTTGAATTTGAATAAGGCTTCTTTAAGGAAGTTTTATGATTAATATGTTTTTCATTTAAAATATTTTACATGTTTTGCTTTTGTTTTTTAGACAATGGATTCAATTATTCATGGAGTATATTATGACAAAATGCAAGAAGCTTATGGGTCATTTTTAAAATTTGAAAGCATTGAAAAAGTTTAAATTTCATTTGAATCACATATAAACTTTTTTATTATTAAAAAAAAACAATTTGTGAAAAATATATTAAATTTTAATACGATTCTTGCAAATAATTATCATGGATTGTGACTTTATTGTGTTATGAATGTGCTAATTAATTATATTCCTCTCTATATTGTCAAAATACTATCGTTTCATTTCTTTTACCGCCTAAAGATGGTCGTAATATTAATAATGACCATTCCGAGAAAAAGTGTTACAATATAAAGACGAAAAGCCTATAACGCTGATATTCAAACCTCCTTTATTACGTTTCACTATTCCTATGATAAACTTCAAATACAACCCATCAAAAAACCAAATCAAACTTTAAAAGTTTCCTAAAATAAAATGAAAATACTCCTAATGGTTTTGGTCATTAATAAGAAGACAGATGGTTAATCTGATTAAAGACTTCGCTGTCATGTATTATAATCACAACTTTGGGGTTTTCAAGCATTTTTTAGACCTGCATTTTTTTGTTGGTATTTTGAGTTAAATGTATGAGTATATTATTAATTCCACATATGCATAAAAAAGTTGTTTTGAAATGCACTTTTATAAAGCTGCGTTCAAGATTATCTTTGTGTAAGTAATCCATATTATCAAATGAGTTTTTTGATTAAGCTTTTTATTTTTTTATCCAGCATGCAACATTTTTTTTAAATTTATTTTTTTTGGGGAATTTTGAATATGTGGACATTCACAAATAATAGAGAAAATTCATTGTTCACTTAAAAAAAATTGAAACTTAAAAAATAAAACTCTGGCTTGTAAGCCCGTAAAACCTAAAAAAAGTTGTCTTTTTATGATTTAAACTTGTATTATTTCTACAAAAAGTGAAATAAACAATTTTAATTGTAAATGTGAAAAGGACTTAAAGAATTAGAAAGAAAAAACCTCTAAAATATAGAAGTAAATTTCGATATACTAAAATGCCAAGCATAATGGATATGTTACAGTAGTAGGCAAGATGACATTGTATGTAGTTTGAAGCATTGTTTTACCTCACGCCACAAGCCTTTCAAAGTATGTAGTAAAGAAACTCATTTTTTTTTTTTCAAAATAAAAGTATAGTTTTCCAATAAGCAACCTTTATGATGATTAATTTTTCTATTTTGAATTGAATAGAGTGGTTTAATTAATGTTCTTTCAAAGGCATGTATATAGTGTCGAATTTGTCACAGTTCGTGTCTATATCTTTATTAATCTCTCCACACAAACCAATTCATCTAGCTAATACGCTTTCATTGCATTTTTTTATATCTCAACTTATTTGTATAATTACTAAAAATTTTCAATACATCTCTATGAAACTTATTTTTATAATATGAAAATTTTGAAAATGTTTGTGATTCGCATCGTTTTTAATGTATAGTATTATTTTCAAGGCATTTCTCTATTTTCTCATGGGTCATTGCTTCTTGTAGCTTCTTTATCGCTATACGCCTCATTTTATGGCTTTTGCAAGCAATCTTTTTATTTATAGATCAATCTGAAAACATTTTAATCTTATCTAATTATTTTAATCTACAGTATATATCAAGAACAATGGCAATGCACAAAAAAAATTTTTAGACTTGTTGAATACAACAATTTAATTTCTATATAATTCAATTCTAATTTTTTTTCTTACACAGCAATGACAAATCGCATTCAAATGAATCTCAGTTCCATGCGTCTAGATAATTTCACGAAGAGTGCGTAATTTGGTAACCATGTATAAACATCACTTTCGGCGTTTACGGGTCCTTTTTTTGTGTAAATAGAATTGAGAACAGATTTAAAAGTTTATTAAACCATCAAAAATAACTATAATAATATTTTATACTCGACATATATATAAGTCTTTCGTCCAAGATGCTGACAACATTTAGAGGTTATATATGTTTCTGCATGCATGTCAACATATTCCAGCTCATAATTGCCTCGGCTCCCCTAACGAATGGTATATTAAATCCTATTTTTATATTAAACTCTAACGTTAAACCTAACAAGATAGCTAAAACTGTGGGTTGTTTAGATAAACTAAAATTATCCGTTTCATTCGAAAAAAATAATTCTTCAAAAAAATTGAGGCTAAAACAAAATAATATACGGGTTTTAATGGATACCTATAAAAGTTACTCCCCTTTTCCTATCATCTAAAGCAAATCCAAAAAAATTGAAATTTAAAAATGTATTTTCTAAATTGAAATATGCACATACCTAAGATCTCGTCTTCTTTCTCCAGTCATCTCTTCTTAGGCTTTTATGGTGTCCCCAAAGTAATCAAAGCCTATTAACATTGCTTGATAATAAAAGTTTTCTACAAAAAGCTTTTCACAGTTTTAATGAATTTTTAGTGATATTTCAATACTGTTAACTTTAGTTTTAGTATATTAACAAAATTTTAAGTACTTGAAGTTTTGTTCAACAGCTGATCGAAAAACATGGTTTAGAAAAAAGATTTTTTATATAAGTTTGTGAAGAAAAAAATTTAAAAAGTTTAAAGCTTTGAAATGATTCAAATTTAGAAATGAATCAGAAGCAAATTGAAAGTGTATAAATGAAGTTGTCCTTCTTACCAATACTCCACATGAAGATTAAAAAATTATCTTCCAGAATATCCTCTTACTTTATAGAATCATAAAATTTGCCAATGAATATTTCTTTCTTGTTCATAAGCGAACGATTACTTTGTACAGTCATACTCCATTTTTTTATTTATTAATAGCTTACTAAAACTTTCACGATTTCATTGTCATGGATAGTTACATTAATTTAAGTGATAAGCCTGATTAAATGAGTTTTTAATATTTTTCTTTGATTTTCTTACCATTGGTTGAATCCACGGAGCAGCTTTGGAAGTGAGTGCTTGTTGAATTTTTTCAAATTCTAGTCAATTAAATTGTTCTAGATATATTAATAAAAAAAGTCTTTGACGAAGTCCAAGAAATATTGACAAAAATTTTTGCGAATCTCTGAAAGCTTATTGGTTGAAAACGAAAAAATTAATACGAGTTGAAAATTTTAGTTTAATACCAGAATGAACATAAATCTTTTTTTTTAATTCTCATTAAACCAGTCAATTTGTTGGCAGATTGATGGAACTACACTGGAGCAAGTCCCACGTGTTGTTCAATTCTCTGTGCAAGACCGCTTGTTGGAAAATACTTTATCCTTGAAAATTTCAATCTTGCTTGATAACTACAAACAAAAAATAACCATTATTATTATAGTGGCATGAAACTATTTAAGTCTTCAAGACCACTTTGAAATATATATTTATACATAGTCAGTCCTAATATGATAAATTTTCATTCTTTTTAACCTCTCACGTTTTATCCATCAATTACAGTTATAAAGTTAAGGCAATTTGAGTTCTTGCACGAAAAATGCAAAAATCATAATTAAATACTTTTTATATCTTACTTACTCAACAGATTTTTAGTTTATATTGAACTAGCCGAGATCCAATCAAGAGTGCAAAAATTTAAATGCCGTGCTTCTTTTAATTGAAGTGATAATGAAGTTTTTAAACTTTAGTTTTCTGCGAGCAAGAGAAAATCAAAAAATTGTATGGATGTTATTTAAAAGATTCAAATCTCGCAAGGAAAAATATGTTAGTACAAAGTTAATATTATTTTTCCACATAAAATAAAACACATGAGGGTGGGTGAGAGTTAAATTATTAAAAATATATATTTTTCAAATTCAATTTATGAGTATTCATGTAATAACATTTGATGCAAGATTAAAATACATAAGAATGTTTTTGAAACAAATGTGTATTGAGTAAAAATAATTTTAAAGTATTTAATTGCAAAAATTTTATTTATAAATTTCAGTGTGCATTTTGAATAAAATAGATCATAATTACAACAATAATATGTTTGATTCTGAAATTCAACTCAAAATTTTGTCGAAAATGTTTATGGTTTTATTCTGTGTATTAACTATTCACTTCTATATGAAATTTTCTACAGAATGCAAAATCACTAGAGAATAATAATGCAGAGTTAGCACTAAGGCACTATGACATTCACCTAGGTAGCATCTATAAAGAACAATGGCCATCCATGCGCCTAGCTTTGTTAAGCCAGCCTAAATACTGTGCTGTTATGAACAATTTTTGTGCTGATCATGATAATTTTTTATACAAGTTAGCTGAAAATGGTGGCTTTGATTTTGTGAGTCGCTTCAAATCTATTGAATCTCATGAAGGAAAGTTTAGTTTGATTCAACCGGAGAAAGATGAAACATTATTAGAAAAAGAATTTGAAAATTCAAAAAATGAATTTGATCAATCTTCAACTAATAGGCAGAATGAAGAGATTTTACATACAGATTCTCCCCTTAAATCTTCTCAGACAGACTTGTTCACTTTTGTTCCTGGAGAAAGAGTGTTGTCTGTAAGAGAATCTCTTTTGAGAAAAGAAAATCTTCTCAACCATCCACAGTCATTTATTCAAGATGATGACAATGAATCTACTATTAAAGATGTTTCAGTCCATTCTTCAGAATCTTTCCAATACCCCCAAAAACTAAAAGCCATTATTCATACCTCAGGAGACCTCACAGTTTTTTCACCTGCTAAAAGAGATTTTTCTACTGGGAAACTATGTAATAAATTTACTTATTTTTACATGTTTAATTTTTAAAACTATCTATTCTAAAGGGGTTTTTATAAGTTTTATATTAAATTTTCTATTAATTGCCTATGAGAGATATTTATGAATATCATTATTTCTAGCCTATTATCTGATGGATGCTGGTTCAGTTCTTCCTGTTCTTGCTCTAGATCTATTTCCAGATTGTCATGTATGATCTTATTCACGTCATTTTTACTACGTCTTCATAGCATGTGCAACAATTTCTGTTGACATTGTTATTAAGTCATTTTTACAAAGCAAACTCTAGATTTTCTAAACAAAATAGTGTCCGAAACTTCTCATAAGGTTGCCGTATTTTATCAAGTGTTATTAACCTCATTTTCCTAATAACACTAAGGTGTTGGATATGTGTGCAGCCCCTGGAGGCAAAAGTTTTTGTATGCTGCAGACTATGCTACCTGGTTGGCTCATAATTCAAATACAACAAATTCTAATGAAATGAAAACATTCCAGGTCTTTTAGTTTGCGTGGATAAATCTTTTTCAAGAATATCTCGCCTTAGAAACACGCTCAAGTAATGTAACTTTTTTATTTAACTTATACCGAATAGGCTTTATTTGAATGTATTTGTTTACAGCAGAGCATAAGTTTTTAGTTTTTATTAATAGACTCTCTCATTTATTCATCGCAGGTCGTTTTTTTTTAGTTCTTACACTCAAAACTTTGATAACGGTTCAGACAATCGAGTTGAAGTCAAACATGTTGATGCTTGCACTTACGCTCACACCCATGCAGAACAGTTTGATAGGGTTAACTATTGAGATGCTTTTTAATTTTAATATTATTCATAAATCTAAACAACATTCAGAATTTTGTATTACTAGTCTTGATTTTTTTAATAAACTCATCTTTTCAAGTTCATTTTGTTTCAGGTTCTAGTTGATGTGCCGTGCTATTCAGATAGGCATACACTTGCTGGTAATTTATTTAGATTCGTTTTCATTAAACGTTGTCAAATGGTATATTTATGCTGATCGAGAAACTAACTACTTAATTTTGTTAATATTTATATTTATAAGACGTGGATAATGAGGACAACACGTTATTTAAATCTTCAAGGCAACAGGATCGTATTTATTTACAAAATATGCAACAACAATTACTTGTGTTGGTATTTTAAACGTCTTTCAAACATCTTCAAACTTTTTTATACTATTTTCTGCAGAACGTAAACTCTCTCAATATTGATTTTTGAGCCATTAAATTCAAATAGAATTGCTTAAAAGGATTAATATATTTAAGTAATCTTTGGTAACTTATCAGAGGAGGGTTGAGAGCAGTGAGGCCTGGTGGTATTGTCATATACAGCACTTGTACTTTATTTCCTTCCCAAAACGACTTAGTGGTTAAGCTAGCCATTGAAAACGCTAGTGAACAATTGTCAGTTGAAGCCGAAGTTCTTGACACGGGTTGGTAATAATTTATAGCCCAGTTTACATTGATATTTTATCGTTTTTTTGACTGTTTTTTATGCGATACAATCGCTATATTTAAATTATCTTTCCAGGGCCATTGGCAGAAGCATACGAAGATTATTTTAATTTTCAAAAACCGTGGAAAGGTAAATTGGGACAATTGGTCTTGCCAAACATGGTTTCAAATTTTGGCCCCACGTACTTCTGCAAAATAAGAAGAACTAAATAGTCATTTTTATTCTTTGAATAAATTTTTATAACACACAATAGTATATTTAAAATATGAATGGGAAATAGAATTCAAGCGCGTTAAAATACTTATGCTAATATTCGATAACGTTAAACTTTAAAAGTATTGAATTTGTTTATTTAAAATCTTGGTTATTTTGTAGACTAACACTGTTAACAACATGAAATGCATTATGAAATTATGCTCAATCAAAAGAAAAAACACTTTCAGTAACATTGAATGAATTATTCAAAAAATTTCATTACATAATTAAAGTCATAAAAACTCAAAAGAATATTTCAAAACATCTTGGCACACTAAAGCACAATTTTTTTATAATAAAGATTATAAAAAATTTTTATGATGACAAAACACTGAAATTCAAATAAAAAACATGAATGACTAGATTTGGTAAGAAATTAGCATTAGAACTCATCAAAAATTCATTGCTACAATTCAATTATTAACTAGTATTAGTTGAAAAAGCAATATTGCAAAACAAGTTTCAAAATACACTAAGACAATTATCAGAGATTAAAATATCTGATGTAAACATTAATCAATACAACTCTATTAGCATTCTTTTCACTTGAGTGCTATGATGTTGTCAATAGACTGGACAAAAGCATCAAACTGTACAGCATTGGCTTCAAACTCAGCTAGGGTGTTTGATAACGAGCATATATCATAATCATTATTATTGTTTTTGTCATTTTTATCATTGATACTACTATTTGTTTCATTCACATCAGATCTGGCAAATCCTTTTTCACTGTCAAACAAAATTTTCTCCTCATAATCTCCATTTTCATTGCTTTTTTTAGCATTTTTTTCAAATTTTTTGTTATAAACTTTGTTGTTCACTTTATTATTAGAGCTAAATAAGTTATTCTTTTCTGCTTCTTTGAACTGTTTATAAAATTCTCCTAATTCTTCATCATCAAAATCTTCATAATTAACCATTGTGAATTTTTTCTCACTTTCAATTCCATTTGAATATTTTTTGACTTTTGGGCTGAACTTCTCTTGTTGGGCAACAGCACTTTTCCTATCACTTTCATTGACAAATTTTTTTTTATTATTATTGATTATATCATTTTTATAGTCAATATTATTTAAATTATTGTTTTCATCATTTTTATTTTTTTTTTTCATGGGATTTTCTTCATGACAATGATTTTTTATAATGACATTTCCTTTATCATCTTTGGTCACAATTACTATGTCTTTTCCTTCATCGCTATGTTCCACTATATCATTGCTATGAGAACCAGAAAAATTTTGGAAAGAAGGATCATCATATTCATAGTAATCATTGGCAAAATGGTCCAGCAATATACAATCAGTAACTGCATTGCTCGATTTAAGAATTCTTTTCAGATTTTGAATTGTAATAGCATTAGTAAATGATGAAACAACAACAGTACCCATAGGTGTACCAACTCTACCAACCTCAAACTCTACACCTGCTTTCCCTATTAATGTTTCCCCAACCATAAAAGAGTGGCCAATTTCCAAGTTATTAGCATTACTCTTCACTTTGTATAGAGGCAATGTACGACTTATTACTATAATGTTTTTAAGCAAAGTGCTGAGCCTGTTATAAACCCCAAAAGATACCTTTACTGAATTGTCTACTTCATTTGCCATTCGAATGCTCCATGCCTCTAAAATAACTTTTTTACCACTAGCATTATTGGCATTTTTGTTCATGGGTTTCTGCAAAAAAGAAAATTCTAATGTTATAGGTTTGCGGCCAACTTGCAAACCTCCGTGTTGGCTATAAGCCTTCTTTATTTCCGATTGCAAATCACTTAGGTCTCGAATAAGTAAGTTAAACCAATCACTACTTGATGCAATTAATTTAGAACGATCATTTGCTTTCTTTCCGTTTCTTGATTGTACAAGTACATGGCAAGATTTGTATACAAAGTATTTCAAAAACTTGCATAAGTCGGTTCTGTCTTTTTCACTCAAAATCATGATAATACAATTTCTTGTATTTTATATTACAATAAAAATGTTTGAACTTTTTCTTTCTAAAGATTTAATTTAAATATGTTCAACAAGAAACTTGTTTTTCTAGCTTTTATTCAAAAAGAATAAACAGCATAAAACTAAAACATGTTTTAGTTTGTACGGACGAACACTTACTAAATTTCACAAATTTAATAATTGTTTCAAAACATTTAAGCAAAAATTTTAGTAATCATAATTGAAATTTTAATTTGAAATACTGATTAAAAAAACAATATGAGAAAATAGCAAAAAAAAATGTTAAATGTTAAGACGGCGTTTGACACAAAGCTCCAATTGGTCCAATGGTTTCCAAATCGCATGGTGCATCGTTCCATTTCAAATATCTGAAATTTTGAAAACAAATATACGTAAATGTTAAAAATATATTTTTTTTGGATGAAATACACAAAACACTTCTGCTATATGAAAGAGTTTTAATTTCGCTGAAGGCAAGAGATTATAAAATAATTTAAAAGCACGCGAAAGAACTATCATTAACTTTTTGAATTTGTATTTGATGCCAATTTCTTAATGAGAGTTTCGTTTTTGAACTGTTTCAATCATTCTTATGTCTAACATCTAGGTGATGATGAAAAAGCGAAAATGGTGATTATATCACCATTTTCGCTTTTTTATCATCACCTAATCCAGCCTTCTTACAAGAATGATGAAAGCAGCATTACAAACAGTAAAACATTACTAACCTTAACAACAACAAAAACCATAAGAAAATGTTTATAGGTCATAAAAGAATATCCATGAATAAGTTCATGATTTATCCAACTTTATATAAATTATGCCTTTTTTACGTTTCGATCAAAGAAATCTTTTTAATTTTTCTACCCGTTATTATGTGCGTGTAATTGCGCTTAATTCGGTTTGTGGTTTATCGCACGAAGTTACACAAAAGATTTTGTAAGAGTAATGATGTATCAATGAATTAAACACTATACTTAATGCGCTCTTAATGACAAAATTAAATAATCAATAGTAGATAAGTTTATACTAATTTATACAAGTTTTTTAAAAGTTTATTTTAAAAAGCCGAAAACGTGCTATGGATTTCCATTAGATTGCCTATAAATTAATTCATCTTGCACTGTAGAAATCTCATAAGTGAACGGGCTAATGATAGATTCTCTAAAAAAGAGTATTTTTTTATTAAGTAAATACATTTTTTCGAGTTTAATGACGGAAAAAAGCATTCATAAAAAATGATTTTTAATTCAGAAACGTCATAATTGTCCTTCAAATCAAGACTTTCTTACGCGTTATAATAACACACAAAAAAATAAAAATATTTTTAAAAGCTAAAACTATTTATAAAATATTCAAGCTTCTTTGACTTATGTTGAAAATGTAAGAAACCACAATTATTCCCAAATAATCGTAAAAACACAACGATTTTATCGGCTCTTGAGTATATCTAGTGTCATTAGATTTACTTTTAAATTAAGGAAGCCTTGACTGCATCTTAAATAATGTTTTTACAAAAGATAATCAGATAATATGCAAAAAACAAATCTATAAAATTATTCAATAGTTATTTTAAAGATTTTATGGAATACAATTTTTTATAAATTAAATGGAAACCTGCTTGAGTCGTTTGGACTGGTGATTGAAAGGTACAAGCATTCTTCTGGACCGAAATAACTGTACATTTCAAATTTTTATTCACATTCACTTTTGTTTGTTTTCACTCGAATGATATTGCTATAAGGTTTTTTTTACTCCAATAGTTTTTTAGTGAAAAAATATGAAAGAATGGCCGACTTAATTTAAAATATGTTTCCATAGTTTTTTTCAATTCTCAGTAAATTACAAATTTCTTTGACCTAGCGATTCTACTTCACTATTGGTGAATGGCGTGCATTTAAGTAATAATTGACTTTTTCATAAATCTTCTCCTTCTTCATTTCTTCTCTTTTTGTTTCTCTTTTCTAATGTATGTGTATAGTTTTTTCTGACTATTAGGATATTTAACTTTTATAAACATGATTTGACGAGATTTTTTAATGCAATTTTTAAGTCAATATAGTTTTATAAGTTTTTATTTTGTTGACAACTTGGATATGAGAACATTTTTGTACGTGCAGATAACATAATACATGCCAAACTTTATGGCGTTTCGTTGCGTGAAATAGCAGTAATCCGACATGAAAGAAGGCTGCCTAGATATGTTAAAAATAATTTCAAAAGCTTAAATCTTACGCAACCTGTCATAGAGATAAATTTGAATTTCATAAACAGAGAAGTTTTCATATTTTAGATATTCTATGCACCTTTGTATAAAAGTGAAAAAAATCATTTAAAATAAGCTGATTGATGATGCCGATCTGATGATGTTTTGATGGATAAAAGAGTGGTTTTGAATGAAAAAATTCGAATGAATTAATGTTAAGTTTGATGAGTTTAAAATTTATTCGTTGATGGGTGTAATAATAGATGTTTTAGTATTTCATTTTCGTTGTTTTGCTGAAAAAAATGTCTTGAAATATGTGAATTTGTGAACGATTCGTGAAAGATTGACGAATTAATACGTTTGGATTGGAGATTCAAAAATTTATTGAAAATTTTCTTATGAAATTGATTGCATAAAAATACTGCCAATAATTTTTTCAACCTCTTTACTTTTAATGAAATGAGTTTTTAAATTAAGAACTTTAATGGCAGATTACCTAATACCTAAATTAATAGAAGTTTTTTTGTAAATGGCTCTATAATGGCATATCTTTTTTTTCTATTTTTATTGATTTTTTTTAGTTTTTGAATAAATATTTCATCAGAAGGCTTCTTAAAAGATATTCAAATAATTCTTGAGACCATTCGGAAGCTTCAATCTAAAACATCTCGGTTTATTTTTGATGAATAACCAAAATCATTAAGTGCATTTAAGAAATAAAAAATTTTAAAAAAATATTCTATCAGATTTTTTTTTTGTAAGTCAAGTACATTTGAATTTAAAGTTGAATATTTAAAAGTTAACTCTAAAAGATATTCAAAGACTTTTAAAAAATCTTTTTTTCATTCTGATTATATTCAAAATTATGAGCTAAATTCCCTGGAAATATTAAAACTTTCTCGAATAAAGCGTTTTGATTGAATGTGATTTTACTTGACAAGTAATCACAAAGCCTCTCTGGACACATAAAGAAACAGGTTTTAACGCCTATGAGGGTTAAATTAACTGCATGCAACACCTAGACTATATACGTCACCTTCAGAGATTTTCTAGATTACAATTTTAAAAAAAATATAGATTATAAACTTTCACGCTACTTTATTGATAAAGAGAATTGAGTAACTTTAAAAATATAAATTATAAACTTTAACATTATTTTTTTCGTAAAGTGAATTTAATACATTCAACTTTTACAGTATCAAGTTTAACAAGTGTAATTAGAAAATAATTAGAATCACCACTGAACATAAACCAACTTGTCAGGTTTGCCAGGCATGAAGGCAGCAAATCCATCAATTACTCCGTAACTTTTCCCATACTCGTCCACCCACTTCCATTGTTGGTACATGCATCTACCGCCATGACTTCCGCGTCCTCTTGTCGCTCCTATCCAGTAACCAATCAAATCACTTCGTTCCCCTATTGAAAAATGACATTGTCTTTGAGATTTTTCTATTTGTTTAAGTCTATACGAAACACTTCAAAAGCATATTTATGTAATGGTCATATTGTTCAATAACATCTATAAATAAATGAAGATTTATATGCATAAGTTTTAATCTTGTTATTTTTTTTCAAATGCTCTCTGGAGGGTTTGTGTGTATGGGGTCTTTGAAGTGGATTATGCGTCTTCAAACCCTTACCCTTTCAATAAAACTTTTTTCTCCGCCAAAAGATCTTTTTATATATATTTTACAAGCAATTGTAACTGTTCAACAATATATATATATAAATAAATATATATATATATATATATATATATATATATATATATCTAATGTTTGTAAAATATATAAAGCAAAATTGCGTAAAGTTTTTCCAATACATTCGAACTACATTACCAGTTTTTGACAGGTATTTTTTCATAAGTGTACTAAACAACTCTTCAGAGAAGCCGTATTCTTATTCAAAAAAATTGTTGTCATAGTTTTGATTTTATTTTAATTAAAAAAATTACAGTCGATTATTTATATTTTCAAATTATAGTTTGCATATAAAACTCCACTTTGCACTTGAAGCCGAAAAAAATTCCCATCAACAAAAAGAAGTTACAAACATGTTTTAATAAAGTGAAACAGCTTACCGATAGGAAGACGAGTAAGTTGGTTCTCAATAGAAACCTGGAGTTGTGGGGACGTGATGTGCGCCAGATATCCCCCCAAAATAGAACACTCTTGTTGAGCAGCTTGGAACGTTAATGGTTGATAGAGTACTGTTAAGTTAATGAAAGGCAATGAAGGCTTTGTAGATGATGTTGTAGGGATGAAGGGCGAGGTTTTGGTAGATTTATTTTTTGACGTATTTTTGTGATTTATTTGGTTTTGATCAAGAGAAGTGCTATCTTCGGTATAAATATTAACATCGGAATCACCTGCATGTTGAGAGATGAGAACATAAAATCATGTTCGATGTAATCATATTGATGAAGTTCTCAAATAAATGATATTGAAGATTAAAAAAAAAATTAATTTCATAAAGTTTTCCCAATAAATCATTCAAGCTAGAGTTGTACTCTGGGGTGGGTTTGCAATTCGGTTTGATAAATTGTCGTGCATTTTGGAGGATGCTTGTATAGAAAAAGATCATTGATGCTGAAAAAAGAGATTAAAAGACAAATATTAATTAGACTAACATAACACTTTTCAGTATGTGAAAATAAAGCACGATGAAGATAATTAGAAAAAAACTAACAAAAATTACTCGTTGTTTTAATGGTGCCCATTAAAACCATTTTTCCTTTCAAAGTTTGCTTTCGTGTGTTAAAGCTTCCAATTTTTTTCAATAAAATCACAAAAATATCCATTTGCATTCAGCGTTTTTTTATTTGCCTAATGAACATTTTCTGCAAAAAAAAAAATTTTTTTGCACTTTAATATTAAAATAAATGGCACTTATTTATTTTCAACTATGTTTTCATTGAGTTTGTTATGGGATAGATCTTTTGTGAATATATTATATAGAAATTTCACAAAAAGAAAATTAGGAAATGAAACAAAAATTTTCAAAATTGTAAATGAGGAAAATAAAGACTCAAATGATAAAATACTACACTTCTGAGAAACAAATTACCAAGAGCCATATACAATATAATATGGTCTGTTACAAATAAAAAGCTTTTTTATAAAGTATGTTTTTAATACATAATAATGAATTTAAGATGACAAAAAGAGCATAATGAGAATGAATGTTTTAGTCGAATTGAGAAAATAAGCTGAGATTCCAATAAAAACGAACAAGAATTTACATAAGCAAATGTAATAAGTATTATAAAAAAAATTACCAGAAAAATCTTTTTGAAAACTTGGATTTTGTAGGATGTTGTGCGGATGATTTCTTTCCTTCATTTGTTGGAGTAGATTTTGCTGTTGTTTTTTGGTGACTAAATACTGCACTGCCACGCCACAAAAGACACCGATGACAGCTGCTACCACAAACACCACAACACCTACCCACCACAGCAGCATACTTCTTGTAGGTATGAGTGGCCTACCAGTGGCATGAAACTTTTTTTGGAGTTGGTTACTAAAATTTTTTTTGTCTTCACAATCGATGGTGAAGTTGCTGCAACCGGGTGGTTGTCTTTTTGAATTGTGGGACTGATTGGGACACAAGAGATGATGATGATTGAAGTGATGGATGCTCAAAAAGTCATTGAAGTTGTCATTAGAGCTCTCAAAAGAGTTTTTCACATTGTTTTTATTGTCGTTTTTATGGTTAATATAGAATCTTTTATTGTTTGTATTATTGTCATTATTTCTTTTGCTAAAAAATTTAGTTTTTTTATTATGAATTCTTTTGTTGCTATCATTGCTCTTATTGTTAGCAAAGGCGTCATTAAAAAAAGATGTGCGCATCTCTTGAGATAACAGAGTAGTTGGTGGAAAAAAGATTCGTGCAAAAGGAATAGACGATGATTGGGGAAGATGAGCGAAAATTACCGAGGGTGATAATGGAATATTATTCGAAACATTTAGAAGATCTACTGTTTTTTCATCTTTCATTGCCGTTTGTTGTGGTACATTATCATTAACATTTTTTTCTGTTTTTTTTTTTATTTGATGTTTAGTATCATTGCTTGCATTCAAATCCTCATCACAAAAATCGTCGTCATTCTCAGCATTTCTCATAATTATTTCTTCTTTATTTCTGACATCATACAAAGCTTTATGGTCATCATCGAGGTAACTACTCTCAAGATCTTTGTGTCTATGATCATTAAAATCTTCTCCTTTTTCATTCTCAATGTTTCTTTTGGTGTTGAGTTTGAAATTATTGCCACTGGCAATATCTTTTTCTTTAATGCGATTGTTCTCACTTTTGCTTTTTTTATTATTAATACTTTTAAAATCTCGGCAATCAAAATTGCGTGAAGAAGAATCATCAGAACCTTTTTGAGATGATTCATGTTTCATTTTTTCATTTCTTTCTGAAACTAATGTTTGTATATTTTCGTTTGCAAATTTTATTCGATCAATTTTTTCAATGTTTGAATCGTACTTTTGTAGTGATAAGAAAGTCGATGGATGGGAATTCAAATGATGGGAAGAACAATGACTTTTGAACTGTCGAGAATTTTTAGACCACGTGTTTAGACTTGGTATATAAATACAATTCGAGGGGTTTGATAAGGGAGAGAAAGAAGAATGTGTTGTAGTTTTATTTTCATGTTCAATAAAACCTTTAAAATCTGATGTCTGCTGTCTGCTTAAAGTGTTTTGAAAGCTATTTAGATAAGAATGGCTGTGATCAGACTGTTGATTTCCATGGTGACAAACGAAGAAATGAGAAGGTTGGTTTAGTTGAAAGGGAAGATTTTCAAGTGAGAGGTTACCAGTTTGTGTTTCCATGCATTGGTTCGATACTTTTCTTTTTTGTTTTTTTGTGCTAAACCACCTTTTTTTCAAGTTTTCTATGAATTCAATTTTGATGGAATTTTTCTGGCCGTCACAGTTTTGATCGCCATTTTCAGCTCCAGCAACGTGACCAAATTTTTTTAATGAATTATTGTTAAAATCGTTTTTAATTTTTTCAAGATTTTCTTTTTTAGCAAACTTTTCAACATTTAAAAGAAATTCAGGCTCCATCTTAAACTCAGAAAATGTTTTAAATAATTATTTTTATTAATATTCTTCTTTTAAATACAAAGACTCATATCAATCTTTTTTTTGCATAAGATTTGAAGAGTTGGAACAATTCTTATATAAATTTACTGAGTGCACATACACACAGACAAAAAAGCATTTAAACATCAAAACACACGTACTCCTATCAAAAACCACGTACAAAAACCGGATTTGGAAAATGAGATCTATATACCAAATAATACTCGAAGCTTTAGACTATTTTTGACTTTTTGATATTCTAATTCATCATTAGCAGCTATGCCTCCCAAGTCTGCAAGCAGATGCCAATTTGAGATTTTAAATCACAATTTTAAAACTCAGTCATTATTTGGTTGTGTTTTTGAAATATTTTATAATGAGGTGGGTGGTTTTGTTTTTTATCTTCTTTTTAAGAAATAAGTTTTTAAGTTTATTCTAGAAAAGTTTTATGACTTCATTTTTATATTCGAAAAAAAATCTTGTGATTTTCAAGTTGAAAAAGTCTATTTAGAATATCTAAAAATTAAATTTCTGTACAACGTCAATATTCTCATCTTTTAAAACTTAAACAAAATTCTTTATCGCTCCCATTTGTTTCATAATCAGAAGAAATATTTTCAAAATAATGTAATATATTTTTTGAAGTCATCTTATATCATCGTCGAGGAAATAAATGCTAGGAACTTAACCATCATAAGAGAGGCATGCGTTCGTGATGTTTAAAATCATTTCTCCGCCATCCATCATTTGCTTTATATGCCTCGCATCAGTATAATATATATACATATAATTCAATTCGACTAAAAAACTGTTTTTCCAATATTAAAATTAAAAATAAACTATAGGGGTTTGAAGGTTTTTAGAGATATGCATCAATGAAGGTTTTGACGAAAGCCGCAATTATGATCACAGTCTCCGTAATTCATCAACAGTTTTCCATCTTCCCTCGTATATTGTGTCTAATTGCGCGTAAAATCAACACCTATCAATCTAAGTGAAGTTTTGTATCGAGTGACAAAACTACGAAATTAAAATTGAAATGACACTTCGATAAAATCATTTATTTTAAATTAAATTTAAAATTCTTACACCATAACTATAGTTTAAATTAAAAACAATTCAAAAAACGTCAAAATTTAAAAAAAGTAAATCACAAGAATAAAGCCTCAAGGCTGCTTGTATGTTGAAATGAATTCAATCAAAGTTCTAACTGGTCTCCCTGAAATAATTTCAAAACCAAGTAAATTCTTTTGTTTAAATACAAAATAACTTTTTGAATTGAAAGATTGTCTGTATACTTACCAGACATGCCCTTGGGAATGTATGGGACATGGTTATCATTGCTCATCACTCCAGCAATGTCCATGTGCATCCAGTGTTCTGATGTAACAAACTCCTGCAAAGCAAACAAAAATCGTCAAAAATGTGTATTTCATTTTAAATATGAGCCTAAAAACATTATTGAAAAAATACACACAAAATTTTTGATTTTTATTAAAAAATCTTTTTGGAATTACTGAGATATCTTCATTCAGCTCGAATGATAAATTTAAAACAAGACGTCGTCTCCATTTGTGCATTGTGTCTCTTACAATTTCTAGTAGTTATTATAATATTTCAATACATCTCCGTATGAATATAATGGCCCAAAGTTTCTGTTTGAATAGCTATGTTTAGGCATTTTCTAAGATTATTTAAAAGCGGAAAAATGGCAAACAGAACGCTTTTAATATTACGTCAAATAGTGATATGGTTGTGCAAGACTGGATGTCATATAGAGCATCTCAAACTTTTGCTAAATATTTATCATGTATTGCCCTATTTATGCTACTTCATCGATTTTTTTATTTTTACATTAACATTTCCTCTTTTGTCTGTTATTATGGTTCAATTAAAATAGCGCACTGTGAAGCCTATCAATTACGCAAGAGAAACACAAATTTCAGGCGACTCACTTGATGAAACACAATTTTTGTTTTTATATGTCGACTTATTCTTAATCAACTGTACAGAATTATTTAAACTTTTACTTTACCAAACTTTTCAGAAACTGGACATCCTTAAATTCGGTTATTTGAAAGCGTTCTATACATAAAAGTCCCCAAAAAAGCTTGAATATGACACTTGTATAAAGGTGCGTCGATAATTAAATTATGAGAAAAAGCTAGAATAAAAATCTTCAATAAAGTTGAATAGTTTAAATAGACAACCCTGAGAAAAGCAGCGGCAGTGCATGATCCTCCTCCTTTGCCTCCCACGTTGTTCACGTCAGCTAGTGCTGAGTCTTGCATCTTTAAATGTTCGTTACAATTTCATTAAAGATAAATTCTATTAATATACCATTTTGTATTTTCAGAACGTAATGAAGATGTTAAGATGAAAAAGATAATATTGTTGAGAAAAACGCACCTGTTTGGAGTAGTAGTTGAAGAGAGGCATCCTCCATACACGGTCTCCTGATTTGATTCCTGCCTGTGATATTTCACATTCCTCGTTAAAGTCCTTAAAACATCATTTGACAGCCCCATATAATCGATACAAACCTCATGCATTTGGTTCCAGACGTTTTGAGAGTTGGTGAAGACTCCTGTGGCACTGCCTCCCAGGGCTGTTACCATGGCTCCTGCGGTCATTATTATTACATTATAACTTGACAACTTATACAGTCATAACTATGGTCGATAAGAACTTTAAGTTCTTATCGATACTTATCTTGACGATAAGTCCATAAGTAATTATTACATTTAACTCAAACAGCCATCCTTACATTTGATAAGAACTTTAAAAGATAACTGCCCAAAGTTTGTATGAATTACTCGTCAATTATAAAACTACTTTATGATAGATCTCAAAGTTTAAATAACTAATTGGTAAAAACTGCATCAAGACCACTTCTCAATAATATTAGACATATATTAAAACAAACATTTAAAAATATTACATCTGGTATATATCAAAAAGAAAAATAGAATATATTAAAAATCCAAACTCTTATATAACTGTTTGTAGTATTTTTAATGAACGTAAAACTTCTATTCAAAAATTTTTTTACTATCTATTCAATTTTTCAATCTATTGCATTTATCAATTAGTTTCCTATTGACAATATTGAATGTGATTTTGCAATTTATAAAGATTATACGCCATCTTATCCAATCTTTGAAAAAATTCTATAACATAAATAATAATAATAATAAACGGTTTGTAGATAATTTTCATATAAATATGATAAATGAAATGTATGGTAAAATAATATAAATGATATAAGCAAGGAAGATATATAAAATCTTTTAAAGCCTTCTTTCATGAACTTTCGCAAACTTTTGAAAACTCACTTATACCATAAACATTCTCAGTCATAATCTCTTACAAACCTTGAGCACCTCTGAAGCAATCTTGAATTGATAACTGTGCGCTATAAAAATCTTAATAATAATAGTAATGATAACAAACTTTAGAAAAAAATTTATAGTTTAATTAAACTACAAAAATATCAAAAACATAAAAAATGTCTAAAAAACACAAGTTTAAACCGGTAAGGGTGGCAAGGTCGATGAGTGCAGATGGCTGGTGTGTGATCTGAGTGTAATGTAAGGCATCACTCAGAATCAGTCTTCCCTCTGCATCCGTATTATCAACCTGTTTGGAAGATTGATTAGTGACCGAGTTAAAATTATCAGAGAATTTTGTGGCCAAATTGAAACCATTGAGAACTGATAAGGATCTCATTTGAAAATACTGCACCTGGATAGTTTTTCCGCTCATCGATTTGTGCACATCTCCTGGCTTGGTTGCCCTCACTCCTGGCATGTTCTCAGTCAACGGCGTCACACCTGAGAATAGGTATTAACCATTAGTTTAACGAACAGATCTTAAAACATGTACCCATTTTTTTAATACATTGAAAAAAACACTTGAAAATGGTATCAATAATTTTAGCATCAAGACGAACCAATGAGATGAATAGGTAGCTGAAGCTTGGCAGCAGCCCAGATGGCAGCAACGGTGCAAGCTGCCCCTCCCATGTCGGCTCTCATGGCGTCCATGTTGGATGGGGGCTTCAAAGAGATGCCACCACTGTCGAAGGTGATTCCCTTTCCTACAAAAGCCAATGGCTTTCCCTCAGCACCCCTGGATTAGTTATATACAAAATTTAAAGATAAATTACAATTAAAATCAAATACTTTTATTAATTGAATTTAATGACGGATTAGATAGCTAACCAAATTCGATAGATTTAGTAACATTCAAATGTGCTTACTTGTATTCGAATTCAAGAAAAACAGGAGGTTCAAGTGAGCCTTGAGCTACTCCCAAAAATGCATTCATGCTTTGTTTCTCAGCCCAAGCCTTATCTCTGCAATTAACAACCACATTATACTGTGTATGAGTGTATAAAAAAGCTATTTAGATATGATAAACTTATTTTACAATAGTGATGTACTAGAGGGTGAATGTTTATCATTGTTGCGAACCTCGCTGTCACAGTAGCATTTGGGATAGATTCAAAGAGTTTTTGGACATTCTCAGCGAATTTGGTTGGTGTGATGACATTAGCAGGTGCCTCCATCAGGCTTCTTGCAATGTTTTGAGCTTCTGCTCCTATTTTGCCACGTTCCCATGCTTTCAACTCACTGGGAATGTTTATAGCATTTAATATAGTATTATAAACTCTTGAATTGAAAACAATCAAAATTCAATATTAACTATAAGTATATGTATAAAAAAATAAGTTGGAAGTATCACCTTTCAGATATGGAAAACAAGTTGATTTGAGGTTTAACTTTCCTTTTGTCTTCTGATTTGAGTTCGTCATATGCCCAAACCGACAAGAAAGCCCCTTCTGCTGCAGCTGTTATAATGAATAATATTTTATAATTATATATTGGTGCCCCATGTTTGCTTATCCTAAATTGATTCATCAATCAAAAAAATATCTAGCATAATGTTGGACAACCCATGCTAGCATGGAAACGGATGCAAAACGTTAATGATAATGTTAAACAATGCACCACTGGTATCATGAGCTTATCAAGCTTGAATGAAATACAACACTGAGATAACAAATTATTAAATTGAAAATACTAAAAACACCAATTAAAATGTAAGAATAAAAAAACTTGACAATGCATCACATGATTCAATCTACTTGTAAAATTTGAAAATAAGACAGCTTCTACGTATAAAAGATATATAAAATTGTTTCAAGTTTTACAAAAAGAAATACTTTGAAAGAAATTACATAAGTTGTTTCTTGACTTGGTTTATACCACTTGGGAAGTAGTTGTAAAAATAAAAATATCAAATTTACACCACTTAATAATAGTTATATTTTGAAAACAAAAAAGCATTATCAAAAAAAAAATATTGGAAGAATAAAGATATAGACATACCAAAGGCATCTCCCAAAGGTTCTACAGAGATCTCATTTACTCCTGAGCTAGTGAGAGTTTTCACTGCAGCTGAAAAAAAGTTAATATTTTTGGCTATAAAGCATTATGAACAAATATTATTGAATATAATGTAGATTAGAACAAAAAGATTTATTAAATTTATTTGAGTCTGAAGCCTTTTAAAATTATTAAACCATTATTGACTAAAATCTTTAACTAAAATAAAAAAAAAATAGTTAACAATGTTAGTAAAAAAATTATCAATACTGACTGGCACTTGCACTGCGAATATTTTCTTTTCCTTCATCAATCTCTTCCAACTCATTTACCCCAAGATTTTTTTTACCAAGATTAGTGAATATGACATTATTGTAAGTATGGTTGAAATTGAAAACTCTAACTTTTCCATTTCCTGAACATAATCCTGATCTAAAAAAATTTATCATTACAGAGTTAGTAATCAAATATAAATATGCAAAAAAATATTTTTTGTTTAAATTGAATTAACTAATTAAATTAAAAAATATATTTTTTTTTACATATGTAAAAGATGGAGAAAATCTTGATTTATTTCTTGTTGAAACTTTTGGGCTGCCAGTGTCAACTCAACATCCCCTTTTTTATCAAGTTCGTAGAACCCTAATACAAATCCTTTGCGGGGAATCTTTGGATATTCAAAATAATATTATTTGAAGTCAAATTTAAAACAAAATTAAATATTATTTGTAGTCAAAAGGCTATAAAAATACATTTTTAAATATACAGTCTCAACAAAATGTTAAATAAGATTTTCAAAAGTGAAAAGTTTTCCTATATTAAACTCATCAAAATATTGTTTAAACAAATGTATAAAAAGTATTTTTTTAAAACAAACCGTTGCCATACTGAAGTAGGAAAGTTACGAAAACGGTAGAATCAGTTTAGTGAAAAGTAAATTTATGTAAGAAATTAGTTTTTTTGCTTATTCTGATCTAATTTTGAGCAAGTTTATCGAAATCAATTTAATGCTTCTACATTACTAAAAACGTTTTTAGTTTAAACTCAACTTTACCGATTCTAGCAGTTGTTTCTTAATTATAAAGAATAGTTTTATCATATAAGATGTTGACAAGATGAATTTTTCGCTATTTCTTCAAACGGCTTTTGTAAGTAGTTTTCCAAATTCTCATTTTTATTTCAAATACTATGAAAAAATTTGCAAACAATACTATTTAAAAAAAACTATCGGAAAAACAAACACAAAGTATTTAATGAAAAAATTTAACTATGCTTATGGTAAGAAAATCTTACATTTTCAAGTGGTTATCTTAAAATTTAAGAATCTAAGATTTTCTTTCGTAAAGCTTTCTAAATTTTTAAAAATAAATACTTTGTGTTTGATTTCATAAAATTGTGCCTGGATTTTCAACTTCATTTCAAAACATTGATATTAAGAAAAATGTTTTTGAGACTCGAACCCCTGCTGCAAAACTCTTCATCCAATGTGGCATCAGAAAATAATCTAATCTATAATTATTTTAGTTTTATAATTTTTAATTAAATTTAAAGGAAGCTTCAATTATAAAAAAAAACAAAGCTTCCAACCAAATATTGATGTAATCGAATAAATTTAGAGCTTATATATAGTTTAAACGAATATACAAAGAATACATACTCATAGTTCTATGAAAAAATAGCTCGAAATATTTGAAATATTTTTTATTAAAATATAAAATTAAAAAAAAAATGGTAAATAGTTGGTTGGTTTGGTGTTGTGTTTTATGGTTGTGTTGTGTGTTGGAGTTATTGGTTTGCGGTATATTGAGTTGGTTGTTGGTTGATAAAGAACATAAGCGAATAAAAAACACATATCAAAAAGCTTAGTGTTAATGAAATCAAACAAATTTAATTGTGTTTTTTTTATTCCCATTTTTTCGGTATTTTACATTTGTTAAAAGACACTAGTCTAAGCAATAACTAAGTTAAATTATGATAGGCCACTTCAAAAACGTCCCCATATATATATATATATATATATATATATATATATATATATATATATATATATATATATATATATATATATATATATATATATATATATATGCTTCATGAGTTGAATAGTTCTGAAAAATTTTAGACCGAACAAAAGTGCCAAAGTTATCGAAAATTTCGGTGTAATACCATCTTTAGCCATTAAATGATTTCGAAGTTTTAATTAAAAATCTCTAATGCTCAAAACCTTTAAATTTTCAAATATTTTGTTGAAAATCTATTTTTGCTGTTACTTGCAAAAACACAAAAAATAAAATCTTGTGCATTTTATGAACAATTATGTTAATATTAAATGCTGAGAAATTAAGTACTAACAAAGCCCTCTCTTTCTACCTCACACTGCACCCGGCAGAGAAGCACAACAAACAACAAGCTTAGAGTTTTAATCATTTTCTTTTTGGATCTGGTGCACACGCTTTGTTGTTTTATAGGTTTCTTTTTTGGACTTTGAACTTCTTTAATTATCTGCCGTAGCTTATTTTCAGTTTCAAGTGTTTTCGTGTTTGTAAATAGATAATAGAAGAAACTAGTTTAAAGTGCTATCAAAATTTTTGTTAAACAAGATAATTTTTGTAAGTATTCGTGGAAAAATATTTTCAAAAAATTTTATTTGAATTTCATACCAGTTAGTTTTACTAAGAAGCATTGAATTGCAAAATACATTTTCAAAATAAATTTTGAATCTATAATTTTTTTTATTTATAAAATTTTCAACTTCAAAGTTAATGAAAACTGCCAAATATTTTCACTTTTTATGATAGCTTTTCTGAAGTTCTTTTTTATTGAAAAACGCATGAATATATATTCTAAAAAGGTTCAAGTATTTACTTGCTGTGTTTTATCAAGATAAAATATTTGACGTTCGTTTTTTATCTTTTATTGATAAGTTAGCCGAAAGTTGGAAAAATATTTACAATTAAAGATTATTTCAAAATTTTAACCCGACCAAATGTATTTTCTATGATATATATGCGCCATAAAAGAAAATAAACCGTATAAATAAATTCCAGTTTAACACCAATCGTTATAAAGTATTTTTTTAGCTTAACAATCGTCATCTTTTACCTCTTCTCCATCATCGTCATCATCACTTTCGTTGCACATAGCAATCTGAAGGAGTTGCTTGACGTTTTAATCAAATACTCAAAAAATCCTAGATTTGTGAGATCAACAAACACAAAGTATTCATTTCAGAAAAGACACGGAGCTTGATAATGTAAGCTAGTCTTACGAAAAGCTTCGTGTCTTTTTTAAATGAAAACATAATTTGTTGACCTCACAGTTTGATTTAGGCTATTATACTTCATCTTAATAAATATTTCTATATAAATATTTTTTGTTCATGAGTTGAATAGTTCTGAGAAGTTTTAGAGCGATCAAATGTGCAGAAGTTATCGAAAATTTCGGTGTAATAACATCTTTAGAAATAAAATGACTCCGAAGTTATGAAAAATAATTTCAAAATTTGAGAGGCCCAACGAACTATTCAACTCGTATTTGGCCCCTGATTAAGTTTGGTAAAAAAATTCTTTGAGAATACCGCTTTGATATTGTTTTAAGACTGTAATGTAAATGTACTTTTTATTGAAAAAACTTAACGGAGCCAAATTATTTAGATGTTATTTAAAATTTTTTGTCTAATTTGAAAGCATTTAAAACAAATGATTTCAAAATGACAAAAAATCATTTACCGAAAATTAATGGAAATGATTAAAAGAAGCGTTAGCAATCGAAATCACAATCAGGCAATTCATCCTGAAATTTTTAGTTTCAAATAGTAGTGTTTTACATAATACTAATAACTGGTTTTCTAGTTTTATCTTATTTTGTATTTTAAAGCTGTCATATTACATACTTCAATATATATTATATTTATTATATTATTCTTATAGATGTATAATTTATTGTAGATTATACAATGTATCATGATGTATAAGAGATATAATTATTAATTATAAAATACTATGTATAATACCAATAAATTTATTAATGTAACTTTTCAGAAACACCGTATGTATTTTTCTTCAATATTTTGTAACGAAAAAAAACTAATTAACTAATTCTTAATTATAGTCTTTGAGATACTATATAACCAGTCACGATTTAATTTTTTTCGCTAACGTTTCATGATAAGGCTAAATTTATCGAAAATTATAGCTTTTGATTCTCAATAAATCTATTAAAAATTCCTCTTAATTGATGTTTTTCGTTACAAGAGATAGCTAATGCATTAAAGATTAGTTGTATTAGATAAGGTTTTATAGATGTATTTTAAGTTCGTTAAAATCCTCACCCTGTCTTTCAAGCAATCTACCATTGAGGCGATATTGCATATTTTATCCTTAAGTTCCTTTTTTTGTTTTCTTAGTTGCGCATTGCAAGCTTTCAAATCTTCTATGTCTTTTCGACAACTGCTATTTATAGCAATAGCTTCACAGATCTTTTCTTTCAATTTTTTTGCTTCGCATTTTAATTCCTGTTTAAAAATTTTAATAGATGATATATAACTTTCTAAAATAATACTTTTTTCAAATTAAACAATTGAAATCTTCATAATAAAGTTTTTTGAAATATTTATAATCTCACTTCCAAACATTCCTCGGCTTCTCTTATCTTAGACCGCAATTCAACCATTTGCTTGAAGAAAAATTAGTTAGTTTACAATGGTTATTAGCATGATAGAAATAAATTTTTTGAAATTCTTTTATTTTCAATTTTTGCTTATATACTTTTTCGAATTATTCATCTTTTTCAAACTTAGAAATATCATGAGCTTCACAGACAACGTGAAAGGTGCTTGAGATCAATTTACCTAGAGATTTTTAACCCAAAAGAAATTTTAATTGCCTTTAATTAGCAATAAAAATAAGGTTTTCCTGAATGTAACTCATACAAGAAATACTCAATATGCATCAACTTATCGGTTTGCATCGCGATGGTCTTTGACTATTACTCTACAGTTCAATTCAAACAAAGAAGTAATGTTTAAAAACAATGAAGACTACTACCAAAAAATAAAGATTCTCATCAAAACGTCTGTGGAAAATATTTCGGATTCGCTGGTCAGAGATCACTAACACTGATGACCAGTTAATAAGCCAAAGATGAAATCGGGTAAAAACGAAAAAAAAATAACCAACCAGGTTATTTATAATAATGAAAAAGGCAAATTAGCTCGACGTTTCAAAATTGGTTTTGATTGGGAATTGAAGTGTGTGAAACCAATAAGTAGAAACAAAGTTGTTTATAATTAAGCTTGGGTTGTGGTTACAATAAAGATCCTAATCTCATTCATTATTTTCATGCTCGAGATAGTTGTTGTTCTCGATCAGTTTCTTCGAACTGTTATCGGAATGTTAATTGAGATTCTTTCATCACCCCAAACCTTGTATAAATCTGATCTTTTTTTATATCATAAGAAAACTTGCGTTTACATTTCTGCAGTAAAATTTTTATATTACCTGGTCCAACTTGTCTAGTTCTTGGCGGTCTTTAGGGTTTCCTTTGCAGTCCGACATTATTTTTTTGCTTCGATGTTACTATTAAATTAAATAAAATGTTTTTATATAAATCTTGTGTTTGTGAATTGTTTTGAAAAAATATAATGACGTCTCCATTAATTACGTGAAATATAAACATTAATAAAATAGTTATAAAACTTGATCTAAAATTGATGTTTTGATATTAAATTTATTATCTTGTGTTGAAACTGTTTTCAATCCAAAAGTTCTCTTTATTTTGAAGTTTAAATCATTTTTAATATGGTCATTTGTTTTTACATTTTCATAGAAATATTATAAGTTTTATTGCAATCATTCTTAAAATGAATATGAAACAAGTATTTCAAAATTTCATTTTTGGTAGTTTGATCTTTTTTTTAAATGGCATTAATCAAAAAAATGTCTTATACAAAATAAAATCCACTTTTACTATATTTTCGCAAGTATTAGAATTTAAAGAAATGTCGCTGTCTCTGAAATTTTTTTTTTCAAGGAGTTTTTCTAGAGATTCAGTGTTATTTGGAAAGTTCCGTACAGTTTGTGAAACTTACAACTTGGAAAAGGTTTTTCAGCGCACTGGTTATCTCTTACAACCTTCTAAAAAAAATTTTTGTTACTTTCCACATGATGCAAACAATATTTTATTTTGTTTGAATGAACAATCTCGTTCATATGCCAAAAGAGCTGGATTTAAAAAAGATAAAAAAGATAAAAAATCTCAAGTCAGAAAAATATCTTTTGTGGTTCTTTTTTTAAAAATTTCATACTTGTTCAGTTCCACTAAAAATTTAATTTTTAAAGGGATCTGTACAAAATATAAATGAAGGAGAATTGCTAGAGGTGTTAGATGTGGATGAAATGCGTCACCAAATGGACAATAGTTTAGAACATTTAAGCAAACAAATGGATGAAAATCTACTTCTCCGACCCACATTGGCGTCTATTGGTTCTATCATTGTTGAAACTTCAGATGGCAACAGACATTTAAAGGAAATTGCCCAGGTTGAATAACTGTCATTGAATTCTTTTTTAGTTTTGAATTAAAATATTTTTTTCAATGTTAAGTAACATTTGTAGATTCAACAAAAGTCAGCAAGTCTCATTTTGGTTAACATGGCTGATAATCCTGAAATGAGTGCTTCTGTCAAAACAGCAATAATAAACTCTGCTGCTAATGTCACTCCCCAGGTATATTTAATGCTATTCTATAATTTTCGATTAATTTTTATTAAAGATTGTTTTAATTTTTGTTTAGGTTGAAGGTACAACATTTTATCTTCCTATACAAAAAGTCACTCGAGAACATAGAGAAAAGGTTGCAAAGGGTGCTAAATCTATAGCTGACAAGTATGTTTTCACAGATTTATGCTTTCAAAAATGTATTTTCTATATTTATAAAGAAAATGGAATGAAATTTTATTAAAATATAATCATTCAAATCGAATAGAGCAAAAGAAAAACTAAGAAGGCTACAGCATAAATATGAAAGAGAACTCAAGAAAAACTCTGAAAGAGTCAGTGAAGATGTCATAAGGCATGCTAAAGAAGCCATCTTACAAATTTCTAAGCAGTATATAACCAAGATTGATGATTTGGTGGAAAAGAAACAGGCTGAAATATTACAGAAAAACATTTAGCTTATGGGGGAAAAAAATTGAAAAAATATTATTGTGGGTTTCAAAATTCAACTATTTTCAACTCAAATGATTAGTTTTAAATTTACAAAATAAAAAAATTTAAAAATTCATTATTATTTTATTTTGAAAAAACTCGTTTTAAAATTTATTAAAAGTTATAACTTAAATATGAACTCGTATAAAATAAATTTAGTGGGTAAATTTAAGGCTTCAAACTTCCCAATTAGTGCTCTTAACCATTAACACGCGCATAACAATAAAATATAAATACGAAAATATATTTGGTTTATATAGTTTTGCAAAATATTTTCTTATTTTTGGAGTCATCTCCAAAAAACTCACAGTGAACATCAAAAACAAAGTTAATAAAATAAAACAATAGATACAGAAAATGAAGCGTAAGTTATGTAAATAACAGGAAAGTGGTGATGAGTTTAATTTTATGCAGTGGTTTCTCATTTCCATCCTCCAGTCAATCTGTGAAACAATTCAGCATTCAAGCTGTCTTGTTTGTAGCTGTTGCAGTTATTAATGTAATCGCTCTTATTCCTCAATGAAAGGAAAATGTATCCACCAATGAACTCGTGAATCTGCTTACAATCACATGGTCTGCATTTAAAATTCACTTCATCATCCTCCAAGCTCAGCTGAAAATAATTTTTTGGCGTTTAAACATTCAATTCATTCAATAAGCTAAAATATGACTTTTTGAAAAAATTACTTTCAATAAATCATGCATACTATTATATCTTTTTAACGATAAAATTTCTTAAACCACCGACCTGAACCTGTTTAGCTTGCCAGTTTACACTCCATGACACTAAACTGCTATACGGCCATATTCTTTTATTCTTAGATTGTTCGCCATCTTTTTCTTCAAAATCCTCTTTTAAATAATCTCTCATATTTTTTTTATTGAAATCATCACACAAACTCAGTTGAGTGGGTGTTATAGTCAAAATCGCCTGTTGGTTTGTGATATTTTGTATTTCATAAAATTTTTATTCTCTAAAAAACATATTTAAAACAAAAAATATTCAAAAAATTTTAATACTTGTTTTCCATTGTCTATTTCCACAGCAAACAAAGTTTTTCCATAGTCAGGGAGAGCTTGAACAGCATTGATGTACTCGCACATGCATTCAATTATATCTGTGGCTTCCAGGTTGTGACCAGCTTCTTCGATTTCTAATGCAATCGCTTTTCCACCAGATTTTTTCCATACTCTACCTGGTAGAATTTCTCTCAATTGTTTCCACTTTCCAGCTCCACGTCTCAGACTATTTCTAAAATCTCCGTTTAGTTTTTTAGGACTCATTTTGTCTTTCACGGATAGTGAGCTGTTCCATAACAAAGGAGAGCTTAAAATAGTGAGATTGCTGCTTCTATGACTAGATTTACTGATGGAACTCATGTTACCGTACTGTTTGTTTAACAGTGTGGATTGGTGTCTTTTCAACATCGAAAAATTTCTGAAGCTTTTTCTATGAATACTTTCATTGTTGTTTTCAAATTCGCCAGTTTCTGTGTTTGAGTTGCAAATTCTATCATTTTGGTCTACAGACTTCTTGCGTCTAAAGAAAGAAGATCTACTAGAGGTTATCGAGAGGTTATTACCTGCAGTTTCTATTGAGTTTCTAGTAATAATATCTTCATTTTCATTTGTGTTCAAAGGCGTCTTTAAGGAATTATCTAATTTATTTCCATTTTCACATGTTTCACTCTCGTTCGATTGATTTTTACCGTTTTTTTTCGCCAATGACTTTTTTTCATTTTTTGATTTTATAGTTCCTAGTTTGTTTTCTATATATTGCTTCTCCATTTTGAAAATATTTCCCCAAACATCTGGCCACTCATCTCTAGCTGAGACCTTGATTGCAGCCAACCATTCTATGTATTCGTTTTCCTTTAAGGTTTTTAAAATACTCGATGAATTAATTGTTTTGAACAGTTAAAATTTGAAAATATTCAAATAAAATTAAAACAAACCTTTTCAATTTTCAAATGAATTTCTTCACTGAGAGATGTTACATATATTTCTATGACATATTTACTGGCTGACAACAATACTCTTGAAGAAACTTTGCTTCCTTTAAATAAGAACTATTTTCAAAAATCAATAAGAAATACATGAATGAAGAGATTTTTCAAAAAAATTTCAGTCAAAGTGATCAAGTACGTGGAAATGTGCTTCAAAAAATCTCTTTTGAATAAAATCTTTCAAAACACCATGATTTTTTATTAATATCATTGGTACAAGTCTACAAATTACAATAAAAAATAAGTTTTAAAAACGAAAATATATAATTTTTAAATATGAAACCTTTCAAATCCATAATCCATAAACATTTGTCTGGCTTGTGTCGTGAGAACATACGTAAGATATGACCGTGTAATCGAAAGAAATAGCATTTGTATGTTTTGACAAAAAACTTCTTCGGTCTGCAAAAAAATTAACAAAATGTTTATATCATTAAATATTAACATGTTTTCGTCTCTTATCAAAAAAAAATTAGAAATTTTTTTTAATGAAATGAATGTTTTATACCTATAGATCTTCAAAAAGCCATCTAATTTCAAGTTTTTGCCATCAGCATTGGGCTGGCTTAACAAATTTTCCAAATGACAGTCTTCGAAATGATTTGCTGTGTTTTTAGCATTATTATTATTTACAAAGACATCGTGTGGGATTTGTTCATAATCTGATCCTTTATGATTCTCTATCGGGTGGCTATTCTTGCCATTACTAAGCACCATGTTTTTACCATTAGTGTCACTAGTTGCAACCTTCATAAAATCACGTACTGCATTATCATAATCATTTACTCTTTTCGGGTTCTTTATTTCGTCATTTTTATTTAAAGTGTTTAGAGCGTTATTTAAGTTTTTTTTTGGTAAAGTGTTTTTAAAACTGTTAATTTTGCTGTAATTAGTTAAGTTCTTGTTGCTTAAAGTTTGATTTTCATGTTTATAATTGCTAGTCGATCCTTCTAAAGTCATTTGTAAATCGTTCAAGGCACAATCTATTAGATCAAGTCCGGTTTCCAATTCATTCGCTCCATTAGAGTTGAATTCAGGGTTGACACTACTTAAATTACCAGTACTTTGTTGGTCATCCACTCTTTTTTTCATTATTTGCAACTAAAAAAATTTTAAAATTAATTTTAATAAAACGAAAAAACAAATATCTACCAAAACCTTCGGAATTTTTTTTTATCATTATTATTTATTGCAGAAATAATTAATAACCAAATTCAATTATTAATAAATGAAGTTCACTGTTGAAATGACTTGAGGCTTACCTGTAGAGCAGCAAACAACACAGCTTCCTCCTTAGTGCATTCAACTGCATCCAACAACACCATCCACTTCAATTGTTCCCATAGCAGTTCCAAACGGCCCTCATCAATCTTTGAATTCAATTTAAACAATGGTTAGAGCATTTTTCAGTTGATTTATATGCTTATATTCATTTTTATTCAAGCTTAAATTTGATTAGAACGATTTAGTAAAAAAAATGTTAAATATAGGTAAAAGTTTATAATTAATCAAAACTGACTTGACGAGAAACAAAATTCTGATTAAAAATTCTATATACAATTTAAAGCAAAAGCAACTTATTGGTAGGAGGGATAACTACTACGAGATAGGCATAGTGTTATAAACTGTACATGGTGGAGGGTGAAAAATTGTTTTTAATTACTTTGTTATTGTTACAGCGAAAATTTAATATAATATACTTTGAAAACAATAAAAATTGTTGAATGGAAGTTCTTAAGAATTTTGAAAATCGGAGACAATTTCTCAAAAATAATTATGTTGAAATTATCAAATGATAAGAAAAATATAATTAGAAACAGATATATCCCTGTATCTTCATAATGATTACTCAGATTTAATGTCTCTAAAACAGATCACCTTATACTAGTTACATTAAAAACTAGAAAAATTCCTTCAATAGATTCAAGATGTTCAAACGTCTTGAGTGACGTGCTAGCTTTTTTAATGGGAGGACAACCAACGTGGGCCTTTCTTTATAGGTCCATGGTTGAATGCATATGCCATTCATGTCAATTTTTATGTCTATATCCTTTAATCTCGATTTTCGTTCGTCCTTCCTTACAATTCGAAAGTGAGTGATTCTTTTTTTATTGTTATAGCTTCAAACTAACGTTTGACAGGGGTTATGTGATAGCTTCGTTTTAAAAATGGTCCATTAAAATCTTTTTAGAAGTTTTGTATCTCCATTTAAAAAATTAATGCTTAAAGTGGAATATCCTCAAATAGTAAATTCATGTTTTAAGCTATCATTTGAGCTGTGTGACAAACAAGGGGAACAAGTAAATCTCTGCTTGGTCACAGAAACAAACCGATTTTACAAGTTATTCATGTCTACATAGAGAATTCTGTATTCAATATAGAAAACATTCAAAGTTTTGTAAATTTCCCGAAGATTTTCGTAAGTCGAACTCAAGCTGTCATGTGAAGTATAAAACTTTGAAAAGTGTGTTATATGCTGATTATTTATGTTAGCCTTGATAAATCCTTTAAGAGTATCTTAAGAGAAATTTTATGCAGTGCTAAAAACAATGACCAAACTATCAAAATTTCAACAATTAGGTGAAAATAAAAGAAATATTTAAAAAATCAAATAAAATAAAATGCATAAAAGACAACACATCAAATTGAAAAGCTGCATGAGACTTGATTGAAGAAAACCAGAATAGTTTGAAATGAAATATACAGGGTAATTAAATATTTAATTGTTTACCGATGGGTTCAAATCATGTTGTTTGTGAAACTTGAACATCAATTGAACTTTTCCATTTCTCCAAATTCCTTGTTCCATTATACTTTTGCTCGAATCTAGCCAGCTGATACGATAAATTATCAAACCAAGTTTTAATTGATTTACGATTCAATCATATTTTTCCATTTTACACGTCAAAATGAAAATTTTTGAGTGTAAATGTGTTTTAAAAACTTTTCATTTTGACGTGTTAAACTAAAAAATTTTAAAAAGACTCACAATCTCTCTGGAAAACATTATGATAGCAAAAAACAATATCTTACTTTGAGTTACATTTTGTCTTTTCAATTATGTTTCTTGGCCTGTGTAAAAACTGCCCGGCTCTCTGAACACTGATCCGATCAGAAAATAAGAAATCGAAACGTGATTTGTTAAGTGAAGAATCCATGGAGTCTCTCGCTGACCACAATGTCGAGCTGGTGCTTCGAAGGAGGGAACTCTGTTGATGAAATTCAAAAGATTTAGTGTTTTTTGACGTATTTATTAAAAAATTTTCTAATAAAACTTTTCAGTTGTTGTTTCACCTTTGAGAAACGTTGAATAGAACCTCTTTTAAGGCTGAACCAAGCGGGATCCATGTTATTATTGTTAATTGTATCATCGTCTATGTTATCGACACTAGGGGCGTGTTTCTTTCTTTGAAAAGTAGAATTGAGAAAAGTGTTTCTATTGAGATGTTGCTGAGAAGAATGTCGTTTGTTGTTGAGGCTGTTAAAATGCTGCTTAACATGTTCATTTTTTATTGGAGGAAACTGGGTTAAGGCATCTTGATCGGGACTGGTTGGTGATAGGGGAAATGATGGAAGGTTTTTTAGATCTGTAAATTGTGGAATCTTTCTTAAAGACCATTCTTCCGGATGCCGTATGCCTGTTTGAAATCCATTGAAACAAAGTTTATATTAAATATATAATAGGAATGAATTTATCGAACATTATAGAAAACACAAGTTCAAATTGGATTTTTTACTCTTTTTTAACAATTTTAGGTTTTTTTCAATAGATTTAGCTTTTTTGTCAATATTTGTGTTAAGACTTTTCCAAATTTAAAGTTTATTTATTTGAAAAGGTCTTCAATATGTTTCAGTTTGGCCAATTATGATATACTGAAAATCAATTAGCTTCAAACAAGATTAAAAATTTGAATAAAGTTTGATTCTTTTATTATTTATTTCCAACATGAAACAAGCGTTTTTGATATCTGAAGTTTGTTTGCTTTCAGAGCCACTTTATGATTCCCGGTTTCATGTTTACCTTCTTTGCCAGAGAATTTTTTGGGTGTATTTCCTTTTATTACGAAAAAATGAGCAAAATTTTTTGTATTTAAATTGATTTTAATTTGATAATTTTAAGAATTTATACACCTTAAAACAATTAAACGAGTTAAAAAACTTTTCCACATTTAAAAATAATTCATTTTGCAATCTTCTATGTGATAAAAATACATAATATAATTTAATCCTGGCATGAAATGATAAATGGCTGTCTGACAGGTAATTTCATTTTTAAAACATGCTGGTTATGAACAAGAACACCTATATACTTTTATTATACAGCGACCTTGATGGTTACATATTTCACTGAAGCATATTTTTTCACCGAGTTTAACCATTTATTCAGCACAAATACAATGAATCTCAATGTTTGAAAAGGTGATAACTTATTCAAATAGTGAAATATTACAAAAATTGGCTTTCAACTAACCAAGCTCTTGACAAAGGTTGGCGACAACGGTGAAAACATCAACTGAATAATCGACAGTGAAACAGCTAAAGCAAAGATCGGGAAGTTGAACGTGTAGCGCTCCTCGAACACACAGCAAAAGTAACAGACTGTCTGATGTCACTGCCAGCTGTTGTAAGCTGTTACGTGTGTTTCTCAACCTTGAAACGTTGAAATACATCATTTCCATTGGTTATTCATTGTGATTTTTAACCAACAGTTTTTTATGTATAAATATTTATCTAATATCCCATCAATATTAGCGATATGAATGTTAAAGTTTATATAATGATCCAATTTTTCAATTAAATTATGATATAATCAATTTTATCGACCAACCACTTGTTCTTTTCAGGCCACCAGAGAGCGCATGAATCCCAGTCGAGCATTTTATCTGTTTTCCGTTGATAAACTTAATTCATATTTGCATTCATTTCATATATATTATCGCTTTGAACTTCTCATCAAAGTGTTTTAATGCATTAAACTTCATTGAATTTTTTAGTTGAGTTAAAATTAGCCTAGAATGAAATTAATTCAAATCGTACATTTGATATCTGAACAACGGCTTTTTGAAGCTTTTGTCGAACTTACATTATCAACTGACTTTAACTTACAAAAAGCTTTGTATTGTTTTTTTTAATAAAAATGTTTGATTTAAATTAAATTGGTAGGTTCTATTGATCTATGAATTCAAATAATGTAACAACTATCTTGATTGTAACCACATGTCGCAAATAATTTTATCAAAATTCCTATAGAAAACTTGGGTTTTGAATCCAAGTTTTAGTTTAAAATAATACATCATTAATTGTCAAATATTTTAATTCACACTAGGTTTTCAAAGCTTTTGATCTTTATGTATATAATCGGTAATATATCAATGCAAACTAAATGCTAATGCCATCAAAGAACGTATCGAATGTCATGAAAAATCATTGTAAAAGCATATTAAGTATTATAACAACATACCGGTTTTTTCAACGGTCATCAACAGAATCATGCCAATTCTCATTTCTGATTTAACCCTCAAAACAACCACTTTGTCTAATAACTCTACGAATACTTTTAACTCCCATGATCCGTCAACCGTTGACGTTGTGGGAGAAGTTTTTGAAAAACTTGTGGGTTCTTTGGTATATGTTTTAATTGTTGGTGGTGTAGTGTTTTGTATTGATTGGGGTGCATTGGTTGGTATTGTTAATGGTGTATTGTTTAGTAATGTTGGTTGTGTAATGTTTGGATTTGTTGGTGGGGTTGAAGTTTTATTAACTTGGACTGGAGAAACATTGTGTGGTTCAATTCTTTTAGGTGTTTTTAAGCCTATTCCTAGGGTTTCAACTTTAGGCGGTATGTCTGTTTTAAAAAGCTTTTGTTTGATAGATGTTTTGGGTGATGCTGTTTTGGGCACGCTTGAAATCGGAGTTTTTTTGCTATCTTTCAAAAATATTTTAAACGAGGAGTTTTCTTTGTTTGTTTTATTGGTCGATTTACTTTCAACTTTTGACGTTGGTTTTTGCTTAAAGGTGTCATCTTCTCTATCCGTTTTAGTTGGCTTTAACAGAATTTTTATTTTGCTTTTTGGTTTTTCATTTTTTTCGTTTTTATTTGCGTCTTTATTGTTTGTTTTATTAGTTAAAGTAATCTTTTTTGGCGATGTATCAATTGAAGTTGGGATTGTTTTTGAATCAATAGATTTTGGATGGATTTTTTTCATGTTGCTTCCTTATGAAACAGATTAATTTCAATTAATTTTAAAATAGTTTATTACCATATAAATCTTTATTGGAAAAAAATTGAAAACAGCATCCATTAGATGAGTGCACAAAGTTGTTAGTGTTTGAGATAAGATTAGAATCGACTTAGTGGTGTAGGAAAATCTACAATTATATGGTCTGTTAGCATATTTCAAGTATGGTTTTTAATTTCAATTTCGAAAAAAACTCAATGTTTTCAAATATTTCAGTAAATCCTTTATAAAATTATATTCTTATACCTTCATACAAAAGTCCATCAATTGATTTAATATATAAATAGTATGGGAATAACTACGCTCAACGATTTTTTCTAAATATATATTCTAATTCAAATATCTATTGAAAAGCACAAACATAACTGAAAGACGTGTAATCTATTATTTAATATAAAGGCCTCACACAGTGCTTAACGGACAAAATCGCATGGCGCGAGTCTGTTAGATCAAAAACTATAATTAAAATCTTTTTTTTGAAAGCAACCTAAACAAATTAAAGCCTTTATAAAAACAGTGAATTTTCAGGGTGTATTGAAAGATGAAGATAAATGGTTTATATTGATTCAGATAGCATAAGGAATGAGCCGATCTGAGATCAATGAATGTATTAAAATTTGAGAATCGTATTTCACTTTCAAATTATCTTTTTAGGTTAGTATATATGAACCATTTTAAAAAAACATGTCTCACATTTGATCATTTACTTATTTTTGATGGCTCAAACAGACTTTCAAAATTGTATTTGGTAGATTTAGTTATAGCAGTTGTTTTTTCTATGATAACGACACAAGAACACAGTGTGCTGAAATGTAAAAGAGATTTATGTTCGCAATTATCAACAGTTATTCGGGCAATCTTCGTTTCCTTTAACCTTCTCAATCTTCACAGTTTACTACATAAAATTCAAACTATATGCAACACCGCTTCAGAGTTTTCCCAGTTGAATAAAGTTTATTTTAAGATATTTCATACATTCTTGTTCTTTTTTAGGTATGAAACATCGATTTTTGATGTACCATTGCATGCATTGAGTCTGCATAATCGACCAAACTATTATGCCTGTATGCATAAATCCTCTGCATCGCATCACGTGCTTAAAATATCTCCTCAATACCGATAGAGATTTATATTTATATTTAATTGTATTTAAGTGCCTTTTTTAAAAAAAGATATAATATTTTTAAAGCAAATTTAATTAAATTAAAATTTAGTGTTTTTAATTAAAAATATAAAACAGACTTTAAAATATAAAATACCAACTTTTTTTTATCGAAAAATATATTTTAAAATAAATGCTTTCGACAAGATGATCATGGACTAAAATCAACCTATGATTAAACAGTGTCGTATGTGAGCATAATGTAAAACACATGTCTCAACAAGTTTTGTACGGTCCTCCAAACCTTTTTTACACTGCACGTACAACACCCCCAATAACTATCAGCTATAAGCTAAAAATAGTTGATAATCTTAGTTTTTTTTAACCGATCACTTATCTGTATGTATTAAGGGAGAAAAAAAACATGCAACATATTTTAAATACATGGATCATTTAAACAGATGTTGAGCCTGAAGTTTTAGACGCCACGACAATAAATATAAATAAAAATTTGACAAAGATAGTGATTATCTAAAAATTTATTATTTAATAAATCATTTAACAATTTTTTATAGTTTAAAAAGTATTAGTACTTTCATTATTTTGTGATACAAGACTTAAAAGTATGTCGCATTTTATAAAAAAAAATTTTCGGTTAATGTCTAAAAAAGACTGAAAAATAAGTATAAACAGATTTGTTACATAAGGTAACTGTATTATTTAATACAACACGGACGAATAATGTATTAACTCTAGTAATAGCATTCAGAATTTTCAGTAGTTATAAAGGAAATCTGTAACAAACCTGGAGTTACATAAATTAAAAACATCATTCTATATTACTTGAAATCTATTAAAATAACTCTTATACGAGTAAAGCACACTTGTAGCATTTTTCGCGATAGAATTTAAATTTACAATGGCCATTTGACCGATATAATATAACAGTAGGGTAAGCTTCATTGATATTTCATTTTTCCCGTGTTACTACAGTTATATCAGTTTTATAATATACACGATTCAATATTGTAATGCAAATACTTGATCACATTTTCCTCATAGCTATACAGATTTTGTTAGTTTTTAATAGATTTTACAGCTACAAATTATCTCAGTGAGAGTTGGGTCGTTAGGTTATCGTTCTAATATGGTATAATTCATTCTAGGGTGTTAAAACTCAAATAGACTTGATCCATGAAATAAGTTTAGACAAAGCTTATTGATTTTGCATAAAGATCTAAGATAGTTAAATCATTGTAACAGTGAAAACAACAATACTATTATCAGGGATTTTCAACACAAAGAGAAACCATCGATTTTCTCTCTATAATACATAGGACTAAATTCAAACTGTAGCGCTCATCTTTAATTCATTAAAAATGCAAATCAAATGAAATGATTAATTCAAACACATCAGTCTCATTTGGTTAATTGCCATTGATTAAAAATAGTATTATTTTCATTATAAAAGTGATATAATTTCAATACATTATCGCTTTTGTTTAAGTTTCACGTAAAATATTTTGAATTGTTTGCTTATGATATATTTTGAAAACATTTTGCAGTACTCTATAAATGCGCTGCTATTTTTGATATATGTTTATTTACTATCGATTGTTTAGTTACTAGCTGTCGATATATTCAAAAATACAAATAATGTATAATTAGATTATAATCCAAACACATAATCTTTTGAAAGTTCACCCAAATATTACATTTTAAGCATAAGCTCTTTCCCTTTGAATTGAATCTTTTTCTTATATTATTACCTTCACTTGAGAATGCAAGTTCATTTTAAAAGCTTCGTGGACAGAAATAAACTCGAAAAATTGTTTTCATTTGAATATATAATAATATAAAATTATGCTTGAAAATCGTAATAAAAGTACCAATCCCACATCATATTGTCAAAGTTGCACTAAAATAACTGTAATTTTAGTAGCGTTATTCCAAATGGTTCAAGGGCGTACTTTACAATTGAGAAATTATTGCACTGCATAAAGTGTTATTAAGTATTAATTGATTGATTAGAAACTAATTTTATCTTTTATTACTTATATTAATGCTTGATTTGATTGTGGGATTTTGTGCATATGCTTTGTGTTCTTTCTTTGTATTATTAATACCTTGTCTCATTTCCAGCTGTTTAGTTGAAAGAAATGGATATAACACAAGTCTACAGGCGTATTTGTGAGAACGTATGAAGCTTTTTTTCAGAACGAACTTAAAACTCTCATAGACTATGGTACAGGCTATATTATGGAGTATCTAGATTCTCATGTTTTTTGGATAATTTTTGTTTTTATTTTCCAAAAATAACAATACTCACCTACTTCGAAAATGCTTCTTCAAAAAAGAAAACTACTTTTTAAATAAATTTTTTAAGCATAACAACTAAAATCAATTTGCACTAAATTTTTAAAAATCATTATGTAAAAAATTATTTAATCTCAAAAAAAACTCGTTTTAAAAACTCCTGACGTTTTCAGTGGATTATAAAATATACGAGTATATATATAAGATCAGATTTCAATTACCATAATAGAATATATATAGTACCTTGAATTTATATAATTTATCGATAATACAATTTATATATATGGATGGGTGAAGATATTTGTCAAGGTTGTTTTAATTATACAATTTCATGCTCTGATCAATTTTATCATTTAAATAATACTTCTTGGGAATTGAGCTTATTAAGCAAAAATAATAAAATTCTTTTATTTTTGATGTTGTGTGAAAACTTGAAAGAAGACAATTGGCTTTATTTGAATAGATATTCAAAAAATGACAACTATGAAGAATTTTAGATTTATTAAATTTGAAATGAAATAATAAATTTTGATACATTAAGCTATAAAAAAAATTTAAAAATTTAATATTTGCTAATAACATTTATTGTAAAAATATTCAAATGAGTTGAGAAGCTATTTCTCATAATAGTATATTTATTCTAGTAAGCCCTTCTATATATAAACGTAATGAAACTGAAACCCTAATGAAAAATTTTAAATCAGGTTAAAAATCTAATTAAATAAATATGTATAAATTAAGTTTTATGCTTTTGCTGCTGTTGCTTCAAGAGGTCCCTTATCCATTGGGAGTCCTTATAGAACTTTGGGTCTGATAATCTTCCGCTGGCTCTTTTGTAAGAGTGGTAGAACATTGCTGCAACTAAAAATAAATTTTTTAACTGATTAATATAATTGAATGTAAATTTTTGAAATTAATTATAGGTAGTTTGTGAAAGTTTTAAGATTTGTTGAACTTATAAGATTAATACATCGTAGAAGAAAAGGAACGTTATTATCTTAAGATTTTCAAGCTGACGATTCGTTAAATCGAAAGTTTTCGTTCTTAATGATTAAAGTATTTTAATCTTTGCGTGTTTTTTTTTGTGGTGTTTAAGATTTAGTTCTTACACTACTATTGAATTTATTCATAGATAAATCTCAAAGTAACAAACCCAGTCTTTGAACGACGTAGAACACAAAAAATCCCTTGTTGTCGAAATAGAATTCAGAGTTGTTCCACGCTGAACTCTTGAAAATATTTAAAATTTAAAACTTTTGAATATTAAAAATATAAAGTTTAAATTTTCTTCAATAGTATTCAAAATTAGTTGTTCGTTTTGAAAAAAAATTTTTTTTTTGAAAGAAAAAAAAATTTTGTAATGTGTGTCTCAGTTGAATGACTTGACGATTTGAATTGAAAGTTTCTGAAAATTATTCAAAAATGATTAACAAAAATTCATTATTTGAAAGTAAAATGCTGAGATTAAAGTATTAAATGTATATTTATACAGTACCGCTGAAAAAAAATTTAACAGGGAACCTTTATTACACATGCCCAAAACCTTAGCTGGATCTAAGATTTTATTCTCTGAGTCACAAAGCAGAAAATTGCCTCGTACTAACTTTTTGTTGATCGTGATATTTTTCTAATAATAATTATCCCCCTTCACGTACAAGACTCCAAGCATGCAGGCCTATGGAACATGCAAGATACAACACCGTGATGATGATAGTTGCTTTGAACTTTCGCATTAACATCCATACTAATCCTGCCTTTAGCGTTATTAAAAGAATAATTATTCAACTTAAATTTAAATTATTTTTTATTTCATTTATCAAATTATTAACCGAATAAACCTGGAAAAGGTATGTGTTTATGAAAGAAAGGAAAAAAATGATTCCCAAAAACAAAATAGATATGTCTTGAACACTGAAATTGATAGAAATATATTAAAAATTGCTGAATTTTCAATTTTAAAAATACTTTTCATACATATAACATAACAAAATCGTTATGTTCGTGTGCTTAGCCAAAAGAACGAATGAATTCATTATTATGTCTTCAAAAAGAAGTAAATACTGCACAAAGAGTATACGAGTGTAATTTTTCTGTGACATTTGTATCTAAAACTTCAGTTTGAACGAAAATTTTAAACTAAATTTAGTACTTGTTTTCTATGGATACAGTTGGACAATTTTAAAAGTAAAATCTGTAATATATATTTTTTATGAAACTACAATATTCAGCTAAAAACCAGTAAACAATTATCATCTGCAGTTGTAGTTAATATTTGATTTGTCATTTGACCGACTATTTTATAGGTGACTTACCACGTAACATCACAGTTTTGAAACCCACCAAGAAATCGACTTTATTATTAAATTTATGTCGTTTAAAGTTGTATAAAAAATAATGGCTTGGTGTTCAATTTCAGCTGTACCATATTTATTAAGATCCTTGTTAATCAAATCAAGAAACAGGAACATTTTCAATTGGTAAGATAATTTAAAAACTCAGAAAAAATGTTTTTTTGCACATTAATCAAAAAAAATCTAAAAAATTTTACAGGTATCCTTATATTGTATTATTTATTACATTTGTTTCTTACACAAATTACCATCTAACAAGAAAATGTCTAAGTGTAGTAAAGGTAATTTTTTAAATTCAAATAAATTTGTTAAAAATTATAATAAAATATAATTTAAAAACGAAAAAATTCAAATATTTAGAGTGAACTTGATCCAAATAGTTTGAAAAATAAAACAAACTGCAGTGGATGGGCTCCATTTGGTATGATATCCTAATTAATGAACAGAAATCTTTTTTTTAAATAACTATTTTTTAACAACATTTGAATATATACAGCTCAATTAAAACACAATAAAATTTAATTCAAAGTCATTAAAAATTTTACATTTTGGTCATGCTAAAATATCTTAAATTCCTGTGACTTGTAAATGCAATTTCAATTATAAACTAGATTTTCAACTTAAAGTTGAAAAAATTTAGATAGTTATGAACATATATACAGATGGTCCCCATGGGAGTAGTTATTTGGGAGCATTGGACACTGCTTTTTTAATTTCTTATGCTGTTGCTATGTTTTTCAGGTATGAAAAAGTTATTTTTAAAACATGTGAAACATCAATAACATAATCAACATATATTATTTTTAAATTTTTAAAAATAAAATTTTGCAAAATTTTATTTGCTTCATCAAAATTTATAAACAGTGGCCAAATAGCAGAACGATCAAACTTGAGGTATTTTTTGAGTTTAGGAATGTTTGGTACTTCCATCATAACAATTTTGTTTGGATTTGGAAAGTATTTCAATGTCCACCACATCTCTTTTTTTTTAATTATACAGGTACAAAATTTACAATTTTTTATTTTTTACATTATCATACCAAATACTACACTAAATGTGGATGATTAGAGTTAACTTTAAGGGTTCATATACCAAAACATGAATTCACAGACTCTAAGTGGCCTGTTACAGTCAACAGGTTGGCCAGCTGTCGTTACTATTGTTTCAAACTGGTTTGGGGAAGGAAGGTCATTATAGTGTTTTAAATTTATAATTTTTAAATGTAAATTAATTTTGAATCCTGTTTGCAGTCAAAAATTTAACCTAACTTAAACAACAAGTTAACTGAATTGAAATTTTTCATGTTATATTTTTTTTATTATAATCTATTCACTCTACTTTTTTATTGAAATTTTAGACGAGGTCTTATAATGGGAGCTTGGAATTCCCACACATCACTAGGGAACATTCTAGGTTCTTTAGTGGCCAGTTATTTTGTTAATACTGATTGGGCATTGGCCTTTATTGTGCCTGGCATTATAATGGCTCTTTCTGTATCTCTTGTGTGGTTCTTTCTGATACCTTGTGAGTTTCAATACCCCATGGCTTATTGATGAAATATCTTACAAAATGGTTCATAAAAAAACTAAGGTTCATTGCCAAAATTTAATTTTTACTAATAAAATCTTGTTGTTTTATAGCCATTTAATAAAATCATTTTTATGGCTTGCTTTTCTAGCTGAAATCGAGTTAATGTGATTTTACATCTATATACGTCATTCTAGACTACATTTTAATTAATCATTGTAAAACCATGTATAGTCATCGATGATATAAATGATATATAGGAATTGTCTTTAGTTTATCATTTTTATTAAAAAATAAGTGTCTTCATTGAAATAGATGAAATTTCGATAATTAATATTTTAGCTTCTCAAGATCTGGAGAACTTTTTTCACCATATAGAAGTTAGTGCTTTTTATTATTAGATATTTATTGGCTCATTTAGTTGAAAGTAACAACTCAGTATTTTTTAACTTAAATCATGAAGCTTTTCTTAAAATAAACTTACATTATCAAGTGATCTTGAAGCTTTGGGAATTAAGTTAATAAATATTTTGTATTTGTTTCCCTAAATATTTGATTAAGGCTACTCTACGTAATTGGATCAATATTTTAATAATAATAATAAAATTGTAGAATCACCCAAACAATTCACTCCAAAGTAACTCTGTGAATGAAGATAATAACAACAATAACGAGGATTCTGCTGCCCTTTTGGGGTTACTCTTTCATTAATCTTCGGACTCTTTACTATCGACCCGTATAACTCAGAGATAGCGCTGTAGACTAATTTTCTCAAGCTACCGGGTTTGATTCCGCGTGAACCGACAATTAGTACCTGTTCCAAGATGTTTTTGCTACATTAAATTTGTAGCAAGCGTTTTGATATTTAAGGAAAAACGTTTTATAAATACTACATTACATTTCAATATTTACTCAAGTTTTCAACATTCTTACATCATTTCAATCAACCACATTGTTGTATCAATTTATGTTATCGATTATGTCATTATGGTACAGTGATGACCTGAGGGAGAGTTGGAATGATGATCTTCCTGAACCTGAGGCTATCTCTTTCAAAGGCGCTCTTCTTATACCTGTACATATTCTAAGTTTTAATTTTTCGATTTCGGTTCATCATTATTGGTAAACTTTTTGATATATATGAAAAATTTTATATACCCATGATCTGGTTTAAATTTTTGAAACAATAGATGACTTTTTAATTCAAAATATGAGAAATTAAATTGGGATAGAAAGTAAGATTATGGATGAACTCTGAAAAAATACATGCTTGGTTACGAGAATTTTAAGGATTCTGGATATTTTATCTGAAGTTTTTTATTTAATTTGGAAGGTATAAATATATAATCATATATACTAAATATTTATATGAAAAATTTTTATTATCATTTGGTTATCCCTAAAGGGTGTCTTAGAGTTCTCGCTCTGTTTGTTTTTCTCAAAAATGGTGTCCTACACATTCCTGTTTTGGTTGCCTTTCTATATTTCCAGTGAGTCTTTCACATTTCTCAAATTAATATTTCTTTGATAATGTGTAATTTCGTATATCTTCCTTCTTTTTTTCCCTATTATATGTCTTAAACAATGAAACTGCTGAATTATTTCGTTTTCTACAAAATTTATTAACTATTTTTTGATCTATTTTAATCGTTTAATCTAGCTAGTACCAATTACGGTCCGTCTACATCTGCTGAACTTTCTACACTTTTTGATATAGGAGGATTGCTAGGTAAGCTTTTAATTGATACCGTACGTGCAAAAAAAGTCAATAAATAACTTCTCAGGAATGAGACTTAATACATTGATTAATACGATAAAATCTATAGTTTTCTTTAAATTTTCACTTATTAATAATATTGATAATAATTCTTATTTATATAGCGTTATAAAAATCATGGCAAAAGAACCACTAAAAATTTATTAAAGCCCTATGGCGTTGGGAGAGCGGCGAAGCAGCAGGTGCGGAAACACTGGAAGCTGTAGTTGCAAACCTGCACACAGGCGGCTTAGGCCATATGGTCGTTCTTCCTTGAAACCTAGAGCAGCAAGGAAGTTTGGTAGCCCCCTGAGCGACCAAGCAGCTCTCTTTAGGATAGCTCTGCTTGCCTTCTTGCTTGAGGACGGAGCTAGAAAAGGTGCTCCAAAAAAAGCCTGTTCTACTCATACTCGGTCCTCAAACCGCAGCTTGCGAGTTTCCCATCTTTGCGGTCCAAATGAAAATCCACTTTTTTTAACTTTAGCTTGCTGGAATGTTAGAACTGTAATAGATTCTAACAAATCAGAAAGACCAGAACACAGAACAGCCTTGATTTCCAGAGAACTTGGGCGTTATCAAGTGGACATTGCTGCTCCCAGTGAAACCCGTCTCTCAGACAAAGGACATTTTACTGAAATTGGTGGTGGCTACACTTTTTTTTAGAGTGGAAGAAACAAGAGTGAACGATGCGAAGCTGGAGTTGGTTTTGCTATTAAAAACCACATAGTGAAGAAGCTTGATAGTGTCCCGGATGGATTGAATGACCGTCTTATGATACTCAAATTTCCTTCAGGGATAAAAAAATCCGCTATCCTCATAAGTGCATACGCTCCTACTATGACTAACACAGATGACGTGAAGGATAAATTCTATGAAGAACTGGAAGCCTTCATTGCCACTGTTTCACAGTCGGATAAACTCATTCTACTCGGCGATTTCAAAGCTCGTGTTGGTAAAGACTACCAGGCTTGGCAAGGAGTTCTAGGTCATCATGGAATTGGTAAATGCAATAGCAACGGTTTACGACTGCTAAAAGCCTGCATATCTCATGGACTCACTATTACCAACACTATGTTCCGACTTCCAACACGCAACAAAACATCTTGGATGCACCCTCGATCGAGGCATTGGCATCTCATTGACTTCATCATTGTCAGTTCCAAAGACCGACGTGATGTGCAAGTAACAAAGGCTAAGTGTGGTGCGGATTGCTGGAAAGATCATCGGCTCATACTTTCGAAAACCAAGTTACACATTAGTCCTATGAGAAGACCACAAGGACAGAAAGTTTTAAAACGATTTGACGTCGCAAAGCTAAAACTCTCCACTGTTTAACAGAAATTCGTGACCACCCTTGAACATCAGCTGTCAATGGCTGAGAGCAACGACTGGGAATTCATGAAAAAGGCAATCTATTTTTCTGCCTCACAAGTACTAGTTCACCCTCCAGGAAACATCAAGACTGGTTTGATGAAAATGATACTGGAATTAAAACTTTACTGGAAAAGAATCGTCAGCTTCAGAGAGCGCACGAGAATGATCCGGGTTCTGATGCAAAGAAAAATGCCTATATCAATAAGCACAGAGATGTTCAAAAAAAGCTCCAAATTTTGCAACATGCGTGCCTAGCCAAAAAGCTGACGAGATTCAAAGTTTTGCGGATAGAAACGACATGAAGCGCTTCTATGACTCTCTCAAGTGCCTCTTTGGATCGCGTACATCAGGAAGCACACCTATACTCAGTGTGGATGGCTCAAGGTTGATCACTGACAAAAAGGGGATCTTGGAAAGATGGGCCGAACATTTTAATAGCGTCCTCAATCGACCATCGAAGATAAGTGACGAAACTATTCATCGCCTATCCCAAGTCACAATAAATAAAGAACTTGATGCCCTTCCATCTGTAGAGGAGGTCACCAGAGCCATTAGACAATTTTCAGTAGGTAAAGCACCAGGTGCTGACGCTATACCGGCAGAGGTATTCAAAGCTGGTGGCACTTTGCGTATCAGAAAACTCACTGATTTGTTTCAATTTCATTGGGAAAAAGAAACGCTTCCATAAGAATTTAAAAACGCTACCATTGTGCACATATACGAGAGAAAAGGAAACAAACGATCATGCGAAAACAATAGAGGTATTTCTTTTCTACCAATTGCAGGAAAGATTTTGGCTCGTGTTCTCTTGAGCCGCTTACTGAAGCACCTCGAGCAGGGTCACCTACCTGAGAGTCAATGCGGATTCCGAGCCGGTCGAAGAACAATTGACATGGTCTTTGCAACTCATCAACTTCAAGAAAAATGTATGGAACAACAACAAGATCTCTATGACTTTCGTCGACCTCACTAAAGCATTTGATTCAGTGAGCAGAAATGAGTTATGGAAGATCTTAGCAAAGTTTAGCTGTCTAGAAAAATTTGTGAAGATTATCAGCCTTTTTCATGACGGCATGGTAGCTAGAGTGCTTAATGATGGTGGCAGTTCAGAGCCTTTCCAAGTGATAAACGGAGTAAAGCAGGGATGTTTCCTTGCTCCAGCATTGTTTAGTCTAGTGTTTTCAGCAATGCTAACCGAAGCATTCAATGACAGTTCATCTGGCATTGCTATCACATATCGGTGCGATGGTAAACTTTTCAACCTCTGACGTCTACAAGCAATCACAAAAATCAAAGAAACCTCAATTAGAAACCTTCTCTTTGCTGATGATTGTGCTCTCAACGCTATCACAGAGCATCAGATCTTGTGAAAATTTTGAGTTGAACATCAACACCAAAAAAACGGAAGTGATGTATCAGCCTGCCCCTTGAAACCCTTACCACGAACCTCACATTTCAGTGAAGGAACAGAGGCTAAAGGTAGTAGAAAACTTCACTTATCTTGCCAGCACCCTTTCTCGCTGTGCAAACATTGACGATGAGGTCAAAAATCGAATTGCCAAAGCCAGCTGGGCTTTTGGAAACTTGAGAAATAAAGTTCGGGAGAAAAGAGGAATTTCACAGTCTACGAAAGTCAAAGTCTACAAATCCGTAGTATTGACAACACTACTCCAAGGCTGTGAAACCTGGACAATCTACAAACGTCACGAGAAACAATTTCAACAGTACCATACTCGATGTCTTTGCAGGATTCTTAACATACGCTGGAATGATATGATTCCTAATACTGATGTTCTAGAAAGAGCAAATCTTTCCAGTGTTGTTACGATGAATCGTAAGGCACATATGCTATGAGCTGGTCATGTTTCTCGTATGGCGGACTCAAGAATTCCGAAACAACTTTTTTACGGACAGCTTTAAAATGGTCAAAGAAAATTTGGAGCTTCACGCAAACGCTATAAAGACTCCTTGAAGGCGCATCTAAAAGACTTCAACATAGACGTCTTCACGTGGGAAAAGCTGCATCTGACAGACCTGTCTGGCGTAAAACAATCCACAATGATGCACTTTTCTCAGAAGAAAAACAGTTAAATGCTGCAAAAGAGAAGCGAATGAGACGCAAAGCTGAAAGAGGTCTACCAGACAGACTCCCTACTCATTGGTGCCAAACTTGCGGAAGAGGTTTCTTCGCGCGAATTGCACTGTTGTCATTTGCGGACGCAAAAACAGTGAAAAAAAAAGAAAAAAAACTTCTATATTTATGCATTTTTTTTCTGCTAATTAATTTGTTATTTATTTATTTATTTTTTAGTTTTTATTTATTTATTAATTTAATTTAATTTTATTTATTTTTTTAGTATTATTTTTTTTAATTTTATTTATTTTTTTAGTATTATTTTTTTTAATTTTATTTATTATTTTTTTTAAGTTTTAGTTTTTATTATTTTTTTTATATAACTCTTGTTGCCATGGTCATATTCGAAGACGAATCGACGAACAACATAAAAATCAATTGACCTACTGTATTTTTTGCATACTTTCATAAAATGAGATATTTGTAGAACGTATTTACATTTATGCTAATTTTAATTATACAAATCATTTATCAATTAATTTATAAGAAAATAAAAAGCTTCATTTTTTTTGACCTTAAAAATAAGTTATGTTAGCACGAAGTCTGAGTATTCGAGTTTTGCGATGAATAAATTTTAATATATTTTTTCATTTTTTGCATGATTTTTCAACATGAAACATTTTTGTAGAATTGAATGGGTTAGCTAGTAATTTTTTTGGTTCATTGGCCCCTTTTGACAAAAAAGCAAGATTTATTCAAGATTATATGATATTTCTATGACTGTTAGCGACGTAAGTTTTCATAATATACTTGATAAGAAGAGTTTCACTTAAAAAAAACTTAGTGTTTTTCAGTTATAAAAATGTTTGGTTTGAATAGATTCATTTTTTTTGAAAACATGATCAGATTACAGAATTTGTGAACAAGTGATTATAAAAAGTAACTGGGCTTAGGAAGGTGTTGAAAAAAGTTGTCAACACGACAGCTTTAAAGCTGAGTTGTGTAGAATATAAAATTTTTATTTCACCTCATTTAATTATTCAACCGCTTCTAATGCAGTTTAAATTTCAAAACAGTTAATATCTTGTTGTTTCTAGAAAATAAATATGATTATGAAATATTTTTTTTATGTTTTAGTGAAACGAAATATCTCCAAAATAAATAATCAAACGAGGCTCATATTTGTCATATATTTCTTATAACCATGCATGCACATTTGAATGGTCTCTAGAAGCGCCTAAAATTTTTATTTTAACAGGGTAGGTAAATAATTCGTATAATGAAAAATAGATTGGTTTTTATTTTAGCACACTCATTATAGGGGGCATAGTGGCTGGAATTTTCTCAGACCTGTTCAAAAGCAATGCTTTGAGTTGTGCTGTGATGTTTTTTCTAGCTGCTCCTGTGGTATGTTCCCATGGGCTTAATGTTGATTATTCTCGCCCTAGATTGTTTTAGTTTTTATGTAACTAAAAAGAATGATTCAAACGACGAAGAGAAAGTGGAGTAGTTAAGAAATCGAAATAATTGAAATTAAATACTTTAAATTTTTTATTATCTTTACAGATGTATTGCTATTACTTATTTGCTAAAATATCTCTTGGTGCAAACATTTGTGAGTTTTTTTATAATAATTTAAAAAAAAAATAGAAATTTTAAAAAAATTGTTGTGTAAAGTTTTAATAGAGGAAATTTTATAGAATTAATTTTCGGTTTATCTAAAGTTTATTGGAAAAAATTAGTAAAAAGCTTTTTTTTCTTTAACTTATATTATCAAATTATACTAATTATAGCGAAAGTTAATTTATAGAAAATTGAATTCACAATAATGATTTATGTCTCATGCTTTTTATCAGATACCCGATGATGATTTCATAGTAAATCAAAAATTTTTCTATATTAATAAACTTGTAGACCAATACATTCAATATTATCATATTTTTTGGAAGCCAATACTTCAATTAGACAATTTTCTCAAACCAATAACAGATGCATCAAACATACACATAAAACCCACAGTGCTCCTTTTGGCTACAGGATTTTTGGTCAACGGCCCATATGCCCTCATAACCACCGCAGTCTCTGCAAACCTAGGCCAACATCCATCACTTGAAGGAAGATGCAAAGCTTTATCCACTGTAATTTGTATAATCGATGGAACAGGCTCTTTTGGGGCTGTTCTCGGACCTTTACTCACTTCACTCATTAGTCCTTATGGCTGGATTAGGGTCTTTCAAATGCTAATCGTTTCCGATTTATTGGCATTATTGGTGAGTGTTTACATTCATTATCGTCTTGTTAACCGGACTAACACGGGGGGGTTGATGAGGCTTAAGTTCAGTTTTTTGAGGATTGATTTAAAGTTTTTTCTCGCTACCTTAATTGTTCTTTGTTTTTTCATAACCTTTTATCTCGCTACAATATAGCAGCACTATTTTCCATAAAATTATACACACATATCATTTATTTATAGCATAATCGACATATTTGCTGAATCTCAACAGATTTTTTTTCATTTAATCATATTTAATTTGGAATTCCTATTGGTTTTATTTACAATTTATATAATTATTGGTTTTAATTAAAATTTATATAATCATTAGTACTATTTTTACTCAATAAACCATTTAAACTTTATTAAATTAAAGTTATTTTGACTCAAAATTAAAATATATCATAGCATTATGAGTGAAACTTTACATAGGTGAATTTCTCTTGATGTGTTGTGTACGGAGTAAACAAAAGTTAAAATTAAGAAGAAAATATTTCAAAGACCGAAAGTTATGTTTAACAGACACACTATGGACTTTAAATTTTTGCCAGAAAAAGATGGAAAAAGTTGGTTCACACTTGAAGGTTTTCTCGAAAGAACAAATTTTAAAATGGTCAGCTACTTCGTGCTGGCAATCAAGCAAAATATTTAATGTCTTACATCAGTTGCAAGCTAGTATCAAGACTTAAAAATTCGTTTTATTAAAGTATTTTGAATAAGTATCTTTTCGAAAATTTCCAACAAATGGAAGCTTTTTCGATATTCAGAAATGAAAATTCGGACAATATTCTGCTTGCAAGTAATGCACAAAAATTCTCCAGTTGCCAATTGTTCAAACATGCAGTGAGATATTTAAAAGAAGAATAAGAAAAATAAAAGAATTTTATTCACAACATTATCCACTATGTCCTTACAAAATAAAAGGAAAGAATCATTTTAGATTTCAGAAGTCATTCTTAAAAAACTACCTGAACCAACTACACATATGTCAAATGAAGCTTGTGGTACCCTTATATAGAATAAACTTTCACCAAAGAAGAGGAAGATTTGAGGATTAACAACTAATACATTTTTTCATCATCATCATCTTTGCTTTACATTTCCATTCTAGCATGGGCTGGACAGAGTTTCATAATAGCTCTCTACGCCATACGGTTTTTAAAAATTTCGGGTTTGAGTCTAATTCTTTTCATTATCTGAGACTTTGGCTACTTTTTTCCTTTTTATTCTTTATTTCGACATACCTGCAACCACTTACTGAGTTCTCAGCATCCATCCTCGTCAAGTGCCCAAACCAACTCAGTGTATTTTTGCGTAGCACATCATTAATTAATGTTTGGAATTACCAGTCTGTCTTTTCGTTCTTGGACTGTTTTAAGCTGGTTTCATCATGTTCTGAACTGAATTATCCATAATTAACCGCCTCGTAAACTAGAACAAAACTGTCGGCCCCTATAGCTCAAGGTTTGAGTATTAGACTAATTATCTAAAGTTACCGGGTTTGATCCCGCGTGGGCCGACAATTAGCACCTGTTCCACAGTGTGTTTTCGCTACATTAAATTTGTATCAAGCGCTTTGATCTATAAGGCAAAGCTCTTTATAAATACCGTATTACATTACATTACAAATGCACTAGCATCGACTGTTTCATAATCTTAAAAACAATTTTTTAAAATTATTTAAAACCTGACCTCAATCCATTTGTTTCGAAAATGGTTGTGGCAAAAAGCTTTTTATTAAACTTTTGTTTCTAGTATAAAACTTTCATCATGATTCTTCAAGCTTAGCATAAATATTCAAAATGGAAACACTTCGAAATTTTTTAAATTCCACTCGATAATGTGAGTTTGACTTACGAAAAGCTTCGTGAACTTTAAAAAATTTTTTTCATTCGGGATAAATCAGAATCGAATTTTGAAATTAATAAGGTAGATCTCATGAGACCCTTGGATACAATCGTTATGAATAGAGTTTTTAATCATAATAATTTAAAAATTTATAATAATTTAAGATTTATTTTTAAAACTAAAATATAAATATGATTTGCATCTCATGGCATCAGCAACCTGTATTATTTTTGATTCTTCCAATTATACATTCAAGGTTGTTTTTGAATCATTATATTAATGCATAATGTATACTTTAGCATTTCATATAAAGTCACAAAGGGGTTAACGAAAAAACTTTGAATAGGAAACTACTTTTTACACCTCCAAGCCGCTTATAAAAAAGGAAGATCACTTGGAGGCCTTCTTCAAACACATTTGATGAACACCGCCAGCACAATTCACTACAATTATAGAGCACAGAGCTCTCGTCGTCTTTTGATACAACGGATTGCGAAAAACAGATGACATTTGGGAATTAGATTCAAATTGAAAAACTTGTCTTCAAAAGAAATTACACTAAAGTTTGATGGATGGCATAAAATATATAGGTGTTTCACTAGGTGACGTTCTTTTCACTACTAGAATCGCCAATAAAAAAAATATGTCGATCATTTGATCGCCCTTATTAGGGCTTTTGGTTGCGCAATAAATCGTCAATAAAAGGAGTCATAAAAAAAGGGACCAACAAAAGATAGTGCTTACTGATGACTCAAACTTTGAAATGGTGAAAGAAAACGATGTTGTTGGAACAATGGTTTCATGGAACCTAAAAGTAAAAAAATTGGAAACAAAAAAACTCAAAATTATAGATATTCTTCGAGTCAAAAAAGAAGGTGAAAGAAGAAAAATCTGAAAATGGAGTAAACGCATATAGTTAAACACACCACCAAATTGAAATTAATCCGAATTATATTTTCAGTCATTTAAACTTTTTGCCTGCAGTACTTGTTCGATGGATTAAGAGATGGAAAGGTCACTAGGTCAATGAAGCAACATGCATGAGGAGGTTACTGGCCCAGGCATACGTTAGTCAAGTGATAAATACTCTCATTTGACCAGCAAAATTTTGCGGAAGAACAACCATTTTTTCCATACCAAAAAACTAAAACAAGTGCTGCCATTAAAGGGTATTTAAAATGCCACTTGATGTCCATAAAACTCGTAAAAAGACAGGGGGGATCTGTGTGAGCTGCATGAAAGTCGTGCTTCAAAAAAAAAAACATTTTTCTAGGCTCATTCATTTCAACGCTTTTTGTAAACCCTTATAAATTAATAGTTATTTTTAAATAATAATTTTTTATATATGGTGATATTCGATTATGAATTAAACAACACAAAAAATTTACGATAAATTCATCATCGAAACTAGGTTTTTCAACCCACAAAACCCCTACAGCTCCTTGCTCGCCTAACTTATAGAGAAGCATTTCGGTTGCGCTCTAGAAACTAAACTCATGGCTTGAGATTTGCTGATATGCATTTGTTACAAAACTTTGAACATTTGTCTGATATTGAAATTAAGATTTTTTGGAAAATTATGAAATTATAGCAATTTTTTTTATTCGTACCAAATTGAAATCTTGATCTATACGTAGCATTTGTACTCTTATATTCTACATTCTTTCATAATTATGTTATTTTTAATTTGAAGATTTTATATCTTCAATCGTTTGATATTTTTTCAATTTAAATATTAACTTATAATTTTCTTTTTTTTAACCGTCATTGGATCGACATCCCATCTAAATGAGAGCATTTTAAAGGACATAAAAATCTTAGTTTTTACTCTAATTCGATATTTTGTATAATTGTGTTTCAATTTTATTCTTTTATTGTAGACACTGCAAAACTTTGTAATTTTTTTGTGATTTACTTGTCAAAGCGTCCAAATTTTGGACTATTTGACTCAGAAATTGTTTTAATTCATTGAATTTTCGGAAAAAAAATTATTTTTTTCTATATGGAAAAATTGAATCATATTTATTTTCTTGTTTATAAAAATGAACTACCTTGAGACAAAAAAATTCAATTTTATACTCGCGAGGGCGTAAAGCTGTCGTTCGACTAGCTAACCCCTGACCTTGGATTCAAATCCCAGTCATGGTCTTTTTCAAACTCCTAATATGTTTTATGAATATATTTTTTTATGAAAAATCTTTTTTTTAAATAATTTTTATATAAAATTCATGCTTTTGACTTTCAAAACTTGAAAAATTAAAATCTTTACACATTGAAACTCTATTAAGCCCGTATGGTATAAAAAACTTATATGAATTTTAAAAATCGAAAAATAACTTTCGAGGTTGGTCCGATTACGGTGAAAATCTTTATAAAATTATGTCGGATTGCTTGGGTAGTTTTACATTTTTGAAATCTTTTTAAAACTCGTGTTTACTTCTTTAAATCACTATAATAAGCTTGTATATTGTTATTGTTAGTTTTACTTAATTGGGTATTTTTTCACTAATTTATATTTTATGGTGAATTTTTATAAAACAAACTAATTTCTTAGTGTTTAAAACTAATAAACGGCATTCACAACTTCAATACTTTGCAAATATCATATAGACACATGTTTGAAAGTTGTTAAGGAGAAGCAAATATGTTCAATGATTTTTAAACTAATGAACCCTTAATATTAAGTTGAAGCCCGCTGGAAATTGTCTTTATTGAAGATAATTTTGTTTTATACATTTTATTCAAAAGAAGCTTTTCAGGTTAACGTGATGATGAAGCTACTGTTCAGAAAGCTTTGTTTTAATGAAATATATTAAGCCAAATTTTTCTTAAACATAGATAATAAACCAGTGATTTGTGGTTTCGATTACAGTGTACTCAACGTTAGCTGTGTGCAATTCTTAAAGGTAAAATTGGAAGTAGAACTAAACGTAATTAATTATACTTTATCATAATCTAGCAGCAATTGGTGAAATTTAATCTTAACTGCTTTTTGAATAATAAACGCAGTTTTCAACCAAACCGTTGTATATTGGCTTGGTTTATAAAATTTTCCCCTGTTGGTTAATTACGTTAATTTAAAGTGTTTTCGATGTAATTAGCAATGTTTTCTTAAATAATAAGAAACCGAATTTATTTATGCAAAAAAAATATTCAGGATGATATTCAACCTATAAAAGTTTATATAAACGTAAGGCACGCGCTTTAATATTAGGGATTACTAAGTGAATTCTGTGAATATAAACGCTCATGTCACTACTCGACAAATTGAATAGCAAGAGAGATAAGCTAATTGAAAACAGTTCAAAACAATGGATTACTAATTGAAATCAGCTTAAAATGGATTTTTGAAGAAATTATATAGTGCTGAAGAAGACTTACAGACTTGAAAAGGATGCTACAACAGATTCTGCGAGATATGTGGGTAGACCCCATGTTACTGCAGGAGTTGGATGAAGAACAAAAACAACTACTTTTTTTCAAAATGAGGGAGGTAGGTGGTTTGTTTCAAAAGAATTTATGCTTTATTCTTGAGTAATTTATGTGAATAAAATGTGAAATATGCTCTATGATGGTATCTATAATGAAGGAACAAAAGCGAAGGTGGAAAGAAAGAGAAATAATTATAGAGAAAGAAGAAAAGCTAAAACCTCCGAAAATGAAGCAAGGCAAATGAATTTAAACTTCAAATAAAAAATAACCAACATTTGGAGTCAAAGTATAGAAAGGAATGACATTAGATCAAAAGTTTTATTTAAAGAATAATTTTTTAAATAAATACTACCTCTTTGTTTAGCAAATAGAAAAGGTAACCAAGTGAAGTTTATGGAGGGCGAAGACAAGGAAGTGTGGGTATGGGTGATGGGGGAACATAAAAACGATAAAAGCATTGAAGAAATGGTCATTTCAATTTTTAGCAATTTATTTTCATTTCCAATATTTTTCAACCAAATATCATGATTGTTGTAAATGGTGAATATTTTTTATATTATATATACCATTTTTAAGATTGACGAAGAAGAAATAAAGAAAGTTAGGCTAATGGTGGAAGAAGAGATGAAAAGGTTTAAACTAAAATTAAAATTTTTATCTCATTATATATACAAATATTCAGACATTTAATACTGAATAATGCATGAGTAATAACACCTAAACCGAACAGGATATCTCAATCTAATGAAATAATTACTTCCAACTATTTGAATATCGTTAAGGATTGTGAAATTGATAAAACAGCTGGAAAAGATGTGGATGTCACAAAAGATTATGCTAAAACAGTAGAGAATGATCAAATCAATGAGAACAATGAAAAAGATGATGTTTTCTTTGAAAAAGAAGTTTCTATGAATGAAACAGTTGACAATGATTACGATGAGATTTTTCTAGATACACCAGTTAATAATTCAAAAACTGTTTCTACAACAGAAAATGCCGGCGCTGTTAATAAAAATGAGGCAAAAAGATTTCCTACTACACAAACTGAACTTTCGTCGCAGAAAGCTTGGCCAGCAAAGCAAACTTCAAACAATATTACAGAAACAAGAAATTCGAAATTCGAAGCTTATAAAGAACAGGTTACTTCAAATATTTACCCATCAAAACCAGAGAAACCTCAGCAAGAGAATGCTAAAAGAATAGTTCAAAATCTGACGAATCAAACGTCTAAAAATTGCTCAAAGTTTTCTAACGTTCATGTTTACCCAGCTTCTGTAAGAAGTCAGCAACCAGAAAAGGGCGTTTCAGACGTAAAACATGGCAATAAAGAAATTAAAACAACTTTTTTTGAATCGAAACCTAAAATTCTTAGTTCTGAAAAGAAAAATAAAACTGCCGATAAAACAGTTCAGAACAACGAGCTCTCACCAAAATCAACTGAAACACCTTCATTTGAAAATAAACCTTTTAGCAATCTTGATAAGAGCAATCAACTTGGAAATTTTCCAAAAGTCAAACAAACAGCTCTTAAAAAACCAAGTATTAAAAATTTCGATATAAATAAAACTTGTGAATCAGCATCTGAAAAGCCAAAAGTCCGCATTGCTGATTACCAGGGCCAGAAGATTGCCTCAAAAGTAGAGCAAGCGAAACTTGACTTAAAGGTCAGTTATATTTGTATAAATATGTGTTGTTGGGTTTTTAATTCATGGTTTCCTAATTTTTAAAATTTATATATTTTTTGTGAAACTGTAGTGTTTCATTTTTGTTGAAAATGAATACTAAACACGAGAATCAATAATTTTTATATTAAAACTGTTGTCTAAACTGATTACCTGCATAAGAGTCTCAAAGAAAAGAGAATGGCTGAAGAGATAGAAAAGGTTAAAATGGAAAGAATGAAAAGCTTGCAGAGAGCTGGTAAAGGGTCTAAAGCCATATTGATGGGGTGGATCAACCAAGGTTAAATGATGCCAATAATAATTATATATCATATAGGTTACACTGCTGTACATGCCCTAGTAACTGGGGTTGACAGTAGTCGACTTAGATTATTGCATGAACTCAAAATGGTTTTAAAAATCTGAATTTTTAAATTAATTATTTTTTAAAGTATTGTTAACTAAAAACTCCTAATAAAAACAGAAAAAAAAGCTAAAGAAGTGGAGCAAGAAAAAAGGAACTTGGTGAATATGGTGAGAGAGGTAAGTAAAAAACAAAAAGAAACTTCAACGGTTGAAATGAGAAAAGCGATGACAAAAAGCGTATTAAGAGCTGAAAGAGGCTTGAAAACTGAAAGCCAAATAATTGAGCTGTTTGAAGGAGAAAAGGTTTATAGGTAAGCTAAGAACCTTCAAGTAAAAAATTTTAAATCTATAAACAAAAGTTGAATATTTAAAATGCTCATTTTCATTAAAAATTCTTTGATCCAAAATATAAATATTCAAATGAAAACAATTTTTGGAGTTTATTTTATTTCTCCATGCTTATTCTTAAAACGTTTATTTATATTTCTGAAGTACAAACAAGACAACGACACAGCCGCTGAAGAGACCCAAGAGCCATTGTGAAGTTATGGAGTGGTTCAATAAGTTTGAAGTGCCAAGAGGAGTGGCTGAAAACTCGTCCAAGTTTTTATACAGTAATCAACAATAATTTATATAATAATTGAAGCTTTCAGAGACATCCTAAGTATTTTTTTTCACTATTTTGTAACGAAAAACATCAAATAAGAGGAATTTTTAATACATTTATTGAGAATCAAAAGCTATAATTTTCGATAAGCTTAGCCTCATTATAAAACGTTTACGAAAAAATAATAAAGCTCAACTTATTGAAAACTATAGCTTTTGATTCTCAATAAATGTATTAAAAATTCCTCTTAATTGATGTTTTTCGTTACAAAATATTTAATTGGAGTATATGAAAATATTTTCGAATGCGTTTTGAATGGCAAGTATCTAAAACTAGAATGAAAACTTAAAAATTGAAAGCCATCCTTTACTGTGATATTGTTTTCAAGGCGATCTAGACCGCAAAGAAAGTGAAGTTTTACTGAAGAAAAAGCCACCCGGATCTTTTCTCATACGACTCAGTCATCAACTTTTTGCTTATGCCTTATCTGTCAAAGTATTTTTATGAATTTTTAAGCTTCAATATATCATTATTTCATAATGAAACTACTCAATCAAAATTTCAAATGATTTAAATCAGTTTTACACACTGAGTTCACTTTTCAAGGTGAATAAACGAACCAGAAGTAAAAGTAAAAAAGTGAAGCATTTTCTGATAGAGTCACGATCGATTGGGTACCAATTTTTTGGAAGCAACCAGCCCTTATTCCCCTCTCTGGACTTGTTTGTACAACATTATAAAGTTTGTTTTTCAATATGCTTTGCCTATTAATCCCTTCAATTAACATTTTTTCACTAGTTGGTGAAATTTAACAGAAAGGTGGTCAAAACGTTTTTTAATACTTGATGTTGTTTAAGGCTAAGTTTTTTTCTACAGAATGAAGTTTCATATTCATTTTGGTTGATTTTTGGCTGATATAGATTTAATACATAATATTATAAGTAAAAACTTGATGATGCATATATTGAAAAGTTTAGCTTTCAGTTCAAATCGTTTAATATGTTGACTTCGAATGATAATACCTTAGGTGTTTCAATTAAATTATCTTATTATAAAAATAATTAAATCAAAGATTTAAAAATTAGTCATTTTCTTTATATTGATAGTATAATGATTACTCAACTTTGTTTATTTCATGATGATTTCAAAGTCATTAAAATATGATTAACCATAAATTTTTAAATAAATACAATAGTATTTTTAGTTGGTTCAAAGTATGCACCAGCATTATTGAAATATTAGTCTAAAAAAACATGATAAAGTTAAAACCAGTGCTTCACAAATTTATTAATACACGAAGCTTTTCGATTTACTATATAATCATAACTACACCTGATGATGATCTAATAGTGAGTACGCACTAGTTAAAATACTAGGAGTCGAACAATACGATAAATTTAAACACAATGAAATTAATTGTGTACAATTTCAAATTCTCTACAAACTTTGAAATAACTCTCTTAATTGAAGTTTTTTGGACATTTTCGAAAGGTTACAGTATGCAGATTTTAGCCCATAAATAATGAAACTAAGCCGGAACTAGAAATTTTAATTAAAAAGTGGAAATAGAATAGCTTGAAAGACACAATTGTAGACCTCAAAAAAATATTATTTGAGCAAAACGTTCACAAATCTTTTTGTGAGATTACCATAACTTATCAAGTGATAAAAATGTAAGGTAATTTCTAAAACGCTTTGGAAAACTATTTTTTATATTAAACTTGTATGTCTTTGACAATTTATAAAGTTGCGAACTAATTTCAGTCATTTATTCTCAGCAGCCCTTCAAATACTTTTTCGCTTTGATTTTGAAACAATTTAAAGGAACACTTATACAAAAATAAAATTTATATTACAACACAGGAAAATCCTCTATCAATAATTAGCCCATTGAAGTTGACAATGGAGTGTGGAGATACTGAAGATGTTGAAGACGATGACGAAAAGGACGAAGACTCTGATGTTGAAAATTTTTATGAAATGTGATGAAGATTATAGACACATAATTAATTTTTCAAGATTAAATATTTTTGAAAGAAATTTCACTACCTTTTATGTTATTTGATACAGAAAGAATTTTTGATACTTTATTTTTCACAATACCCACTCCTTCCTTACAAGAAATTTTTTTATGTGATGCATAATATGTGAAATAAAATTTAAAAATTTTTGATTTGATAAATACGGTTAAATGAAAAATATGAATTTAGATGGAAATAAGACAGTTCAAATTAAAAAAAAGGTTATATTACAAACAACTTCAAGTTAAAAGATAAAACCATATTTGAAATTCATTTCATATAGAGAGTTCGATTAGTTAAAAATGTGTACTATCGCTTAAGTTATCGATATATTAGAAATTTATATATCAAACCGAACACAAATGTTTGGTGTAATAAAAAATCTAACTACCTTTAAATGCAGGGTTAAACTCAAATATAAGGGTCCAGAAGAGTGAAATTCTTTCTAAGCATCCACATAATAACAGAATAAAACGATTTCTAACGTTAAAATTTATAAAATATTTTCTGAGTTTGCTTGAGCTAGGAAATAAATAGCTAAATAAATGAAAACTAATGGATTATTCGTTAATTGGCGGGGTTTCCTGGTTGGTTGACTATAGGCTCATCTGGCACCTCATCAAAATAGTCACCACCCAAATCATCCTGGTTAAGAGTTGGAATTTAAACTATTTTCAATTTTTCCGTGAAAATTATTTCATTAAAACACTATAAATCTGGTCATTTTCAAAAATTGAAGTTAAAACTGGGTTTTATTGCATGAAGACTAACCTAATTATTTTATCTTACTTTTTTAATTTATCAATTTTTATATAGAATTATAAAAATTATCAAAATCACAATAATTAGTTCATTAGTGAATAATGTGCTGAAGTAAGGTTCTCTCACGTGTAAGTTGGCATATTGACTACCGGAGTCTGAGGGTCTTGGCTTGCACTTGCCACAGCAGAAGTTGAAACAACAACAGAAACAACAACACAAGTAGCAACCAGTCAAAACACCACAAGTCAAAAACAAAACCTGAAATTGGTCAACGTCATTATAAAATAGTTAAAATACTTATCATTATAAACTATTGAAAGTCTCGAAGAGATTATTACCAAGCTGAAATCTCAAAGTATATATAATGTTTTGGTTAATTATTTTTTTAAATTCAACCCTTCGGAACCTTGCACCATGGACTGGTCAAAACGAAGTATGAGTTGACATTTTCTTCTCCAAACTGCTCTGCCACATACAGACCAATTGAACCATACCTTGTGTGTTTTGAAGTAACATATTATATTGACTAACAATAATTTTTCTCTTGGATTAAAGCTTGAAGAACACAAATGATCAAGTTTTATTGATTCAGATATTAAACTTAAATTTTAAATGAGAAAGTAATGATTTAACTAAATTAAATCAATTTTTCAAATACTTAGCAATGTTAATTTATACACTTTTAAATAAAGTTTAACTGTACAAAAACAAACACTTTTATTGAACGTTTTTCATGTACGTGAAACTTTGGTAGAATAAACGATATAAAGCTTAATAAAATATGTTTTTATTTTATTTCATTTATTCATTTCCATTTATATAGCGCACTTTTCATATAAATTAAGCATGTATCCGAGGCGCTTATAGATACAAATATAGTTTATGAAGGGTTATAGTTATAAATGGGATTCAGACTTTTCTAATCACCTCGTTACTTAAAATGTTTTTAATTAAACTTGATAGTCTACTAGACTAAGATTAAAACATGTTCAGACATTAATCACTTGAAATTTTTCTAAAAAGATAAAAAAGCTAAGTTGAGTAATTCTGATGATTAAACATTTTGTTTCAAGAAAATATATTAAAACCAAGTGTTTCTACAAGATGGATAACTTTTCAAGGTTCTTATTTATAATATTAATACTACTACTAATAATAATTAATTACTTATATAGCGCCTCTTACGCATCGTTCAGAGGCTAATAATAATATTATTATTATTATTTCTAAGTGGTTTGCTAACCTATCGTATATGCCTCTTTTGGTAGGGTCACTCAAAACTCTGTTTGCATTGTTAACGTCTTGAAACTTGAAAGGAAAAATTAAATAGGATTAATAACTTTTAAACTAATGTACTTTGTGGTAAAAAAATTCCTAAATATGGTTGAATTATCTAAAATCTGTTCATTAAAATGGATCATTTAAAAGCATCTTTAATATCGTTATTGACGCCGAGCTATTGTGATTATTATATGAATCATGTTGAAGGCGTATTTACTTTTGCTGTTGATTCTGGGTTGTTGGGATTTTTATCGGGATGGTACTGGAGAGCAAGCTGGGTGGTTCAACATTGTATAAATAATAATATGTTTAATGAGTATTTATTTGAAAGAATTTCTCTGATTCTTGGGGGTTTTTGATACATTCATTATGATAGCAAAGATAGCTACGATTCTTGATAAGTTAAGCCTTATCATAGACGTTATCAATGTAAGATTATCCTTTTAAAATTCAGATATATAGAGCATATTCATTTAAAAATTGATAAAACGTTTAGTAAAACTTTTTATTTATAATATACTTAATATAGATAACATCATAATACCATACTTAATGTATTTATATATCTACTTTTTTGTAATTCTAAATATTTTCTATGTATTTAACTTTTTTAGAGACATCTTAGTGTACTTATAAGCAATATCAACAGTCTTTAACATCAATTTATGGGAAAACTTTAGTACATTCATTGAGCAAAAATAGCTAAAATTTTCGGTAAGTATAACTTTACCGTAATACGTTGGCACGTATTATGGTAACGTATTATGGTAAGGCTATACTTACCGAAAATTTTAGCTATTTTTTCTCAATAAATGTACTAAAGTTTTCCCATAAATTGACATCGAAGACTGTTGATTCTCTACATATTTGTGTCTGTATCTATTTGCATTTTTATTATTCATTTACTCTTTTGTAAGCCCTTCGTATGTCGTCTTGAGAGCATCCTTTATCCACATTCAATACTGCATAGAGGCTTTGGCCCGATGCTCTTTAACCAGTTTGTGTATTAAATATTAAAAGATGGAGAGTTGAAATTAATAAAAGCAAGTCTATATTTTCTAGCTCTCAAAATAATAAAATTTTTTAATGAAGTTTAAAAAATAAAAATAAATGTCACGTTTCCAATATATTTTAAGTTTAATACAGCTAAAAGTATTTAAGAAATAGCATTTTTTGAACAAATTATGAAAATTGAATAATTTTCACTAAAATTTCATATCAATTTTAAAAATATTTTTAATATTTACTAACGAAAGACTTCGGTTCCGATGGGACACCATATTAACTAACCAAACGATCAAAAACAATAATCAGTGTAAAAACTTGTGTGAACCCACTTGAATTATCAAATTTAAGCACTATGGTTTTTATAGCTTTCTCAATTGCTCCAAAAAACCAAAAAATTCTTTTTTTGCCACAAAATAACAAACTTTGACAGGTTGTATTATAGTTTTTAGGAAAACGATTTATATTTGAAAAAATCAAACTTTCATTAAAAGAACGTTGAAGACAACTCTCCAATTATATCAACCAAGAGTTTTAACATATATAAAGTTGGTACCATTTAACCGTATCGATTTTGTACGAGTAATGTGTACGCGTAAAAACATACGATTGACTTGATATTTTGCTCGGTATGCATGTATTTACAAGCGACTAACTCAAGTATTTCGCTAGCTTTTTTGATTGGCTGCCTAATTTATACAAGAACTTAAGTATTACTTGAATATTTTTTCAGAATTTTGGTTATACATTAAGCAATGAAAAGCAGAAAAAATATTATTTTTTTAATAAGCTAGGTTCTCGTTATATATTATCTTTTGGAATTATAGACTTTTCTTAGCAACAGTTCAACTAGGGTTTATTGAAAAATAATTTTTTCCTTCTGAAAAATTAATTGAGCAAAGATTAAACTTTCAAAGCTAAAAATCTTTGAATAATTGCTACTTTTACGCTCAAAATATAAGATACGAAGTAGCTTTAATCTAGTGATAAAAAGATTTTTCTCTTTGAAGTATGATTTTTTATAAAATATTTTGACAAACCAAAACTTTTGATTTTATAAGAGTCCGGAGAATTGAAGGATCGAATAATGATAAAATTGTATAAAAATACTGTTTCCATTTTTTAATAAATAAAATGAACTGTTGAAAATTTTAATTTAATAAACACAAGAAGAAAATTATTACTTAAACTAGCTTTTAATGAAAGATTTCAGCCTTTATATTTGATACTACGTGGTATAAAGAGTCCTTCATCGTCATCTAAGTCTGAATTTACAAATAAAAAAATTACTGTTTTGTTTTGAACTCTTGTATTCAAAAAATTAGATGTATTTTTGCAACAAAATTATTGAAATTTTTTATTTAAAGTACTATTCAGCACATTTTTCATATTCTAGAAACTTCTTAGCAAGTAAGGACAACAAACACAAAGTATTTGTTAAATTATCACTTGATAATGTAAGCCAGCCTTTGTGTCATTTAATAAATACTTTGTTTTTGTTGTCCTTACTTTTAGCTTCAGGCTATTGTACTTAGCAAGTCTCCAGAAGAATAAAGTTAAAAAGGATTTACCCATTTGCGCGGGGTCTTCTAGTCATGAGGAATAACTAATTGTTTTATCTTTTGATATTCAAGCGCTGTTTAATTTAAACAGTTATTGAGATAGGCTTTTTTCACTCGCACACTCTACTATATTATAGTACACTAAAAGTCTTATTGATCAAATTAGATTTTTGTTTATGTATTTTGACGTAAAACTATGAGCACGTGGTTCTGAAAAATATTCATTTTAACTTTTGAAGTGATGATCTTTAAAACATAAACTAAGAAAAATCATTATAAATTTATTGATAACAAAAATTAACTGGTACCAACTAATAAGTTTCCACAGACAAAAGTTTAAGAGGTTGAAAATTAATAAGAATTGGGCATAGCAAAATATATAAAAACTAGCTAGTGATAGCTATATAACTTAAAAACAAACAAATTTTTAGCATACACCCGCCAATAAGGTTTCAGACTCATATTTTACATTAATTATAAAGATCCGTTAAATATATTAATGGTTTATAACTAATAATGAACGTGTCACAATTATGATAAAAAATTTTAAATAAACCCAAGATAATAAACTATAATCTTTAGGTTTCCAAAACTTAATAACGATCAAGACATTGAAGAAATAGAAGCAGAGTCTTCAAATCAGTTAGCAACACCACTACTAATGACATTGTTGTTATTGAATGGCAATAATGAAATCATATTAAAGTCGAGGACGTTGGTATTATTAAGGGCTGCGTCATTGGTACTGTTATTGATGATTATAGTACTTCCTGCCGCATCCTCACTAGCGCTTATGATGATGTTGGGGTTAGTGCGCTTTTTTTTGTTGTTGGTGATGAGGTTGGCAGGAGCTGATGGTATGCTGCCCGGGTTGACACACGCTGTAAGGCATTTGATAGCCATCAGTTTCAGTTAACTAATAAATTTACAAACTTATCGCATTATTGAAAGAACTACTTATCTCAAATTAAAACATAACATAATAAACGATAAGAAAAGAAAACTAAAAAATTTGAAACAGTATGAAGCTTCATAACCAGCAAAACTTGGAAACAAAATAAAACTATATGAACACCAACCAAAGGCAGTGTTGTTGGTGATGACGGAAGAGAGAGCCTCAGTAAGCGGCTGATCATCAGTGAACCTCTCAGTCAATGGGTTTGACAAGATCTCCATGGCGTCAGGATCTGTGAAGAATATGCCACAATGCTGCGATTGAATGCTATCAAGTAGCCATGGATTGATTAAAAGAATTATTTATTGAACTGTTTGAAGATTTTTTTAAGGCATTACGGGCCCTTAGCTAAGCAACTATATCTAATAAAAGATTTGATAAATGAAAGGAAATATATCACAAACACACGAAAGTTTTAAATAAAACTACAAATATTCAAGTATAAAAATGAAAAAACTAAAGAATGAATTATAGTAATTAAGCATTAATAATAATAACAACTAATAAATCAATAAAAAAATAATAATAGTAATATAAAAAAAAATCAATTATAACTGAAAAAATCAAAAACTACAGCGCCACCTATGGTTGGATCTAATTGTTCATAATAGGCGTTGGTGGGTGATATCTTATTGAAGCCCGGGGGAACTCCCACGGGTTGACCAGTGTATCGAAACACAGGAGTCTTTAAATCAAGGTTGTTCTTAGAAACGTTTGATTCCTTGCCTACCACATATAACTCAATATCGATGTCGTAGCTTTGTCTGCAGTGGTTGGTTGGTTCAGGTCGTGAAATATGACTTGAGTTTTGTATTATTGAATAGTTTATGCTTTATTTTTGAAAAAAATTATCTTTACAAAAAATTTATTAATATTTGAAAGAAATCAAAGTGGATATTAAATAAATGTGAACCACTAATCACTAGCCTTGGAGTTTATTGCTATATTTCCACTAATAATAACCTCAAAATAAAATTAAAATCTATTATCTTATTCTCAATACTAACTACCTTAACATAAAACCAAAACATGCTAACACACTTCTACACAAATCACCTCTTGTTGCATTTCATAAGCATACTACCCTTCACCACATCTCCCTCCCTGCCAAACAGAGGTTGTCTCAATGGGCATCTAACCTGAGTAGGTGTGCATCACTTGAAATCTACACCAATGAGACAATGGTTATATAATAATAAAAAGAATGATAATAATAACAATAATAATAATTGTTATTTTTTTTGTTTAGTTATCAGCGTCATCATCATCGTTATTGTGGTTCCATGGGGTTAGAAAAAAAAGATTAAAAGATGCTTAAATTCAAAACCATTTCGAAGCTATTTGATTATAAGCAGCAATGTTATAACGAAACATGTTGATATTTTTAGGGACGCAATGAACCCACCTGGTACCAGTGAGTGAGTGGATAACTGGGTCCTGTGAACAACCATACTGCAGTACTGTAATGAAGCTTGAATTATTTGCTTTGCAAACTTGTGAAAAACTTGGCTTTTTTATTTGGAAGAGAAGTATAACTTTACTGAAATTTAAGATGTAAGAATAATGATTCAATAAAAATTAACGAAACTATATGAAATTCTAATTAAAAACCTCATTTAAAAGCATATGATATCAAGTGAAGTATAATAGCCTGAATCAAATAATAAGGTCAACAAACACAAACTATTTAATAAAACGAAGACACGAAGCTTTTCGTAAGACTAACTTAAATTATCAAGTGATTAACATTCGATAATGTAAGCTAGTCTTACGAAAAGCTTCGTGTTTTCGTTGTAAAAAATACTTTGTGTTTGTTGATCTTAATAGATATCAAGTGCTATACAAATATGAACGAATTTAACTTTTAAATAATCACTTTGGAATAAACAAATTTACATTAACGTTTAAACCCACACCAAAAGTCCCCATAAAACTTACGTGGATCCGTTGAAGGCAACATCGAACCAGAATGCTAAGCCATGAATGTTGCCTGTTTTGTTCAAGGTGAACTCCAAATCGAATGTCATCTCATGCAACTTGCTTTCAGGTGATGTGACGAAATCGATGACGTGTTTTTGAGACTCTGACATGCAGATTCTTTGATCAAACGTGTCCTATTGTGGCACAAAGTTAATTTATACGATGGGCTATTATATTTCTATGAAATTATGAGAGCTTGTCGTACCAACTTTGGGTGTTTGGGTGACCCCAAAAAGATAGATAGATGAATAAATACAAAAACTACCAAAAAAAATTTTTTAATAAGCAAATAAATAAATAGAAATGTGAAATAAATATATAGAGAATAATGTTCAAAACATGCACTAACGACAACAGGCTGTTTGAAATACTCATTGTAAGCTTCCTCTCTCAAGCTACTCAAGTCCACTCCGTAAAAACTCGTTTGGTACCTTCGATATATCAACATAGTTAAAATCCCATGGGATTGTCAATTTAAACAATTAGCATAAAAAGTATAATCAATCTATAAAGTTAATTATAGTTAATAAGTATAATGAATATATATATTTACCTCAAAACAATAAAAAAATTTGAAGTAATAGCAAATGTGAACAAAAACCCACCAGAAGTTAGCTTTAGAGAATATTTCATTATGGAGACCTTCGTCATTAAAGGGACACACATGCAGATCCCCTTGAGACGGGTACATGAGGCCTATGGAGGCATAGTAGATTATTAACGTATTTCTCTCTATTTAATAATAACACTATCTATTCTATATTTAATGATGCACCTATTATAATTAACATATTGCTTTTTATTCAATTGTGTAAAAATTTCAAGTTATAAATTCCTCTCTTTATTTGATAATTTTCCTTTCTCACGTTATAGATACCCATAGTTATATAGATATGATATAAAAAAGTTCTCAATGAGATTAAATATAATTTCATTAAGATAAAATAAGTAGAATGGTACAAGATGTTTTAAAAATTACATAGACAAACCTCCAGGCTTGAGCCACTTTTTTGCATGTAAGTAGGACTCCAGCATCCGTTCATTGAATAACATATAACCCATAGGTTCCGATATGATCACATCAACGTGTTCATCTGTTATTTATGTGTTTTTTTGAAACAAGAAAAACAAAGTTTTCTCTTCGACTAGCTATAACTAAATTATGAGTAATTTTATAATCTCAAAATTATTTTAGTAAAAACTGTAACCTATTTTGACATCTTCAATTTTGTCCGGTAGAACAATGATTTTGTCTGATAGGTTGTTGTTGTCAACCAGGTTCTGTGTAAAAATTTTATATGTATATTTCGTAATCATAAATTTAAAAAAATTTTTAACAATCCACAAAATCAATCAATCAAATCCTTTCTATAGCCCGTTTTTCTTTACCAAGGGTTGGGCTTTTTGAAAGTTCTATCTCAAAGTCCGCCTTCCCATTCAGAGTGATTGAGTGGATCCACACATGTCTAGCTTTCTTTTATCACTCAATATGAGCTTGTTCCAAGTCTTTTTGGGCCTACCAGGCTTCTTGCAAGTATCTAAATCCAACTTTCGCACCTGAGAGATCTAACCCATGCTATGCTCTACATGTCCAAACCACCTCATTATGCTTGTATAAAGAACTACATCAACATCCGGAATGCCAAGTTTTGAAAGGAGTGAGAGCAAACGTCATCATAACTTTGAAAAAATCATTTAAGCAAAATGTATTTTATCAAACAAACACATGAAAGCATATTCAATAAGACAACAAATAAAACATAAACTTCTAAAATAAGATTTCCTAAACCACAGACCTTGCAATGCACAGCGATATCAGAGGCCTCGACAGCATACACCTTCCTAGCACCTGCCTGCACTGCAAAAAATGACAAAATCCCTGAGCCTGCTCCCACATCTAATACCACCTATGATTTATTGTTGGATTTTGTGATTATGTATTATGAAATGATCATTGTATTTAGTTGAATTTTTAGAATAGTTATGGTTTGTTATTTGTTAGTTTTTGTTATATTGTTGGAAAATAATCATTGACAAAACCCTTTAAAACAAAGAAATAATTTTTTATATGTAATATTGCTGAAATGTTCATAGAACTTAATAATACACATTCTATTTTCAAAAAATCTGTCAATTAACAAACCATTATGTTGTTTTAGATGAATAATTGGCAAATTCTCATGAATGATTACAAACTTTATCAAAGAAGTCAATGTGGTTTTGTATGATGGCTCGTTGGTAGGTTGATGTCCTTATGGAATCTTGTAGCATATTCTGTTGCTGAGATAGGTAGCTGTAGAACTGTTGAGTAAATGTTTTTGAAACTTTTTATGGTAAAACTGTTTGAAATGTGGACAAATCTGTAACTTAAAAAGCATATAAGTAATTTAAGTAGTTGATATGATGTAAGAAAAATAACCTACTGAAGTTATATTTTTATATGAAAAACTTATGAATTAAAATAGAGATTTAACATTTCTAAATTGAAAACACTGAATTTATAGCTAGCTATCATTTAATAAGCTGAGACCAAGTGAATAGTTATAACAAATGTGACCTACCTGAAAATATTGTTCAGAAGAAGTAGGATCTGTTCTTTTATTGAAACTATTGATATGTATTTTATTTATTGTTGCATCTAGTACTGCCCTGAATTTTTCTCTGTCTGTATTAAAGGTAGTTAAATATGAAAAATTTTTTTTTGAACAATATAAATTTATGTATTAACTTCTACTGTTTGCTTGTGTTAAAAATTTACTATTTAAGCTTATGACACAATATAAGATGGAACATAGAAAAACACAATTAAAAAATCAAAATGATTAAACAACAAAAATGAAAAATTCTTTGAATATTTCAGCTACTTTATTATAAATGAGAGTCAATATATGTTTTAACATAATCTTATAGAAAGCTATTAAATTTTGATAAAACATTTTCAATACTTTTGATGAAAACATAATTGATGAATGGCTTAACGATATAGTTTATAAAGGCACTAAGTTAGTGTTGCTTCAACCTGAACAAAACAAAATCAAAATAATTTCAATCTACATTCATTTATGTAATGTCTATTTATATGAAAATGAAAAAAATTCATTACCCATATTATAAGGGAACTTCAGAAAAAAAGTTTCAGAATCGACTGTAAGTGTTAGTGATTTGGAGCCTATTGTAATTGATTCGAAATCTTCTGTCAGGCGTATTCTTTCTACAACTTTAAAGGCTGAAAATTCAAAATAGATGGTCAAAAACATGAATGAAATAATGAGAAATTATTAATATAATAAGAATACCTCGGCAAGCTTCTATAACTGCTTTGTACTTTGGGTGAGATAGTATTTCGAAACGTAATGGGCCTTCCACAAACTTAATTTTTGCTGTTTCAGACATCAAGCCCAATTCTATTCCTTCAAAAACATTTTCAACAGTTTCAGCTTCTTTATGTGTTTTTTCCATTTTTATAATAAAACAAGTGCTTATTGTGCTACACAAAAATGAAATTAAGCTTTTGTTTAAAAGTTGCTAAAAAAACAAATATATAATTTGTATTAATTTTTTTAAAATTACAATAATATAATTTTTTCTAAATTTATGATGTATTAATTGATTTTTCATTTGGTACTGAAAAAGATTGAATAAAAATTTATATAAATTTTTTTATTAATTTTATTATAAGCTATTTCATAATGTTAGTTTTTAAAAATGATAAAAAAAATAACTTTTTGAAAAATGGATTTTTTTTCTGCAAGATCTTACATACATTATGATAAGTTATAAGGATAAGCGCACGCATTCACAGTGACCAAAACTAACATTCATTGATATTTCCGCGCACAAGTACAAATACATATAAGACAATTAACAAAATCAATATAAAAATTTATAAAAACATGTTGAGTATACATATAGTACATATAAACTTGCATACATGCATATTTACTCCATAAATTTTTTGTTACTCAATACAGAATAAACATGGCGTTAATTTAATTTTTTCGTCTGTCTTTCTAGTTTCTAGTTTACAAGTCTGCGATTTCAACTCAGCCAATCTTTGATCGATTTGTAAATTTAACAAATTCAAGTCTTGGATTTTCGTTGGTTTTTCAGAATTACCATCGAGTCATGCGATTCAGATAGTCATCTAAACCGGGTTATAAAAGAATCTCCATCTGAACCCATTTCTCCTTCGGACCGCCATCAGCGTTTGTTCCATCGTCTGGGTTAGGTAAGATGGTGATTATTTATATAGCTTGATTGTTGAGTATGTTTATATTTAATTTTTTTTGATGCTATTTTTGAATCAAATTATCTCCAAAGGGCTAAAGTTTAACTCAATTGATACTTTTTCCCATGAAATCACTGAAATTTTGAAAAATCTCAAATGAATAATTTTCAAACTACTTTTCAGAATGAGCAGTTCTATTGCTTCACTACAACACCGAACAGCTAATCTGCCATCAATTCATCTCGCATCTGACCAACCCTCATCACCCAACACTAGCTATAATTACAATAATCCAACATCATCTCTCAATTCTATCAATGACAATCCACAACACAATAGTTCATACAATTATCCTGATGATCCTCTTCCCTCACCTGACATAAATCGCCGAGGCCAGATTGTTTCCAACTGCTGTTTTCATTGGTGTTCTTCATGCTCCAGGTAGATGGACATTTTCTTTTTTTTATCAATCAATTGACTTTTGATAGGAAAATATTATTTAATCAAGATAGTCTTCAACTTATTTTCACCTTTTCATAATTGTACTATAAAATGAAAAGTTAACAATCTTAGTTTATTTATAAATTTATGCACTTAATAATGTGGTTTTTTAGGAAAAATAATTTGTACCTTAAATGTATTTTATAAAACCTCGGTGCTTCGTTTTAGCATTATTGTCATAGACTCATATAAAAGCACACAAAATTCGAAAAGTTTTTCTTTCAGGTTTCCTGGTAGAAGAACATCCAGCTTCTCACAGAGAAATTCCCAACAAACACCAACCACTCAGCAAGCTAGAAATGCAAATGATCCCACCATGCTTTCGTTTGTTCTATTACTTTCTTTATGAATTTGTGTTTTAATAAATTAATAGTCCATTAAATTATGTTAATATTTTAATTTTCCATTACTCTTTGTTAATATTTTAATGTCTTATATGGACTACCTTCTTTAGAAACCTAAAGATATTACAACTGAAAACTCTAGGTTTTTAATATACACTTCAACTAGTATATTTATCTAACTACATATAAAACTAAAATCAATAAAATATAATTGATTTTTCAAGTTTTTTGTTCAATTCACTAAATTTGTAAAAACAAAGAATTGCTTTTATCTTCAAATTCATAAGTCAAACAAATTTTTTGTGATTAAAATATAAAAAATATGAAATTGAAAAGTAATTACATAATATTTTTTGTTATTATTTCTTATATAAACTATATATTGATTTTTTTATAATTTAATTTTCTTAGTGATGATATCATGAAGTTAATAAATTTTTGTTTCTCAATAAAACAATTTTTCTGACTCATAAAATTTTTCACAAAATGAAATGTTTATTAGATAAGTGTTGATTTGATTTATCAGGGAAATTTTGAACAACAAGTTAACGCTATTTTTTTTATAGTCAAATTTGATTTTCATTAGAAGCTATGTCACAATCTATTAATTGTTTTTTGAATGAGTTTTGAGTTCTTCATGAAAGTGTTATGTTAAGGGTGACATTGAATCTACCTGCTTGGTTGTCTCACTATCAGTGTATGGAATTTATAATAGTAAACTGCATTTGAGTTTAATACTAAGTTTGTTTGAAGGTTCAAATTTGATCAATTTATGTAACTAATTTAGTCACCATGTTTATGAGCGCAATTCATTGCAGTAAAATTCATCATTATCATTATGAATGACTAAGACATTGAATAATAATGATACTATTTCATGGTATAATAGTTATCATTGAAAAAAGAGAAAAAATTGTTAATGAATGATAGACAGTTTTTCAGTGGTAAGTATAACCAATCCATACTACATGTCAAAGGTGGTGTCACCCTTCTGACTATATAACCATTTTAGTTATGCAGGATACTTGTCTTCATTTCTATATAAAGCTCACTCAACAAGGTTTTTGTATGAAAACTCAAAAATATCAGTAAGTTTCTAAACTGCAACAATGAATATCAAAAAAATGTATTTAACTGTGTTAGGAGTTGTATTTACATAGTATTTAATATTTTGAAGCAATCATACAGATAAATGATTAATACATGATCATGCACTATCATAAAAGACTCATAGATACACAATCAACACATGCTCATGAGCCATTATAACATTATCACTTTATAACAGCTTTATACACCATTCAAACAGACTCCCAATGGAGGAACTGAACAGATGGCGATCCTCCTTTGACACCATCATGCACAGTCCACGTTTGTGTTTCAGTTTTATTTAGTATATAATGCTAAAAGCTTTATGTTTTTGTTTGACAAATACTTTTTGTTTGTTTTTTATACAATTGTGTCAGGCTATTTTATTTAATTGAGGTTTTAATCTATTAACTTCCAACTTTTTCTCACATTAGTAGTTTTAAGTAGTTGAGAATTGTTTGAACAGGGTATAAACCTTGTTTTATAAAGTAACTCATTATCATAATTGCAATTGTTCAAAGTTTGCATAATAATTATGATTATTCAAGATTAAATATTCCTAAAAATAATGACAACACCTTTGAAGAAGGTAGACGCATTTTTGGGGAGTACCTCAAGTCAGAATACAGTGAAGAAAATGTGTTGTTTTGGATGGCAATTGAGGATTATAGGAATCTAGAGGATGTGAGGTTGAGGGAAGAGAGGGCTCGATCCATATATGAAGATTATATTTCTATACTGTCTCCTAAAGAGGTTTCTGCCTTTGATACTTATGACATAGATATTTGTTAGAATGGCTGTGTTGTAAATATTTTATGAAAACCATCAAAGTTTTATCACTAAGCAATATTGTCTTAATCATTGAACTGTCATTCAAAACAGGTTAGTTTAGATTCTCGGGTACGCGAGAAGATTAACCAAGAGATGTCAAATCCTCAGGCATGCATATTTGATGAGGCACAACAACAAATCTTCACATTGATGCAAAGGGATTCTTTTTTGCGATTTCTAAATTCTTCTCTTTTCAAAACCCTAGTTGTCAATGCTATTCCACTTTCAAAAGGAAACACAGCCAGCGCTGCCAAAAGTGACACTGCTAGCACATCAAAAGTAGTTTCTTCGAATAATAAAAATACTAATAATAATAATAATAATAATAACTCAGATTCTAATATAAGTAAGACAAATGGGAATTATACTTCCGTTTTTTCATCTACTGCTGTTTCTGTTTGTAATAATAATAATAATAATAACAACCAATCAATGGTGTCAAACTCAACTTTAGAAACTTCTAACGTTCATGTATCTTTAGTTAATACGGGTACCAAAATCTCAAAGGATAATATTGAATCAACGAGTAAACTAACGTCAGATTTAGCGAACACAACTGAGTTGTCATCGACAGTATCCTGCACTATAGCCACTTGGTGTGTCACCAACACTGAAGCTCCAAATATCTTTGCTCATACAAACACTACCCTTCCAAGTGTTACCAATAACACAAACGTTGTCACTCAATCATCTCCTGTTAAAATATCCCAAATAAAAACATTTCCAAATACATGTGCCACTTCTGAAATTACCACAGAATCTTCCCGTATGATACCGCCGAGTAGTGACGATGTTGGATGTATTATTGCAGTTAATGATGATGATAATGGGAATCAAAATAAAGGAGAACTGATCAAGTTGATTTAGTGTTGTAAGCAAATTGTCGAGGTTTGTAAAGGGGTTTATCGCAAATTTCAAGTTGAGTGTGCTCTTGGTGATTGTGGCATTGACAGATTTAATAAATTTTGGAAATATCACTGAAGCACTGAGTGTTTTAATAGTTATTATATACAGAAAATAGATTTTTGTTTTTATATTACTTTTCGTTGGAAATTATTTTTTTACATAAAATCATTTGTCAAAAATTATTAGCATTGAGTAATTTTTTTAAAGTTTATTATACTGTTATACCTTTATTTAAAGTTTCTTAGGAGTTTTTCATGTCATTATGTTAATAATCAATTCAAGTCTAATGTAATTCTTTGATTACAAAATACATATGTATATACACAATTTTTTGATTCATTTGTATAAAAGTTTAAATTTTTATTCCCTTTATTATCTTTTTAAGAATATTTATGTATTTTTAGGAATGACTTTGTTGATTAGTCAATTTTCGATACAAATTTTGCTTTTCAAAATTCTGTTATTTCATGCTTAAATTGTTGGAAACTTTTCAGCCATCTCAATCTCCCCAGCTTTTGGTGTCAGGCATTAAAATACGCAAACAATTTGAAAGTTATGATTTTATATTCTTTTGTTTATTTTTCTAGTCAGCAAGGTACTGGTCAAATAATTAAGTTGATTATCTTCACAAAATATTTATTCTAATTGTTTTTTTTTTTCAAGCATTCAGAGATACGTTATATTTTAATATTCAAAATTTTCTCAAACACGGCTTATTCTATTTGATACCCTATTAGCATGTTCTACCTGTTTCGGCAACTGATCTGCTAGTAGCTCTTCTGTAAGCCTTTTGCACTCAGGGACTCAGGCTGGTATGTCCCTCTTAATCTACTGGTCATTCAGTACCCTTCTTTTCCCCTTCAACAAGTTTTTATAATAAATATTTTCTTTTTTAAATGCGCTGCGTTATTTATACTTTTTTAATTCTTTCAAATTTGTTTAGTTTTTCTCAATCATTTTAACAATAAAAAGCGCTTGCTCTATGTTAAAATTAATTTTTCCATCTTTGCCTTGTTACAATAATTGAAACTATCATTTTTAATTAAAAATTCTTAAACTTCAATTTTTGAATTTATTTCAATGTCTTTTTATCAACTATATTTATATTAACCTGGCTGATATAGATTTTTTCGATAATTTTCCATTCAAGCTAGAAATCGCCAAAAATATTGAAATATCTAATTTTTTGGGAAATGCATTTTATCTTTTGTTTTCGAAGATTAAATTGTTGCAACACTGGGTCAGTAATTTTCAGTCATTGTACAATGAATGTGTTGTTACTAATAGATGATTGGTTGATTCTGTATGTGCATTGAGTAATATCAAATTTTATATCATAGTATTGTGTTATTGTTGTAATTCAATATATTTTTCTAAACGTAAAGAAGTTTCCAGAAATTTCTATTATTTATACGATTCTATCTCAATTCTATTTTTTCTTATATTGATTTTATATATATTGAAGAATCGTTGAATTGCATGAATGTTTATGTACATTGACAAATCGTTTAAACATCGGACGATTTGGCTGATAAATCGTTTGTTTAAATTTTTTATTTTTAAATTCAAAATTATAAATTTAAGTATTCATAAAATTCCTAGTTTTTCTGCAAAATTGACTAAATTTCTATAACTTAGTATAGCCTGAAAAATATTATGGTAAGCAAACACGAAGTATTTATAAAACTAAATTCACAAAACTTTTCGTAAGAAAATCCTGCATTCCCAAGTTTTTCATGTTTCTTGGGAATAATTTCACTTTCATCCATATGATGGCATGAACTTATCTAATTAACTGAGGTAGCTAGTAGTCAGCTAATTTTTCTTTTGCATTCTGCTTATAGGGCTTACTTATTCAGATGTATCTAACATGCTTGAGCGATTAGCTTCCCCATTAACTAAAAATCAAGTTGAGTCAAATTGAAACGATACTATAACATAATTGTAATTTTTCAAAAAACATCTTATGTATTTTTATATAGCAATTATCTATAAAACATAAATTTAAAGCATTTTAATACATTAATTTAAAATTAAGCTAGGGCCTTACTTACCGAAAATTATAGCTTAAATTTCAATTAATCTATTAAAATTTTTTAAATTGATGTTTTATAGATAATTACTATAACATCAGTAATATCAAGATGCAATAACAGTAACACAAGTAGATGGGTTGTCTTATGTTACTGTTAGTTGGCTTTTGTAAGTTATAGTAGTTTTGTAACAGACTGAAACATTAATTGTTTTCCCCGCGAAGATGAACATTTGTGGACTTGAATCTTTCTAAGAATTTTTCGACTTATTTTTCCATGACAGTTTTTGAAATCAAATCTAAAGCTCAGAAATCAGTGAATTATGCTTAATTTAATTAGATTATACTGCTGCATATGTCCCAGTAACTGGAGTTGCCAGCTTAGGCTATTGACATTATAATGGAGTAATTCATAAAAAAGGCCATTTATTTGGGAAAAATTGTCATAGGCTGTCAACCCTAGCTAACTTTCAACTTGAAATTATCGAATTCAAGATTCACCGTTCCCACACTCGGGCGGTTTGCTTTATCCTAGTCAAAAAAACAAAGATCATCGCCAAGTCAAATATCAATGAAACCTGTTACCAAAACATGCTCAAGATCAAGATGCAATAACAGTAACACAAGTAGATGGGTTGTCTTATGTTACTGTTAGTTGGCTTTTGTAAGTTATAGTAGTTTTGTAACAGACTGAAACATTAATTGTTTTCCCCGCGAAGATGAACATTTGTGGACTTGAATCTTTCTAAGAATTTTTCGACTTATTTTTCCATGACAGTTTTTGAAATCAAATCTAAAGCTCAGAAATCAGTGAATTATGCTTAATTTAATTAGATTATACTGCTGCATATGTCCCAGTAACTGGAGTTGCCAGCTTAGGCTATTGACATTATAATGGAGTAATTCATAAAAAAGGCCATTTATTTGGGAAAAATTGTCATAGGCTGTCAACCCTAGCTAACTTTCAACTTGAAATTATCGAATTCAAGATTCACCGTTCCCACACTCGGGCGGTTTGCTTTATCCTAGTCAAAAAAACAAAGATCATCGCCAAGTCAAATATCAATGAAACCTGTTACCAAAACATGCTGTTATCCATGTTATAACAGAAATGGTTTCTCACTTTAGAGACGCTATCTTTGGTACAGTTTAACATCATGCCCAAGACTTATACTAATACTAGATCTAATGGTTTATGAGATTTATGTTTTTGACTTATGAGTCTAGCATAAGTTTTAACAAAAATTCAAATTTTTCACAGAGTTTATTTAAAATATAATGTTTTTGGATAACAAGTATTCATAATCAAGTAAGTGTTTGTTAATTTTCAAGATTTTATGAAAGCTTCTTATTCAAATAAAATGAGCAGTCATATTGGTCACTTCTATAAACTATCTGTTGAAGACTAAAGTTGAAAAAATTTTCGTATTTTATTTTTAACTGAAATTTTTTAAATAGAAATAATATTTTCACTTTTTATACTACAGTGATTAAGAAAATTATGATGTGTCTTTGGTTAAGAGTTTCCTAGATTATGAAACATATTATTCAGCATTTGTTAGAACGTCAATATCTCTAATATTTTGAGAAATCTTATGATATTTATTATTTATATTTAAATAAGATATTTTTGAAGAAAGTTGAAGAATACTATATTTCGAAAAGTTTGACTGGCTAATAATTTTTCAACAAAGGTTAGTCAATAACTATGGCTGAATAAATACGTCTGCACAATAAGCGAAATAGGTTTTTATTTTAAATCATGTCAATAAAATTAATTTGGCTAGTTTCCACTAATTTCGAATCAAAAGTGTTTGTTTCAAGTCCTGTAATAAAGACGATTTCAAGCGTACTTAAAACTGCGTTATCGAATTATATTCGCAGTTGTATGTTAAACTTTCACAATAAGTCAAGTTAATATTCATATGTTAAAAATAATTTTTTATACGTTTTTACAGGTTTTGAACTCCTTTAATACGCCTCGAACAAGCTCAAACAATTTATATTGATAGTTTGAGTTTGAAATTAAGTAATGGAGGGTAATAAAAGTAATCAAGAAATGCAGGGTTTGTGTAAAGAAGGTTGTGGATTTTACGGAAGCTCTGCTAATGAAGGCTTTTGTTCTCAATGTTTTAAAAAACGTCTGCGTAGATGGCTTCATTTGAACGAACCAGCTTCTACTTCTCTACCAACCTCTACCGCAAATGTTTCAACTTCTAACACTACACAATCAATTCCATCAACTTCAAATATGAATTTTCACAACACCACTGCCATTGATTCTACTGCAACCGTTTCTATCACTTCTTGTTCTTCAACCACACCATCTACTACAGTTACATCCACAAAGAGAATAATTATTCAGTCTAGTGTGGATCCTGTTGGATGTTAGTTTATTCATAATTATCTCATTATATTTATTCTAATCTAAATTTAATCTAAGGTGGGGATGAGGAATTTGAAAAAGAGATAGAATTAAATGCAACAAGTTCTAATGAAACTAGTGATGTTGATAAAATCATTGAAAATTCAGAAAATTGTGAAGCAGAAAAGGTCACAAGTATAATAAAAACAGCTATTGAAGAAAAAGATATAGAAACCAATTTCAAACCCAAAAGTAATTCTATCTTTTTTGTTCACAATTAATTATTTCAATGTATAAATTATTAACCTCCAAAATTTAAGAATTTGTCCGAACCACATACAGATTTGTCTAATGAAGAAACACCCATTTTAAAAATTGTTGAAGAAAAGAGTGCAGTAAAAGAAATTATTAAAGAGGTAACTATAATACCAGATGAGGAAGAGAAGAAGCCTCATAAGAAAAATAGGTGTTTTATGTGCAACAAAAAAGTGGGTCTTACTGGTGGGTTCTGCTTTTTTAACATCCAATAAAAAAATTTAAAGAATTGTTGAAAATTGTATATAAAATGCACATCAGGTTTTGGGTGTAGATGTGGCCACACATTTTGTGGACAGCATAGGTATTCTGACGCCCACAATTGTTCTTTTGATTATAAGAGTCTTGGAAAACAAGAGGTAATTAAAGATATGTTGACTTTTTATGGTCAACAAACACTAAGTATTTTTAAAAAAGACAAAGCTTTTTGTAAGACTAGTTACATTATCAAGTGATAAGCTTCATGTCTTAAAAATAAATACTTTGTGTTTGTTGACCTTACAATTCGGTTTAGGCTGTTATACTTCATATGTGACTTATAATTATTATATAAGCAGGTATTATGTAACTTATTGAATTTTTTATATAATCATTCTGTAAACTTTGCTGTTTTTAAAAATATATCAAACATCTCCGCAATTGAGTTTAAAATTTTTTGCGATTTAACTAAATGGTTTGAATTTTTAAATTTAAGTGTATTTTTTGATAAGTTGCACATTCAAGTTTTTTATCTAATTTTTTTGTATATTTACCAAAACTTTCATTTTCAGGTAGAGAAGAATAACCCAAAAGTGGCTTTTGAAAAGGTTGTCAAGATATGAACCTAAATTCTTTTACCATAATTTATTTAATTTGTATTGCATAAAAAGCCACTAAGGGTATTGAATTATTTTGGTGGTTTTAAAGGGGATTTCGGTTAAAAATTCATTAATTTTATCAGTTTATCACCTTACACTGACTAGATATTTTGCAAACTTTATTTAGCATTATGATTTGAGCATTTTCTTCGATTTACGTGACCATTTCAAATCATGGTTTGATTCTATCTAAGCTTGGCTTACTCTGGAGCAAAATTTAACGGTCGCTGTTTAAAGTTAGTTGCGTTTGCTGCTAATGACTTGTAAATTATGAATCCACTAGCCCTACTAAGCGATAAAGTTTTGCCCATTATCGTAGGCGCTTCGTTATTTTGAAGTTTGATTTACTTAACGAGTTTCATTTAATTTTTACTAGGATGTTTTCAAAATTACTGTTTTTAAACAATTCATTATTATATTTTCTTGTAATAAATTGAGACTTCTTGAGTTAATGTTGATGAATTTGCTTCATTTTACCGGGAAATTTTCGTGTGGATAATTTTGTTGGACCATCGTACATAAGTCTACATTTAAACTGAAAAGCAGGTGTTTAACAACACAGGTGACTATTTAAAGTAACGGAATTTTTTTTTTAAATGAAAAGTTTTGTCGTTTCGTGTTTAGCTTAAAATTTCGTTTGTCGTTTTCTTTAAAGAAGATTTCTTCGAATGCATTAGATTTTACTACAAATGTAGATATTTTTAAGCCATCAGTATTGTGAGATAATTCAAAATCATGGGTATTAAAAGTCACGGGCCTCTGTTGGTAGAAGCAATAGAAAAAAACGATATAAAGACTGTTTGCGAAGTACTCAACAAGCATTTCAGGTAATTAACTACCTTGTTCTTTTACTATATATAGTTAAGTTGTCATGGGGCATACGAAGTATTAAGACTATACGATTGTTTCTTGCCATTTTAACTATTTTTTCAAAAGGTTTTATATTAATTATCAATTAAAAAATTTGTTTTAGCTTAGATTCAAAGTATTATTTTTCAGAAACAAGCAGAAAGCAACGGAGTTAGTATGGAGCAAAGTGCAACGTCTCAATATGGAACCTACAGTGCCAATGATTTTAGCATCATCTCTACACAATGCAGCTATTTTAGAATACTTGCTCACTACATTCGGAATAGATGTAAATCGGACATTAATCTATGGCCCACCAACAAAACGAAAACTAGTCAATTGTTTGTTAACGGCTGTAAAGAAAGGGGCTTTTGAGGCGGTTATGTGTTTACTTACAGCAGGAGCAATTACAGACACAGCAGACCATAAACAGCGTACACCTCTACATCTTGCAGTGAAACGAGCAGATCTTGTGATAAGTAGGCTTTTGCTAAGCAAAGGAGCAAATGCAAATGCGATTGACATGGCTGGGAATACACCACTACATATAGCTTGCATATATGGACACACACAAATAGTGAAGTTGTTATTAACATCTGGGAGTGATCCTTTTGTACAAAGTCTTTTTGGAGCGTTACCCATCCATGTTGCAGCAAGAGAAGGTCACTCTCATCTCATGCCTGTCATCTGTAACCTGTATTCATTCAACCCAAACCTCAAGGTGAAGAAATAATAGAATTTAATGTTTATATTATCATTAAATATATAAGAAACAAACAAGCTTCCGTAAGACAAAAAAGTGCAGATCAATTGAGATCATAAGTTTGTCTTAAAAACTTTGTAAAATAAGTTCTTTTCGTTCACTTTTCTTACAATTGTGTCATCATTGAATATAATCCACCGAATAATAATTTCAAATATTTCAAAACAAAGTATCGAAAAAATTGTCTCATTTATGAATTAGTTTTTAAACAGTTAACATTGATACACTATGTCTCTGAAAAACTATTTTCAATATCATTTAAAACTGCATTTGAACGACGTTGATAATAATTCCTCGAAGGTTTCTTGTTTCAAACAACAAGAGGTATCGGCTTTGCATGTTGCTAGTCGAAGGGGTCATCACGAAACAGTGTTGTCACTAGTGGAAGAATGTGGTGCCAACGTAGATATAAGAGATACTAACTCAAACACTCCACTTCACTGCTGTTTTCTTGCCCCTCATGAGCCCACGTTGGATCCCAGGTTTGTTCGAAACAACAATGAGAAAACTTTTTGTTTGGTATGAAAAATTTTAAAGTATTAACCAGCAATGAACAATATGAGAAAATAAAATCAATGGTTAAGTTTGTTAATACAAGAAGTTAACTTTTTGGAGACTTCTAAATAAACTTTTTTCGCTAATGTTTTATGATAAGGCTAAACTTGTCGAAAATTATAGCTGTTTTTTTTGCTCAAAAAATGTAATAAAATTCTTGATAAATCGATGGGAAATAATTGTTGAATACCCAAAGTTGTTTAACTTGCTGATGGTTTGTTAGTGAATCAAAAAGCTTCATGAGTCAAAATAATAATGTCAAATTGTATAATTTTTTATTTCCAGAAATAAATCAGAAAAGGCTGATACAGCGATGACTCTTCTAGAGTTGGGAGCAGACCCAAATGTGGTGAACACACAGGGAGACACGCCACTCACTCTGGCAACACGTCATAATTTTGAAAGAGGGGTTGAAATTTTGGTTTCAATGGGAGCCTCTTTAAGTGATAACGTAGATACTAAAAGTAACAATACAACCATGGCGTCAAATATTTTAAAAAGCGCTTCTAAAGATCCTATCACTTTTATGAATGAGACGTTTGATGCAATGTCTCGTAGGAGCCAATTCAATAATAGCTCCGTTAATTTGCACACTAATGGTAATCATGAAAATAGTTACCACACAAACGGATTCATTGGAAACAGATGCTCAAGCAGAATGTTGAGCAGGTCTCGTGTATTTGATACTGTGATGTCTAAAAGAAATTCATTCAGAAGCCAACACTCGCTTATCCAACAAAACCAAATTTTAAATAACTACCAAAAACAATTCAACGGAAACTGTTATCAGTATCCACATGATTCTAACGAGCAACGATTCAGTTTTGGCCATCCTCAACTTAACAACCAAAATCAACCGTATTATCTTCAACAGAATTACTCAAATAATCAACTTCAACCAAAGCAACAACCTATGCAAAAAATCATTATGAATCCTTCTTATAATGGTATTGATAACGTTGATGGCGAGTATTTCAACCAAACTGCGCATAATTATAATTACCCGAATAGTATTAGAGGAAACTGGAGTACCAATAATGAAGGTGAGATTTTTGTTAGAAAATTAGTTGAAATAAATTCATAATATTATTTTCACTTATTAAAGAAGTGTTCATTTTTTCAGGAATTCTTCAAGAGACACATTTTGAGAATTTTTCTTCAGCATCAACTCCAAGAAAAAAAAAAAAAAAAAAAATAAAGATGGTAAAAGAGGCAGATCACTAAAAAGTAGTAGATCAAGAGATGATATAAACAGTGTAACTGCTCAATCATTGGCTACATCTGTGAGCTGTGAAATGATTAATGATGATGGAAGCTTGTCAAGTGCCACTGATGTTTACGACAAGAAAGCTGACTTTTCCAGTAATAAATTAAAATATGTAAAAAGAGAACCACCAGAAGGTAGACCTAACGGTGAAAATTCACAGAGTAAAAGTAGGAATACTTCAAATAAACAACAGTTGAATAATATTCCTGATAGAACTTTCGATGAGAGTTTTCAAACGGAAGACGATCTTTCCTCAGTGGTTTCTTCAGTTTTTTCTTCTTCCTCTGCTTCTGTTTTGAAAACTCCAAAAAAGAATAAAAGCTCTTCTAAAGAAGTTTTCAAAAAGTGCCAATCAAATGAAGAAAAACTTGGTGAAACAATTAAAATCGAAATCGATAAAAAGCAGTTAGCGGATTATACTGTTTATAGGTTAAGCAATACATTTTTTAGACCTAAAGTGTATGCAGTAAAAAAGAAATTAGCTGAAAGGGTAGAAAGATTAATGCTGAAAAATAATAACTTTTTAAAAAAGCTTTTGAAAAGTGAATTTGATATGATAAGTTGCTTGGAAGCTTTTGAAAAATTCGGAGTCGATGACGTTTTAGATGATGACGAATATAAAAATATTTCTGTGAGAGAAGGCTGTGGAGGTTTAAAAGTTAAACGAATACAAAAGAAGACACCAGATGGAAAAACAAAATATGATTGGCTGAAACGTTCTTTTGAACCAACCATTGAATTAAATGAAAATATAAATTCAATACAAAACCCAACTTCTCCGAAAAACACACCTTTCTATAAAAAAAATGACATAAATTTATCAAAATTTAAATCAAAAAGTCCGGTAAAAAACACTTCTCCTTCTTACGCTACAAATACTATGAAAAACTTGAATTTTAACAATGTCAGTGAAAGAAATCAATATAACTCAAAACAAAATTATAAAATTCACAATAACGACATATTTACAGAAAACAATGATCTTACGAAAAATAGCCATTTTCAAACCAAAATTTTTTCCACTTTTGAAGATATGATAACTGATAATGAGTCTCTGAAAAATACTGTTGGAACTCATTCGAAAATGTTCAGTGCAATATCGGTCAATGATATCATAAAAAAGATGGATGAAATTCATTTAAACAAGAATGGAATCGCACCAAACTTTGTTCAAAACCACAAAACTGATCTAAAGAATTCGACGAATTTCTATCCTAGGAACTACCAAAATCATTTAGGTTCAGAAACTGAGATAAACACAAATAATAACAATAATTATATCGATGACTCGTTTGAAAGTGATTCTTTCGACGACGTCAGTAGTGAGCACAACTCTGAAACAACTGTCCTTCAAACCAGAAATAACTCTGCTATCAACGGTAAGTCGAGGTTTAATTATGAAACTAATACTCATAATGACATTTATCAAAACAATTTCAACCGACATGATTGTGGAAATCTCAACAAAAACGAGAAAATTATGTCAAAAAGATCGTTCAACGATCAAAACGACACAAGAAGTACTAGCGATCTTTCCACTGAAGACTCAAGTGACAATGAGCAAAGTTCTGGTGAATCAATTGATGGAGAAATTTTTGAAATTTTACTCAATATGAATAACATAGACAAAAAGAACCTTAAACTTATACTAGAAGGCGGCAATGCAGTGGGTCTAGTGGTTCATAAGTGCAGCGAGGCATGGCAGTATGCAGGGTTGAAAGAGTTAGATGAGATTGTTGAAATAGCTGGAGTAAAAATCGATGGCAAAACTAAAGAAGCTGTTTACAGCATTTTGAAAAATCATATTCAAAATACAAATTCTACAATTTTGAAAATGATAGTTCGAAGAGGAAACATGATAAGAGTTGGAGAATTGATAAACAAAACGAGAAACGAAGGGGGGGATAGGTTTTTTGTTGAAGCAAATTTTGATTTTGAGGAAACTAATAAGAACGATAGGAATTGGAAGGATGGAGCAAGTTTAGATAGTGGTTATGCTGAAAATGGAAATGATTTCAAAAAAGATGTTTTAAGTTTCAAGAAAGGAGACAAATTTTGCGTAATTGATTCGAAGCCTGACAAATGTGAAGGCTGGTGGAAAGTAGCCAGAGCAGACTTTCGACCGGGCAGTCAATCCAGAAAACATAATGCTAAACATTTTCTCAACGAAGGGTTCATCCCTAATAAACTCAATGCTTTGTTCTACTTAACAAATAAGTTCATTTTTGATAGCACTAAACGTTCTGGAACTTTCATGAGAAGCTTCAGAAGACAAAAATCAAACCCTTCCGCTATCCCCGATTTCACCGCTTATTATCACGTTATGTTGTTTCCAATTTCTCATAAAAAGCCGGTATTCATATCAGGTTTGTTTTCTGATTCAATATGTCGTAAGCTGATTAACGATTCTCCTGGTTTGTACGAAATTCCATTGAAAGTTGTGGAAATGAATCGACAGCAGGTATTGAGTGACAATGAACAAAATTCACATCCTTTAATCAATGTAGAAGCTTTAGAAGAAATCATGCTAAAAAACAAACACCCAGTGTGTTGTATATCTCCTAAAACCATTGAATACCTGAAAAACAAAACAGAAATAGATTCTATTTTGTTACTAATGTCTTCGCCAAACAAAAACATAACGAAAGAAATATCTAAACAATTGAAAGGGTCTTCTATCTCAAACCAAAGTTCATCGTTGTTTGAAGAGTCAATCAAGTTTGAAAAGAAATACGCTCATCTTTTTGATGCTCGGCTTTCTTTTTCTTCAGATAACTCCTGGTTTTCCATTCTTAAAGACACAATCACCAAACTACAAGTGATTCCACGGTGGAAAAGAGTTGAACTGATTGATGATGAAGACGATAGTAAAATTTATAGAAAAAAAGTTAACGACGATAATTTGCTACCATTTATTCCTTTCAACAAGCGAATCTCAAAAACCACTGACGACCTACCGGAAATCCAACTTGATACATCTAAATCTTCATTGAACAAGGAACAAAGCATGCCCCAAAATATGAAATCTGCTTCTTCTTTAGCTAACATTTTTTCCGGTCATATAACCTCACCGAAAAAAGGACGAATTCAGTTTAAGTTTTAAGTTATTTCATTCGTTGTTCATTTATGACATGATTGTTTGAATTTATTTGTGAATTTTATAAGATATTTTAAATTAGTTTTTGAATTTCTCATGACATAATGATAGCATTTTTGCGCCCCCGTTTACTTGAGCTTTAAACTTTTTTTGAGTTTAATTCATTTTCAATCAGTGTTATCAAAATGTTTCATCTTATTCTATATATTAATTTTTTCTTGATTTTTGTTGGATAAAGCTTCAAAACCAATGGCAGACTTTAATCGTTCATAAGCTCAATCGATCTACAGTAATTAATAAATTCAATTATTTGTTCAGGGCTTCATGCTACAAGTTTCATTCATATTTGTTTTAGTGGTTCTAACCGTTAATTTATCATATTTATTTTTTTATTTCATCTTCAACTTTCATACTTTTTTTGTATAATATTTGAATTTATACTCAACGATCTTATTTCTTGCTGTTATACTTTGGTTCGAGGTTATTTCTTTAATTCTCCGAAACTGTCTTAGCTTATAGCCAATCAAACAATGATTCGTTGCTAGGGCTTAATATTTCCATTAATTTTGGTAGTATTGATGACAGTGTTCATTTCGGGCTTAAATAAATTTCAGTGTAGAAGTTATCTTTTTAAGAAATATAACCAATCTTTCAGGCACTACACTATGTTTCTATGTAGAGATAAAACATTATCAAAAAGGTTGGAAAGCAAAAATCATTGATGCTGTAAAAATCTTTCAGAAAAACTAAACAGAAAAACCTTTTTTTCAAACTTAGAAAATTTATAAAAACACTAAACTGATGGAACCTTGACAATTTATATAACTTTTATAACAATATTATATTAAACTTTAAAAACATCAATTGAGGATTCATACTTTTATTTAAAATGAAAGCTATAATTTTCGATAAGTTAGCTTAATAAAGTTTTAAAAGTTTCATTGCGAAAAAGTCAGGAAGCTGAAACTGGAGACAATAATAATAAAAATAACATTAAGAACAGGCCGAATTTGTTCTAGTGATATTCAATGTTGAAAAACAAGGTTAATTGCTGAATTCTTTTTATAAGACGATCATAAATGCATGAAAATATAGAAATTTCATAGTTTTTATAATATTATTTTTAAAACAAAAAAATAGAAAGAAATCGTTTATGAGTAAAAAAATGTTACTGATCTGCCAGCAAATGTGGTTGGGTTATTGTGCAAGAAGAGGGCTTCATTGGTCACGATGTTTGGATCAAAAGCACTGGATGTTTCGAAGAAGCTGCAGAACCGGAAGAAAAAATTCGTTAGAAGATAAAAAGAATTAAATAGAACATGTTTAATATTTATTTTATAATAATAATAATAATAATAATAATAATAATAATAATAATAATAATAATAATAATAATAATAATAATAATAATAATAATAATAATAATAATAATAATAATAATAATAATAATAATTTACGAGGTTTATTATAGGGATGTTTAACCCAGAGAGTTTCAAGATCACTTGATATTTGTAAAATATTCTATCATAATAATAGGTTATAACAGCTTAATATTTAAAAAAAAACTAGTTTTTAGCCTCTTTCCAAAGTCCTTCACTTTCCTAACCCTTCTTAAGTCTTCCGGCAAGCCGTTCCCCAAACTTGGACCCTCAACCTCAAACCTACGCTTTCCAATACTAGACATTTTGGACTTGGGGACGTATAAATTGGTTGAGTCCGAAGATCTAAGCTTTCGCCTTTCAGGTATTTCAGAGATAGGTATGAATCTTTCCGATATGTATTTTGGACAATATCCTAGCCTACATTTAAATATAAGTTATAATATTTTATAAACTACCCTATCCCTAACTTTGACCCAATGCAACTTCTTCAAAACTGGAGTTATATGGGCAAACTTTCTTTTGCCTGTAATTAACCTGGCTGTAGTGTTGATAAGAGACTGGACTCTACACAGCTGCTTTTCAGGTAACCCAGCTAACAATGTGTTGCAATAATCTATTATAATTATTTGGCCTCAATAATCTTGAAGTATACGTCACTATAATAACATTCACGAATTTACTGTATTTTAAGATAATGTGGATACTATGTTCCAATTAAAATATTAAAAAAAGCCTTTCACAATAAAATTCAATAATATGTCACGCAATCATTGAAACACTCTTCAGTCATAAGAACGTGAACTATCGATCAGAATGACTTACACTGTCATAAAATCAATCTTCATTTGTTATCTTTCGCATGTCAGAAAGATCGTGAACGAAAATAATGAAATTTTTTTTTGCGGTACACGCTTCAAAAAACCTTTGGAGATTTCAGTGGTATTGCTTATTGATTGAATCAATTGTACTTTGGAGATTTTCGATTTATTCAATCAGTGGGAATTAATTTAAAAAATTTTTATTTTGACCATATTTTTTTAACAACAAAAATAGATGTTTAAAAAACCAATTTTTCAGTTTTAATATTCAGTAATACATCTATTCAATGTTTTATTTAATATTTTATTTAATTTACATACATTTTATTTTATTTTTTTCAAAGACTTTTAAGATTATTCATACATTGTTTTTGTACCATTGATACTTTTTTTAGGAGTATGAGTTTTTTACCTTTATGAATGACCAAATCATGCCTATTATGAAAAAAGTTTCTGATAATGGAAGTTCGACTTACAAAAAGCTTTGTGCTGTTCAGTTAATGAAACTATTTGTGTTAAATTGTAATTTTTTTTGTATCGTATTCATCTAGTTTGTGGATAAAAAGCTAGTGAAAATATGTATAGTATCGAAACAACTAGCATCTTTGAAGATTTTAACATAAATTTATGTGAAGTGAACATGCCAGTCTTTAATGTGGCAGTCAGCGTCTTTACGTTTCATCCTTTGGCCTCAAGAATGAAACTGATGAAACTGAAAATGCAAGTCTTGATTGGCTCAAAATTTAAAGTTTTTAAAAATTGATGAATGTTTTTTATACAAGAATTGTGTTATAGATTATCTATAGAGGCCCAAAAATCTTGATTCAAATAAATTTTTACTTGGGTTAAATGCGCAGTTTATGTTATGATAAATTTACACAAAACTAACGTTAAAACTTATCTTGAAATATTTTTTTTAAATGAAATAATATTAAATAATAAAAAAAATATAGTCTTTTGAAATAAAAATTAAAAAAAAAATCTTTTGTTAAATAACTTTTAGTTTTTGGCGAACTTTACTTTTGGTATATTTCTTAAATTTTTAATAGAAATGAAATTCTATGTTACAAAATTACTTTTCTACGTTTTTTTCATATATTTTTCAAGTAATTATTATTTTTACATGAATATTTCAAATTATTCAGCTCAAAATAAATGAATTTATAAACATTTTCAAAAATTTTAAAGACTTGCAAGTGTTCTCTTCATTTTCATTGGTACAGTCATCACCCAGCACAACTGTTGAACCTGAGGTTGAAAATTCAACTGAAAAAGCACTCATCTATCAATTATTCAACAACTCTGAAAACTTAACATCTGTATTAGTTTCCAATTATGACTTCTCACCAAGTGATTCATTGCTTTTTTGTCCAAAAAATGAAACTTGCTCAAACCTCCCAGCTGTGTGTTTAGAATGTTCTTACAACAACACCTGTGTTTATGGACATCAAGTGACTACACAGTGTCGACCATTAAAAAATGTCATTTGTTCAGTAAGTTTCATTTTTCCATTATAAAAATACTTTCTCATTTTTGCGTCTGAGAATCTACTTAACTTTAGAATATATTTGAAAGGGTTATGCCATTTGTCAATACTTTCTTTAATATTTAGGTGACTAAATACCATGGTTTTTATTTTAGAGATATTCTTATATACAATTTTATAATTATTATTAAAACTAACTCAGCTTTTTTAAAAATATTTATCTACAATATTTTTACTTTTTTTACTATAAGCTTTAAACTATGTCTTTTTGATTTAATTTTTTGCTTTTACTTTCATTAAGGGTTCAAAATAAATTATTTTTCTCAGGGCAATCAAATATCCAATGTAAGTCATGAGTGTCTCTATTGCTATCAAACAAAGTTAAATGTTGAACATACCTGCGTTACTCATAACCAATGCAAAAATAATGGGTAATTTTGTTTATTTATTGTAGAAGCAAAAAAAAAACTCCTTTTTATTAAATTTACACTAGTTTTTTAGTCTTTTTGTCAAATATAACTACATTTCATTTTTCAGGTATATGAATCAGAAGTATATAGCCAATTGCTCTGTGAATCCAAATGTCTTTTGTTTGGGTAAGATTTTTTTAATATTTATTAGATTATATTGAGTAATTGGAGTCGACAGCAGACATCTTAGATAAAATAACTAATTTTAACCAGTTTTAAGCTTAATTCTTTTAATTATACTTTTGTTAATTTCATTTATTATTTCACATCAAACTGTTAGGTTTTTTTAAAAGTTATTGAATATTTTTGTTAATTTATAAAGGTAGAAGATCATTCAAACGACTAAGGAATTGTGTATGGACTTCTGGAAAACGATGGAGAACTGCTCTTATTTACAGGTTAGATCTTTGGGGATGCTATATATTTTTAATAATTAACTATTCAAAAGTAAACCTAGAACAAAAATAATCCAAATCTAAAACTTTAACACAAATTTTTGATTGAGAAAAAATTTATGTGTTTGTTTTTTGAGATAGATGTTCAAGAGAATAGGCGTTTTTGATTTTCAAGTTCTGATGTCATAAAGCTCATTAAAACAAGTTTAGTGCCAGGGTATCAGTTGGTTGATATGCGCTACCAGAGTCAACTGTTATCCGGGTTATGAAAGAAAAGCAGCCTTCAACTAAAGGCGCTAGTTTGGATGCAGCTTGACATCGAAGCCTAAAAATAACATAAAAATCTCTAACCTTAACAAAAAAATCATAAAAACATTGAATCTCTATATTCGATAAATGATCATCCTACCTGCAAACAACACAGCATTACATTGGGAGGATTGGGGGCAGACAGATTTTATTTGGGTCATTGGAAAGAAGGCCTTGGCAAGATTTTCTCCTTTGGAGGTGTTGGTGTGTGGACATTAATTGATGTGTTATTAATAGCCACTGGGTATCTCACACCAGCTGATGGGTCAATGTACATTTGAAAAGATCCGTTCCAGACTGCAATTTTAAGTTTTTTATTTATATATTCACATCCATATAACGTAGTGACGCCTGAATTTGAAATTCTACGTAGATGTTATTAATTATGTTTCGATCTTTAATGCCTTTTGACATTGTATTTATTAAATATATGATCGATTTATTGAATTTTATGAACAGTAATAACTCAAAAACGCGAAATTTATTTGCAAAAAATTATTTTTTTTCGCTTCAAAAGCGTTTATGGTGACCGAAACAGTTATGACGCGATGTTGAGTATGAATACGGCAGTTTTTTTAGGTGTATAAAAATCTGTTTTGTTATAGGGTCAAACAAAAAAATCCTTAGATGCATTTATTTTAAAAAATTAAATACTAAAACAGTTGGAAAATTTTTCAAAATAAAATCTTGAAGTATTACGACGGAGTTCCATTGAGGTTAATAACGATAGAATAAATATTTCACTGACGATTGATACATGATACAAGAGTACGGTTGCTAAGCGTTTAGTTTTGTTTAAACATGTATTGAAGTGAAAGTGGTTAAAAATAGATAATGGAGAAATTTACAGAAACTTGAAAAGATGTCGGAATCAATCAAATCGATCGATAAACATTGTAAACCAGCCAGTCATCTTATTCGGCGTGTTATTTTGGAAGGAATTATTGATTAGCAATAAACTATGGAAACTTTCTTAATAAAGGTCTGCGCAATATCATTATACAAAAAATACAAGGTAACTTATGAAAATGAAAAAATCTAATAAGATTTTTGCGCAATTTCAAGTGCTTGTATTATCTGCGGCAAGTCGTTGACTTTTGATCTCGATTGAGCATACAACTCCCAGACCATCATAATATCCGTCAAGAACATTCGATTAAATATTAAGAGAAATATATAAAATTTTTTAAAGCTTTCAGAAACAATAACTCTTGTGTACAGAAAATTTTTTTCGTACTCAAGACCTTATCGAACATGAGTGTCAGCACGAGTATATGGTTGACACGAGAGATTGACTGGTATATAACAAAACAAAAAGGCACACGAAAATGATTTAGAAACTTCTTTATTTTTTTGCTTAAAGCGAAAGTGTTACGCGTTAAATGTCGTTATTTATCTGCAAAACAGATAATTAAATTTGAATTTATGGGTGATTAAATTAAATTCTGTGAAATTTCAAGAGACTGAAACAAATTGAAAATGCCTAAACTCTCTGTTATTCTTGTGGTAACGCTTGTAAAGCTTGTTGTATGTAATGTTTTAAAGCTTGTTGTATGTAATGTTTTCAACACAGGTTAGCACAGAGTTCTATCGAAAATTTTTCAATTATTAGATTGCTAGAATGAGTCAGTCTCAGCTTATTGTTATGAATTAAATAATTTTTTGATAGGTTTGACCTAATCATAAATGATTAGTAAATGTTGAACTCAGAAAATTTAGCTATTTGAGCCAATGAATGTATTTAAAGACTGACTTGTTTTGAGGATTAAAGCATATAAATATAAAAAGATACGAAAGATTCTTTTAAAATTTCATTAAACCTGATATAATTTACTTTTAAAAAACAATTTTACACAGGGAACGTTTATGTTGGAGTTATAACGTTCGAAGTTAATGATCCAAAAATAACAATAGAAAAATTCACAACCCCAGAAGAAACAACTTTTTTCACTTCTACCACCACTCCTAGTACCACGACGACTACTACTACTACTACTACTACTACTACTACTTCTACTACTACTACTACTACTACTTCTACTACTACTACTACTACTACTACTACTACTACTACTACTACTACTACTACTACTACTACTACTACTACTACTACTACTACTACTACTACTACTACTACTACTACTACTACTACTACTACTACTACTACTACTACTACTACTACTACTACTACTACTACTACTACTACTACTACTACTACTACTACTACTACTACTACTACTACTACTACTACTACTACTACTACTACTACTACTACTACTACTACTACTACTACTACTACTACTACTACTACTACTACTACTACTACTACTACTACTACTACTACTACTACTACTACTACTACTACTACTACTACTACTACTACTACTACTACTACTACTACTACTACTACTACTACTACTACTACTACTACTACTACTACTACTACTACTACTACTACTACTACTACTACTACTACTACTACTACTACTACTTTTATTGAAACTACTTCTACTACTTATGTTACCAACGATACAAAATCTAATTTTCTTTTCACAACAGTAGCACCTACAACTTTTTTCACTAATAGCAATTTTAAAAGTACATTTAGTAGTGAACAAATCCTTATTACCGAAAGTACATTCAGTACTCCTTCAAAAATCACCAGTACTATTCAAAGCACTATATCAGAAGCAATAACAAGTGACTTAATAACGAATACTTTTCTTCACATTAGAACTGAACAAACCATAACAAAGAACTCTGTTACTTCAAATTCCGTCACTAAAAGTTCTATTACTACAACGAACGCTATGGAAACTGGCACGGAGAGTACAACGGTTACAAATATTGCTCATACAAGCCCTATTGATACAACAACAGCCACACTTTGCACCAATTGTTTAGTTCGTGAAAAACGCAATATCAACGAGCCAGGAAAAACAACAACTACTACTACTTCTACTACTACTACTACTACTACTACTACTTCTACTACTACTACTTCTACTACTACTACCACTTCTCCTACTACTGCTACTACCACTACTGCTACTACCACTACTTCTACTACTACTACTACTACTACTGCTACTACCACTACTGCTACTACCACTACTTCTACTACTACTACTACTACTACTACTACTACTACTACTACTACTACTACTACTACTACTACTACTACTACTACTACTACTACTACTACTACTACTACTACTACTACTACTACTACTACTACTACTACTACTACTACTACTACTACTACTACCACTACTTCTACTACTACTACTACTACTACTACTACTACTACTACTACTACTACTACTACTACTACTACTACTACTACTACTACTACTACTACTACTACTACTACTACTACTACTACTACTACTACTACTACTACTACTACTACTACTACTACTACTACTACTACTACTACTACTACTACTACTACTACTACTACTACTACTACTACTACTACTACTACTACTACTACTACTACTACTACTACTACTACTACTACTACTACTACTACTACTACTACTACTACTACTACTACTACTACTACTACTACTACTACTACTACTACTACTACTACTACTACTACTACTACTACTACTACTACTACTACTACTACTACTACTACTACTACTACTACTACTACTACTACTACTACTACTACTACTACTACTACTACTACTACTACTACTACTACTACTACTACTACTACTACTACTACTACTACTACTACTACTACTACTACTACTACTAATACTTCTACTACTACTACTACTACTACTACTACTACTACTACTACTACTACTACTACTACTACTACTACTACTACTACTACTACTACTACTACTACTACTACTACTACTACTACTACTACTACTACTACTACTACTACTACTACTACTACTACTATTACTACTACTACTACTACTACTACTATTACTATTTCTACTAAACCTATTATCACTAAACTTCCTAGTGATTCAACAATATCAAGCAATCTAACGTTTTGGGGCTTGAACTCTTTCAATCCATCACTAACCAACGCCTATGTACAGAGTCCACTTGAAGATCTTACTTACTACGTCAATTTAACCATCGTATCTATTTTTAGTAAGAATTAAAATTTTGTTTTTCATAAATATAGTCTTTAAAATTTGAACATTTTATTTCAAAAAGTTTTTTTTTGTTTAATCTGTTTTAAAATAATTTTCAGAATACTGAAAAGATTTAAAATTATTTTTTCAGATAGTTCTAGCCTCAGGGTCAATATGATTTCGAGCACAACTGACAGCAAAAATTTATTAAAAGAAAGTAGCAACTATTACAAAGATCTTCAATATTTAAGTTTAGCTCTGGTTAGGTTTTACACCACAAACGCTGTGGTTAACATCACTGTGGCAAGTGGTAATGAGACCGAAGAAAGCTCAATGTCAGAAACCCCAGCCACAGATCTCAGTCGTGTTGAGATAATTATTCTATCTAGTAAGTTACTAAGTCACAAAAAATGATATTTTCAAATCTTGCTCGTGTCATAAATGGATAAATAATTTTGTATTATAATCATTATATGAAAAATTGAATTCTCATTCAGAAAACCCAATATTTGTTGGCATATCAAACTTTTCATCCTTTATTCATCCATTCATCCCCTGGCCTACTTATCCATATTCTACCACCAATCTAATAACAAACTCTTTGAATGATTTAGTAAACTATTTCTCTCAAATCAGTCCAACCAATACTCAGAGCTGCTTTAATGAAATTGGTATTGGTAGGGTTATACATGTTTACATTGGTGACGATAATAAAAACACAGTATTTTGCGAAGTCAATTCATTACCATTGACTACAAGAAAAGGTTGTTATTGTTTTTTGCTTTTTTATTGATTTATTGATTTATGCTTTTAACTACCGGTTTTTATCTTTTTTTTTGTAAGCCTGTACCAATAGTGGAAGTCCACATTTTTTGGCTTTTTATTCAGCCTAAAAATTTTTTTTCAGATTGTAGCTTCTCTTTCTCTGCTTTAGAGTACATCGGAGTTAAAAACAGATCCAAAAACAATCAACTATGTATGAACTGGTCCACAGTTTTGAACTATCTCACTTCAATTAACAATACTGGAAGCACCGGGAACCACGTGTTTGACTGGTCCATAGTAGACAACAGTGAAAACCACTGCCGAAATCCTGATATCTACTTTGTTGGAGGCCCGTGGTGCTTTGTGAACAGATCTTCTGATCCACCTGCAACCTACTCCACATTTGATAGAAGCTCTTGTGCTGTGGATACTTGTGGTTAGTGTTTTAAACAAGTACAAATTGTTCAACGTCATACGGGTTTTTGTCTATGACTGTCATGCATGAAAATTTACATAGGTTTTTACATAGTATTCTATAGGAGTTTTATGAATTGTTTTTTGTTAAATATTAGAATATTTTTCCAATATTATATTATGATTACATGGCCTAGAAACTTCTGAAGTTAATGCCACTTAAATTTTATTCATACTTGTAGTGTATATTGTATTAAAAAACTCATAGCATTACCAAATAGCATTATTCAATCTATAGAATTGATACAATAAAATGTACTCAAAATATGGTCACTCGATAATGTAAGAATTTCTCACGAAAAACTTAGAGATTTTGTTTTTAATAAAACCCTATTTTTGTTTTATTCAACCATTTCTATAGATTGGTTGTGCGGTCAGTTTAAAACTATGAAGTTTTAAAAATGATTGAATTTTCAATATGCTAAAAAGTGAATTTATCCACACTATTCATTCACCTAGATACAAAGAAAGAAAACGTGGCTTTTGGAGGCGTGTCGACCTGGTCCATACATGATGAAACAAACAATTCAAATTCTGATTGGTTTACACAAATTCTTTATAAAGCTGCTGATAAATACAACTTCGGTGGAAATTACTACGAAAACGTTATAAATTACTTAAATTCTAATGAGGATGGTGGTATAAAAAGCTATAACGATTCTCGCAATCTTATCGATGGAATCATTTACCCTCATAAAGTCTTTTGTTTCAAGAGTAAAACTCATGTTTCCCCATGGTGGGCGGTGCAACTCAAGCAAAGATCTGCTGTCTATAGTATCCACATCACGACTTGTGGTTAGAAAAATATGTTGGTTTTCATTTTTAGTAGAAAATTTTTATTCTTTTTCAATATTATTTTATCTTAATATTATTTTATCTTAATATTATTTTCTCTTAATATTATTTTAGCTGATGAACTCTTTAATACTTTATCCAAGCATCAATTTTAATTTTTCGTCTAAATGATTGATTATATTGGTGCAACTAACAAATTAAAATTTTCACTTCTAATGTAACCTCATTAGATTCAGCTTTTGGTTTCTTCGTGGTTGGAGTAGCCCATTTTCTACCAGTGATCACTGAAATCAACCAACCAAACCGACTGACGCTCTTAAACTATAAAATCGTTCATCGATTTACAGACCTAATCCCCCCTTTCACAACCTTTATAATTAATTTCAACGATGTCCACTATGCGGATTATCTTGTGATGCAGAAAGTTTTTCAGTTCGATTTTCTATCTCTTTTGGAAATACAAGTAATTGGAGCCGCGTCGTGTTAGTTCAAATAGTTTTATCGACTTAAATTTCAATCAACCAATAATAAATGTACTAAACACAAAAAAAGATTTAGTATCACTCACGAATAGCTAAGTTATCAAAGGAATCTTTGTGTTTGTGTTTAGTACAACTTTATCAACCTTCAATTTTTACCACAAAATATTCAATTTATATTTCAAATGAATTTAATTTACTTGAAATTTTTTACTGCATAATATCTCCCAGCACTCACTGAAAGCACTGACATAAGCTCCGTTGACATGACCTATGTTAGCAACTCTCTCCAGAACAAACCACCATTCGGTGAGCTTAAACCTTCAGTTCTCGTGCCTGAAAAAATCGATAAATCGATTTCTATAATTTTCAACTTTATATTTATTTTATTAGTTCAAACTTTGTTATTGTTTAGTGCTCACATTAGCAAATCAATGATCAAAACCAGTGTATACCTTATGAATACCATCAAGGAAATTTTACCTGGGTTCACATTTGCGGGTGTTTCAGTCGTCATAATAACATCACCCTGTTGACGAGAGAAAACGAAAAGATGACACTAACAAAGTGTCAAGATGATTGCATCGCATCATTCCACCATTTGTGCATTTCAGTAGAGTTTTCTTCCGAGACGTTGGAGTGCTGGGCCCATATAGGGGAAGGTTGGAAAGGAGTCTTTAGAGAACAGATCTCGTGGCCCTTTGTGAACCAGTATCTTCTTTGTGAGTTTGATTTTTGTAAATAAATACCTTATTAAATCTTTTTATTTCTTAAGTGGATATTTTGAGATTTTTGGTTATTTAAAATGTACCAAAAGATGCCAATTGTCCGAGGTTCAATACCACTCATCCATCCATCGAAGTTTTCTATTACATCGACAGGTTCGTATTAAAACGGGATATAAAAAGGTTATCAAAATATGATTTTATTATTTTCTTATTTCTATACATGCATCAGAAAATTTTGAAACATTTATTTTTCAAAGAAAAAAACTATAAGTTGGCTCAAAATTTTCAGCAATATATATTCACAGGTACCACCTAATGATAAAATGTAGTCACGGCTACCACATAAACGACAACACTTCATATGTCTTAGAATGCTCCGATGGAGGAGTGTGGACGCCACAAGTTACTGAATGTGAAAGTTAGTAGATTGTCTTTGTGATCAGTTTTATAAAAATGATTATTTGTACACTTGTTTGTACTTCTTGGTAATTGGAAATGGATTCAACACTAAATATAAATTAAAAACATTTTTTAATATTCATTAATTTTCATGCTTTCAAGGAATAACATGCCCAGCAATCAACACCACTTTCCACAACATTATAATCAATCACAACAACACCGAATACACTTCTATCGTTACTTTAACGTGCATTCGAGGTCATTATTTCAGCGAAGGTCAAACTCAAAAAACACTAGAATGCTTAGTTAGTGGCTCGTGGAATCTCTCGTCTATCCCTTCATGCTTAAGTATGAAGCAAATTTTTATCAATATTTTTAGCCCTACAGAGATTATAGATTTTCATTAAATAATGATCAAACTTATCTCCACGTAGCAATACATTGTCCAACTTTGGGATCAAATACTGGTAATTTCATGCCGTCAAGCTTAGACACATATTTTTCTTCATCTGTTTTGTTGACGTGTAATTACGGTCATCAGTTTAACGATATCATGCAAAAGACGAAGTTAGTTGAATGTGGTGAAAACGGAAGTTGGAACGATACTCATTTTATTTGTGAAAGTAAGAGTGATTTTAAAAAACCATTATTTTTTGCATCAAAAAGATAATTCTTACTTAATAAAATTATATTAAAACATTTTCAGAAATATTTTGCTTTGTAAATATGGGTCAATTGAAAGTTTCCGAAATCTCTCCACCGCCCATCTCAATTTCAAGCTTTCCTTTCAAATACAATTACAACGTTACCGTAACTTTACATTGCCAAGCAAAAACAATGTTAAAGAACACTTTATTCTATCAGTCCTCCACATGTCTGGGAAATGGAACTTGGGTTCCCCCTTTGGAGACGTGCCAAGGTAGGGGATAAATTAACAAAAAAAAACCACCCTGAAACCTTAGTTTGTTTTAAACCCATCTAACTCTTCAAACTTGTAAACAATGATAGCTGCTTTAAAAGTATGATAAAACTTCACACTTTAAAAATTTTAATAGATATATTTTTTGACTAATTTTAGATATAACCTGCACAAATCCCGCCCAACCATCGCAAGCAACTATACTATCATCAATACGTACCGTATACGCATATAGAAGTCTTTTCACTTATAAGTGCAATGAAGGATCTACAATGGATAGGAGGATGAAGCTTGCAAACTCTTTTTGTTTGTGGCCTGGCCAATGGAAACCCGCTATCGTGGGCTGTTACAGTATGTACTGGTTTTAAAATTTTCCTTTCAAAACTAGTATTTTATTTTTTATTCTGAATATTTTATAATTTGAAAGCTATCATTGTTAATTTTTTTAAAGGTATTTATTGTGAACTACCTCCTCCAATAAACAACACCTTCGTGCAATATTTCAATGAAAGACTCAGTACAAATGTATCAAGCACACAAAAAAATGCTCTTCAAACAACTACTGCTCCACAAAAACAAACTGCAACTACTTATTCACAATTAACAAGAATAACCGGAACAACGTCAACTTCTACCTCCACTTCAAGCAATGAGATTACAACGCTTGTTACAACCGCTATAACATCAAAACAACCTCTATCTACAGCCACATTACACGGTGAACGCTTCTCATATCGAAGCATTGTATATTACCATTGTATCGATGGCACAATACTGCCTAGTGGTAAAAAAGTCACGGAAGTATCATGCATAGACCAACTTCTCTGGAATCCTCTTGACTTTGCATGCAATGGTGAAAAAAATTAAATAAATAAATTGTTGAAATTAAATTTTAAAATTTAATATGAGTGGTTGTATTTATATTTTTTGGTATAGACGTACACTGTCCTGCCCTTAATACAACGCAAAATTACACTATTTCAAATGATCATACTGTGAGGGCATCTAAGGTTAATCTTACATGTATTGAAGGATATTATTTTGATGCTTCAACAAAAATGAATATGAAAGAAATTACTTGTTTGAATTCTGGTCAGTGGAATTTCGATTCCTTAAAAGAAGATTGTTTCCGTTAGTGTTTTTTTTAATTCCAACTCGAAATTATTATTTTTTAATTATTGAATTGAACCATTTCATTTCAGCTATACATTGTCCAACAATACAAGCTCTAAGCAACAACTTAGAAATAAGCAGTCTACAAACAGTGTACCGAACTTTAATCACAGCAAAATGTTTAGTCAGTTATAAATTCATCGATGACACTACCCTTAAAACTTTGGAATGTCAGGCTGATGGGACTTGGAACTACACTTCCATCATTTGTATAGGTGGGCTGTGAGTTTTTGATATAATAGTTGCTTCAGAAATGTGAATTAGAAAAACACGATAATCGAGTTTTTTAGACAAGTTTCCATTTTCCTTTGAATATTTTAGATTAAATAATTCTTAATTATCAAAGCATAGTTTTCAAGGTATGGCTTTAGATGATGAAAAATTTTTTTATAGCTATATACTGCGATGGAATCCCGTTTGTACAACACTCCACCTTTTTCAAACCCAACCAAGGGTCCCTATCTTATTCTCCCAATACAAAGTTTCGATACAATTCAGAACTGATCTTCACTTGTGATGTTGGTTACAATATATACGGAAATTTTACTAAACTCCAAAAAACTGTCTGTCTTGCTTTGGGAGAATGGATTCTTTATCCTATAAACTGTAGTGGTGAGTTGTCTAGAAGATAAATTTCACAAAAATGATGTAGAATAGCTTGGCATGATTGAATGAGAAACAAACATAAAGTATTTAATGAACAAAACACACAAGGCTTTTTGTAAAAAATATTACATTCTCAGGTAATTTTATGTATAAATGAATACTTTGTGTTTGTTTTTCATGTAGACTCACAAAAAATTTCAAAAAGGTTTTAACATTATTTAATTTCCAGAGATACATTGTGGTTCTTTGCCATTGTCATCCACATATACACTTAGTAGTCGAGAAACTGTTAAAGACACAAACGTAACTATAACATGTGGAGTAGGTTATGTGGGAACAAATGGTTTTAAAGTAAAAACAGTCGAATGCCTGGACGATGGTAGTTGGAGTGATATTGTGAATCCTTGCATAGGTGAGTTGGTAAAATTATTCACCACAAATAATTTTGAAGAGTTTTTTAAGCTATATAATCTATTAATTAATTACTTTATTTTATTAAATCATCAATTCGTTTTAATTAAATAATTTCATGCAGTGGTGACCTGCAAAAACTTGGAACCAGATAAAAACAACTACACTCTATCATCAAATCTAGTCACTTATGCTTCCACCGTTTTTGTCACATGTCTGCCATACAACGCCATGAGTATTGGGTCGGTCTTCAGGCAGTTTACATGCCAAGACAATGGAGAGTGGGACCAACCGGTGTTGCCATGTAGATGTAATACTGGAAAATTTTCGGAAATTAAATTTCACACTTCACAATTTTACTACTTACAATAGACATGAAAATTTTAAAACATGTTTGAGCATTATTATTGTCTGTTAATAAACTCATTTGACCATCTTGCATCACTAAACTTAGTTGCATCACTCAAATCATTTACACCACTTCCTAACACTAAAGGGGTATGGTGCTTAGCTCCTTTAGCTCCCCCTTCTCTCATTCTATTGGACACACCATATGACAAGTACCGAATGTTGACTAAACTACAGTACCAATGCCCCAGAGGAACTAAACTAGCTTCCCAAGACCATGTTCAGATATTAGAGTGTAAAAGTACTGGTAATTGGAATCCTGAAGTTTTTTCTCAGTGCTATGGTAAAACTCTTAAGTTTTTCAGTTCAGTTTTAAGGCTTTAATGATAGCAAATAATGATCTCTAATACATTATTAATCTACATCTTAATAAAATAAAAAATAAATACTTTCAATAATATACATTTCAATGAAGTAAATTAATTAGAAGTGATATTATGTGAATTCTTTCACAGATATTCATTGCCCAGTTATTTCTTCAATTTCTAATGTTGTGGCTAGTAGCCCAGCAACAAGGTATTTTGGATTGGCCTTGTCGTTAAACGTTTATGATGAAACCAGACATTGAAAATTATACTTGAAAAAATTTATATAAAGTATTTCTTTAAGTCGCTTTTTAGGCTTTTTTATAAGATGAATTTAATAATATATTTTAATATGTTTTAAGTGTATACAATATTTTTAAAAATTTAAATATAATAATAACAATATTTATTTTGTTTCAATTCTTAGTTGATTAACCAAAATCTTGTTTGACTAGGTTTGATAGTCAGGTTTATATCGAATGCCCGCCTTTTATGTTGTTTGAGGGAACTAACAAATATGGGAAGTTTATCACTTGTTTGACTGAAGGACGGTGGAATGACACTAATATCGGCTGCATAGGTGCATCACTTTGGCGAATATTTTAAGCTAAAATTTTAATTTTTCATTTAATTTATCATTTGAATTCATCATGTTTGGGAAAAAAATTTTTAAAGTTATGTTTGAATATAAAAAAAATAGGAATGAAGCTTTTGAAAAAGAAAAAAAATTAAAAACGGTTAAAACCTACAACTTCCCCCATCCTTGAAACCAGCTTTGAGTTGCAACGCAATCAACGCATCAGTCGCCCATTCAATGACTCTCAACACCACAAAAACCGTGTCAGGCACTGTGGTTGAAGCTGCCTGCCATGAACAACACACCTTCATAGACGGTACAATAATGAAAACCTCTCTATGTGACCGCTTCGGAAAGTGGACAGTGGCGCCCTTGTATTGTATAGGTATTATTTTTATTAAGTATAAATATATAACGAAATTCAGTAGTTAATGAATAAGTTATTGAAAAAAAATATTTTTATTCATATTTATCTGTTTGAAATGTCAAAAAATCAGCATACAAGCGTTGTCCTACTCTCAGTTCTTCTGCACACTTGTCTCTGTCTCTTTACGTCATACAAAAGGTCTTATTAAAACAAAATTGAGTTTCAAGCATATGATATACTAATTAAAAATCTTCAATGCAATGAAAAATATCAGGTTGAAGTGGCTATAGTAACCTGCGACCCAGGTTTTCGGTTTCTTTTCGGGGGAAACTCGAGGTCGATAATGTGTGTAGGTGGCCTCTGGAACAACAAAGTTTCTCCTTGCCTGTGTTGGTTCTAAATGTTTTTGAAGTTATTGTTAATTGATTTTTAACCTATTATATCTATGATAAAGTATTATAGCTAGAAAGAAATAAAGTAGAACAAATATATCATTAATGAAAGAATTTTTAAAAATATAAGTAACTTTTACAAAAAATTTAAAGTCATTTTTTGATTAATGACCACTAGCCAAGTCTTGCTTTGTTTCACCTTTGAGTAATGAACTACGAGTGGATAATGATAAATCAATACATTGCTCATCGAATAATGATCCTTGCTCAGAAAACCCTTCCTCCAACACTTGTATACGTGAGTATTTTGAGCTTTGATTTGAATTTATTGAAAAACAGTGAATGATTTTATGCTTAATATCTATCAACATAAGTTCACCTATCTCGGATTAATATAAAAAGGAAAAAGCAAAAAAACACCTAATGAAATCCAAAATTTTAAACGAGAATAGTTGAATTGAATTTTTTGAAAAATAATTAAAAAACTGATCTAAACAAAAAAAGCAATGAATTATAACATCGAATGTTCTAACAACATATAATAAACTAATACAAACTTAAACAAACATCTGCAGAGACGAAGTGTCAAGGGGCTCCCATATTGACCAACGCCACAGTAGATTTGAACCTTAAAAACATGACCATCACAATCACTTGCAAGCCTGGGTACCTTTTTCTTGGAGGAAAAGAGCAAATAGTTTTTCAATGCAATGAAATTTCTGCTAATACTGATTTCAATGATTGTATAAGTAAGTTCAAAGGTGTTGAAAATAATATTGTTCAAAACTTCCGAACATCGAATCAGGCACAGAACTACGATAAAAATAAAGATATTTGTAGAAACGTTAAAACAATTTCACTTTTTTGTGACTTTTTGCGTAATTCAAACCTAAAACCATTTTTTCATTTCAACAATGCTTAGATCAAATTTAATTTAAACTTTTCCAGAAATGACCTGCCCTCCATTGACTGTAAAAAACTTCACTCTCAGCAGCAGATCAATTGACTTTAACACCTCTGTAACGGTCACATGTCAGAGTGGTTGGGCCTTCAGTGATGGGCGAGAATCTATCAAAATCACCTGCTTAGAGTCTGGGACGTGGTCTGAGCTGATTACTCTTTGTCACGGTTAGAATTTTAAAGATATAATAAAATTTCATTTGATTTATGAAAGAACAAAAAAATAGTAAAATTCATTTATAAAGGATTAATATAAGAACAAAATATTGGTATAATACATTTATATTTGGTTCATAAAGAAACATCAAAAATGTGATTGTGTGCCTCAAATGTTTGCAGAAGTTATCTGCAGTGCACCCCCGTCAAAGGTGGGGGCCAGGTACGTGGAGCCTATCTTGTCTCCCTGGTACAAACTGGGAGCTTCGTTTGAGCTTGTGTGCATCGATGATAATAGGCCAGTGAAGAATGCATCTTTTAATGAGAAAAAATTAGTCTGAATTCATGAACTGTCACATTAATTAATAAGAAATTTTAAAAAATTTCACGTTCCTTTTTATAAAAATTATCTATAAAATTATAGGAGATTTGAAAATGGCGAAAAAACCGCGAGAGTCGTTTGCAAAAGTACAAGTTTATGGGAGCCTGCTGTACTGAGTTGTGGAAGTGAGAAAGGCTTTCATAATTTTTGTTTTGTACATTCTCCAAACACTTTTCACATGTTGTTTAACTCATCAGACGACAGGTGTCCTCCAGTGCCAAAGGTTCTCAAAGCGAATGCGTTATCTGACTTGGCACTGTATGAAAGTGTTGTGAAATATGTGTGCGTTAAAGGTTATCGTTTAAAAGACCCTAAAATCAATTCTTATCGTTGTGATGGAACAAACTGGGTGACTGAGCCAATTATCATATGCGAAAGTATGATCAATTTTGACTATAACTGAAAAAACTCATGACTTTTATAAGTAAAAGATTGATTTTTTTTAAAATACCCACCACCGAGAAAAATTAAATTTTATTTCGTCTTTAAACCATTACAGTTGTTTCGTGTGGAGAGTTGACAACAATAAAAGCCACTCCAAAAACCAAAGCCAACACTTTCAACTCCAGTGTAACAGTGGAATGTAGTCTGGGCCATGTTTATAAAGGCAAAACCACTACAACAGCCACTTGCCAAGCTGAAGGAAATTGGTCTCCTCCAAATGTCACTTGTGAACGTAAATGATTATTTGTGCCTCACGAAGTTTTGTTAAACCGGTGTTGAGTTTTTTTGAATTTCAGAACTATGTTTTTATATTCTTACTGTTTTCATCATCCAGCGAAACTCTTTTATTTCAGTTTGCAAGCATTAATAAAATTTTTTAGTTTAAATTAAGTTTTAATTATTTTTTTTCCAGAATCATCAAATATTTACAACTTTATAATAAAATCCTTCTTGAAACAACCATAAAACATTCCCCTCAAAGCCATCAAATGCTCAACCCCTCCTGAAATCTCAAATGCCTTGCAACGCACCTCTGCAAACTTCCAGGCTGTTTACCTCAGCGTTGTCAAGTACACGTGTCTTGAAGGTGGGCTTAACTAGTTCTTGATGTTGAAAAACTTTCATCATTTTTATGCATTGAAAAAAAATATCTTGAAAAACGAGTGATCAAGAAACGCTCGCATCCACAACAACCCCACAAAGGATACTGGTTTGGTCAAGACCGCTTCAGTGAAACTGTCACGTGTCAAGACAAGGGTCAATGGTCTCCCAACCCTCAAATCATCATGTGTTTTCGTAAGTGTTTATTATCACCTGTTTTCTACCATTAAATGTTCAATTTAAACCAAAAATTTTTATAAAAGAACTCGATTTTAATTTTTTTCAACGAATCACAAAGATGGTGGATATTGATGAGATGCAGTTTGGCTTCGTTTCTGGTAGAAGCGCAACTAATGCAGTTTTTATTGCTCGTCAGTTGCAGAGAAATATCTAGCCGTCAAAACCCCACTCTTCTTTGTCTTTTTTTGATCTAGAAAAGGCCTTTGATCTAGTTCCGCGCAAAGTTATTTGGAAGCCAATGGGAAAGCTAGGGCTGTCCGTGTGGTTCAGAGCATGTATATTGGACCAAAAAGACGAGCACGAATTAATAACCAAACTAACGATGAGTTTGGTGTAAATGTTGGTGTACACCAGAGATCTGTATTGAGCCTTTCATTTTTTATTCTTGTTTTGGAAGCTTTATCTAGAGAGTTAAGAACCGGTGTTCTTTGGGAACTTTTATATGCTGATGATCTGGTTTTGATCTAAGAATCGCTAGACGATTCTATATCTAAACTTGAAAAATGGAAAGTAAAAAATAGAAAATAAAGAATGCGGGTAAAGTCAAAAAAAATTTATGATGCTCGTTTTTGAAAAGCTGAGGGATTTTGGAGCTTTTCCTTGCAGTGTATGCCACAAAAGTGTTGGCGTCAACTCAGTTTTTGCTTTGGGTCTACAAAAGATGTAATGGTTTGACTGGAAGACTGAAGGATCAGGCTTAAGTATGTTCTTGCTGTCCCAATTCAGTGCCACCTTTGGATTATAAGCTCATCAAAGAGGTTATTGTTGGTAATGCCAAAATGAGTGTAGAACCAAAGTTTTGCTACCTTGATGATATGTTGTGTGCAGGTGGAAATTGTGAGTTGGCAATAATCACCAGATGTTCAGCTGCCTGGGGTAAATTTTGAAAACTGTTGCCCATATTGACCTCTAAACATATCACCTTGAAATCTCGTGGAAAATTATAAACACCTTGTGTGCGTTCTGCTTTGTTATATGGCAGTGAAAACTGAACCCCAAAAGCTACAACGCAACGATAGGTCCATGATCCGTTGGATATGTGGCGTTAAGCCAAAAGACAAAAGTCCATTGTCAGCCTTTCTCACAAAACTCAAAATTCCAGACATAGAGACGCTGCTACAGAGCCGTCGTCTTCGTTAGTATAGTCGTGAAAGGTTTGTCTATGTGTATCAAAGACGTGCTCAAACTTCCTCTGACCGGAGGTCGTTTTTGTAGAGACTATCAAAAACTTTGTTGAGCTGTGATAAAAAGGATATGGAATCCTATAGCTTGAAAAATGTGGACCCCCTCAATAGAGCTGAGTGAAGAAAGTGTATTAGCCGATGCTGTATACCCCAGCTAATGGGACACCTTCAGCAGTATGAATAATGAAATATGAATAGTAAGGCTAATTTGTTTATTAAATATTTGTACAGTGAGCGAAATCACATTGGACGCACCATATTTTTACACATTTTTTCACTTTTAAATATTTTTATAAAAAAATAAAATTACTGTATTGACGATTAATAAAAATAAATAAATACAGTATTTTTCAAAAAAACCAAAGTTAAATTTTTATATAGGTCCATCACTATTTACAAAAAGGCGCCGCGAAATTCATTGTACCCACTAAGAGAAAAATCTTCTGTCCGTCTATAATACTTAATTAAAAATTCAAATTACTATTAAATATTAAATATATAAATCATTTTTACATATTCCTCTACTTTAAATCATCTATTATTCTTATTTTCACTACGAAAGATGGGTTCAGGAAATGATTTATCAGAAAAAGAAAAAATTACTATTTTAGCTTACCATAAAACTGAAATGAGTGGAAATAAGATAACATCAGAAATAGGAAGAAGTTCTAGAGTCGTCCATAAGTTTTTAAAACATCCGAAATCAAAAAAAAGCAAAGGACATTCAAAAATGACACCTAGAGATAAGAGAAATTTGAAACGCATCGCTTCAAATAGTAGTTTATTAGCAAAGGAAATAAAAAATAATCCGAATTTACCTATTCGTGAGCGAAGAGTACAACAAATTTTAGCCTCTGACCCCAAATTGCAATATAAGAAAATGAAGGCGTATCCAGTTCTGACGATATCAAAAAAATAGATTGAAATGGTGCAACGAAAGGATCTATTGGGATGATGAATGGAGTCAAATTGTATGGTCTGATGAAAAAAAAATGGAATTTAGATAAACCAGGTGGTTTTAAATTCCATTGACATGACTCAAAAATGAAAGAATTAACCTTTTCGAAACGTCAATCTGGTGGTGGATTTTTGATGGTTTGGGGTGCGTTTAGTGCCTTCGGTAAGTCAAAACTAGCAGTCTTAAGAGGTAATCGAAAATCAGGGGATTACATTCGTATGCTAAATGAATATATATTGCCATTTGTGCGTGAATATCATACAGATGGATATACTTTTCAGCAAGATTAAGCGCCAATTCATGCCTTTACCGAAAAAAGACTAGTTAATGAACATGGAAATGCCCATTCTTCCATGGGTTTCCAAGTTTTCTGACTTGAATCCAATTAAGAATTTATGGGGTGGTATTTCAAGACTGGTTTATGCGAATGGAAAGCAATATTGGTCAAAAAAGAACTTGAAAGATGTAATTTTTGAAGCTTGGGACAATATTGTTCATGGTGGGCTAATTAAGTTGAGTAGGTCAATGAAAAAATTTTGTATTGATGTTATATTAAATAAAAGTAAGATTACAAACTATTAATATAAATAATATGGTTCTTCTGATGATTAAAAGGTTGGTTTTAGTTTGTGCGCACAATAAATTTCGCTACCCCTTTTTGTTATTTGTTATATATCTTTCTGAACTTTTTTTTTGTTTTTTGAGAAACACTACTTTTATTTATTTTTACTAAGCTTTTATATGATAATTTCAATGTTTAAAAAAAATTTCTATAAAGCAAAATTTGTTTGAAAAATATGGTGCGTCCAATGTGATTTCGCTCACTATATATACATTGTGATACTGCTACTATGAGCGAAAAAGTTATATTACGTTGGTAGAAATATCTAAGTAATATTTTTAGTGGAACTAAAGTTTTGAGGATTAATTAGAACTAATATTCAATATTTAATACCTATTTACCCCTTTTTTTAAAATGTAACAAAAATTTACAGCGGTTAGTTGCTCTCCTATTGTTTATGCAGCCCTTAACACCACGAATATCATACATGGAACTGTTGTTGAAGTTAAATGTAGAGGAGACAACATCACAACAGGTGACTTAAAAGAATATTTATTGAAACGAAATGATAAAGAATTGACTATTTTTTTATAGATAAATATTTTTTTGGTATGGATGTTTATAATGAATGTTTAAATTGATTTTTAATTAGAAGGAAGTGTTACCACGTGTTCCATAGAGGGTAAATGGGTGCCTGAAGTTGCCGAGTGTGGTCAGTTAAGATTCTTCCTTGTTCACTTTTTGAATATTCAATTTGAAAATTTTTTTGTTTTCTTATAATTTTTGTCACGATAAAATGTATTTTTAATGTTTGGTTAAGTACCTTGAATAAATTTAGCGATAAAAGCCGCAATAAGGCACATTACTATAAATTTTATCGATTAATTGTTTTATAATTGAAACCATATAATATTGACATCAAACAGTCACTGCAGCCAGAGTGGAGAAACATGCTGCAAGCGAAGCAGAGCACTCAGACGTTATTGGTTATTATAAGATAATTTAATTCGAGCCAAGCCTAAATCTTCAAATGATGAGATAATTAATCAATAAACGCATGGTTTAACAAAAATCTGTTTTTATGTTCAGGTATGGCCAGTGTCGGTCTGATAGTGCTCTTGTTGACTTTCATTTTCATAATGGATATACCTACAATTGCCAAGTCTTTTAGATCCAACTGGCTATTGAGAAAAATTTTTGGAGAAGGAAAGTTTTTTGGCCCAGTTGAAAAGAACGACGTGAAAAATGGGAACGACGATGGAAAAAATAATTCGAAAAAAATTCGAGTGAAGCAGCCAAAAACACGAGAATTCAATGGGTTTTGGTGGAGTGGAAATGTAAATAGGAAAGTGAAAGAGAAAAACAAAGTAGTTGCCAAAAACAGAGCCAATTTCAGATTTTGAAAAACAATTTATTTGAAATTAAACACTAGACTTGAACAATTGTGATGAAATTACGCCAAAAAGTAGTTTATATTCAAGAAAACAATAAAAAGGAACTATTATATTTGTTTCGATTTATTGTATAGTCATAGTGATTTACTACATATTCTATTTTTTTTTAAATATAATATCATTATTGTTTTTTTGATTTTTTTTCAGTAATTGTTTGCATATATTCTCTAGGTTTTTGATACTTGTAAACTTGAAGACGTTTCCGGTGATACAATTATTTGAAATTTTAATAAAGAAATTTAGTTGATCTTGCATAGAACAAATATTAAGTTTTTTATTCATCTAACATCTGTTTTATCATCTCTGAAATTTTTACTTCGTTGTCTTAATTTTTATATTTTACTCACTTGAATATTTTTGATAATTTCATTTTTCGCAAAAATCAAACAAAACATTATCAACAACAACCAAATGCATTTAACTTATCCATCACCATCATGTCTGATCAATGCATTTTGATATTATGAAGATATATCTTTCTGATTTTTCCATTTTCTGGAAAAATAAATGTATATTTAGATCTTTCTTTATTTAAACTTCATATTATTTTCAATTTGAAAATATGAAAGTTTTATTCAAAAATTATTAATCCACTTAGATTATATTGCTGCACATGTCTCAGTAATTGGGGTGGAAAACAGTCGTATTGATACTGCAATAGAGTGATGTGTAAAAAAGACCATTTTGTTTAAAACAAATTTTTATAGACTGCCAGCTCGAGCTAACGTTTAACTTGAAAATATCGAATTCAAGATCCGACGTTTCCACACTTGGACAGTTTGCCTTGCCGTTGTCAACAAAAAAAATTTTCCTCCGCCAAATCAAATGACAACGATACCAGAATATTAGTTTGTCGATACCTGCTACCAGAGTCTACTGTTATCGAGGTTATAACAGAAAAACAGCCTCAATTTAGAGACCCTCTAACTAAAGCTTTCAACTCTGTTGCACGCCTGGTCTCTTATACTCCTAAATTCTCCCACATCTCTCCATCTCTTGTCGATCTTCACTGGCTACCTCCTCACTTTCGCTTTTCCTTCAAAATCTGTACTTTCATGTAAAAAATTTCTCATTCTACTTCGCCTTCCTATCTTTCTAACCTCTTACTACCTCTTAAACGTGCCGGCCTACGGTCCTCTAATCGTTCTCAACTTTTCATTATCTCTGTCTCTCTCACTTCTATGCTAAATCTGCTTTTTCTTTTTCTGGACCACTTCTCTGGAACTCTCTTCTTCCTATCCTATTTTTCTTAGAAACTTAAAAACCTATTTTATCAAGCAGTTTATAGCAGAGCGCCTTTGAACGATGCGTAAAAGGCGCTATACAAATAACTAATTATTATTATTATTCTAATGTATATGTTAAGATTGTAATTGTCGAGTATTTAATTTGTTATTCAACTAAATTCAAATACAAGCGTAAAAACTTTGAAAAAGTTTGCATAAAATACACTCATGATTTTTGAAAAACTTAAGTTTATTCATAGCCTCGTTTTTGGACGTAGGTTGAGAGTCAATTTTTCTTTTATTTAAAGTATATCGAAATTTATTTTTTTAATGAATTTTTTTGAAAAATTTCTATTATAAAAATTCTTAAGTTTTGATAAAATACTAACAAATAGACAAATTATAATTTTTGATCAGCTGATGTATATATAGTTCGTCGTTTGTCTAAAATGAAACAATGAATATAGCTTATGCTCTTTATGAGAAATCTTTTGAATTCTTTAGTTTAATAATAAAATTATTTCTTTAATAAAATTTAAATTTTTATAAAATGTCTTGGTTGTTGAATTTCAAGAATATAAAGCCTAGTGCTCTGACAGACACTGTAAAAAGAAAAGTTTGTGGTTTCGTTTTACGCAGATATGGAGGATCGTGGCTTAAAGAAAAACAAATAAATCTTGACCAACTCACATTTGATCTTTACAATGGCTTAGCTTCTTTCAAAAACTTTGAACTCGACGTCGAAGTAAGTTACACCTTCAAACCTTCTCCTTTATTCGATCTCGTAATTTAATGTCTCAAAATATTTATGAAAAAACTTATATCTTTGTATACTTCTCTCAATTCGAAATTTAAAAAACGCAATTTTTTTGAGTACTACGAAATAAACGTCTAAAATGTACTTTTCAGAAATTAAATGAGCTTTTAGAAGAAAATGGCATTTCTTTAGAGATAGCAGATTGTTACATAGGCTCCATGAGTGCAGCAGTACCATGGTCTTCAATCTTCAGTGATAATTCAGTCCTGGATGTCAGCAACCTTGAAATGACCATTAGGTACAAAGCTCGCAGTGAAAACTCAAGTATGAAAAAATATTTATTTTAGCTCTAAATAAATTTTTTAAATTTGGCTAAAAGTGAAATTGGAAATTGTTTATAAAATTCATGTAGTTATATATTGTTATATAAATTTCTTATGGAAAAATAAATAATAATACATTTCATTTTTTGTATTACACTTCATTTTGATTGTCTAATTTCAAAATTTTTCTAGAAGAATCTCTTTGTGACTCGAAGTTGTTCAAAAGTATGACTTCGAGTATGAAACTAGCAGAAGAATGTTTAAAAAAAGAAAGCCCCATCAGTAACAATAATCCTGAACCATCTTTTGAAGGACTCCAAGAACTAGCTTGTGCTATTGAAGCAAGTAAGACTTGAAAAGTTTCAATCTTAAGATGAAATATATTAAAATTCATTTTGAAATTAACCACAGTCTTTGTGAAAGTGAAGATAAACCTTACTGATGTGATAGTATCATTTGAACATTTTGATAAAAATAACAAAATTTCATTAGAGTTGAGAATCAACAAGTAAGTTATGATTCACCATAAATATAATCTTTTAAATAATTCTTAAATATTAATTTTGTTAACTTTCCTTAAAGAATTGAATATTTTGATGATGAAGCAACAATACCAACACAACAAAATGGTTTTGATAACAATGAAAAGGATAACAAAAAAAATGATAAAAAATTGTGGGAGGAAGATTATAAAGAAGAAAGTAAACTGTGTGATATTGCTATTCTGAGAATCAAAAATATTGTTCTCCATGGCATTTCATTGCATATGAATGTGGTTGAGAAAAGCAAACCTAACGGTTTTTTTACTTACCTTTCATTTTATTCACATTTATTTGGTATTTTATTATACACTATACTCTTGTTAATTAATTAATATTAATAACTGTAAATAATAAATAATTAATATATCACTTTCATTTAATCTATTAAATTAACCCTCAATGCCTTATATGATATAAATAACCTTCCAAATCACTCATCTCATTGGTTCCCCACCAATCATCATATATTTCGCAATACATGTAGAAAATGAAGCAAGCTTTGAGAACTATAGCATGGTAATGAGCATGATGGGAAAACAGGAAGTGAGAGTGAAGATGAAAAGAGAGGATGGGCCTACCTCTCTGGCTGATGTTTGTTAATTTTTCATTTTTCAGTGTATTCTAGTTGTATCACCATTTTTTTCATATTGAATAAGCTTTTTAGAGTTATTTCAAAGAAATGTACCGTCTGGTCTCTAGTGTATTTTCGTTATTCACATTTAATTCAAAGTTTATGAATTTAATTTTATTTTTTTGTAATTTTTAATGTTTTATAAAGTTAATTCTTATACATTAGGCATTTTTCTCATTGTTCATTGAGTAAGCATTTTCGGGTTAATTTAAATAAATAAATTCCAATTATGCATCAATAACATCACATTAAAAAAAACATGAAACCTTCGAAGATGGAGATTGACAACCATTTCAACTGTATGCATATCTTTTTGAGTCCATTCACCTTCAAACAGCTTCACATCATACTTAATGATATCCTCGAAGGTTCATCTTAGTTTCATTCAAGAGTAGTTTAAATTAGTTTCATTTGAGACTATTTAATACTATTTTTATTTAAGATTAATGTATATCATAAAAATGTTATACTTTTGTTTTCAAGTGGTGTTGAGATTCACTGGGTTAACCATCACTTTCATTAAGTTTGTATATCATAAAATATTTCAATTCAATCGTATATACCACTTAGGTTCTAGTAACACTGGTGATGGCGGTGGTAAAAGTGATAGCAAAAAAGTGAAAATGATGGACAGTGCAGATTTCAAAAGGATCACTCTCAATGAAGATACTGCTGGAGTTAAAGGCTATGGGAAGCAAACTTTTGGTAGATTGAATACTTTTGAGTTATTTCATTCTTCTAACTATATCAGTTGATTGCTTGAATAATTGAACTGTATATAAAAAAATTTTAATGAGAATTGATTTATGTCCGACCCATGCTAGCATGGAAACATTCGCTAAACGATGATGATGCTTATAATTATGAGGTAGTCTATTTTATAGTACTATTTTACTGTATTTATTAACCAGATGATCTGGATGATGCTGATAGTTTGATCTTCTACAAATCATCCAACAATCACGTATCTCGACATCACAAATTTGATTCTCAGATGGAGAACTCAGGCTTTGAAAGCATGTTGTCGAGTGTTAGCAGTAAGGATTCACAATTGCCGAAAAATTTCGCTTTAGGTGGGATTTTTACTTAAATTTTTCAATTAATAGGCAAATTTTCAATTTAATTTCAAATTATTTTTTTCATTCAATAGACTTCAAAATTATTATGCTTGAAATATTAGCCTAAAAAATATATAACTAACACAATGGTTAAAAAAAAATTTTCCCACAGTAAATAGAATAGCTCTGTGAATTGATAAATTTTTAAACCCTTTTGTTTAGTTTTCTCATATTTATAATAATCAAAGTATAATATTTTTATATAACAACCATAACAACAATATAAAACTGATGACAGAAACGGCAGCAATCGACAACAAAAGCAAAATGACAACCAGAATATCCTTCGTTTCAGTTGTGCTCCTCCATCAAGACCCCCGGTCCAGTGCCTCTTCAATGGAGGATCATTATCACAACCTGCATGTATTTAACCGTAGCAGTGATGATAATTTGAATGATGGTATTGATGATGATTTAAAGAGAAAAACACAAGAAAAAAAAAGTCTTAGTGAAACGAGGAAGAAACTGAATGCTTTCAAGTTGAAGGCGAGGGATTATTTCAAAAAAGTTGATTTGCTGATGTTTGTTGGAGTGAGGAAACAAGAGGATGTGGTGAATCTTAGAAAAGCTTTTTCTTCTATTGTATCTGCCAATCATTTTTGGTTTGTTCATTATTTTTACTAGACAACAAGGGTTTATGTATAAGCAATCGGTTAACCATTTTTTGCTTTTTTCAATTAAACCTTATAAATTTACGACAGTCTTTTGAACAAGTTATTAAATATGGAAGTTGATCAAAGGAAAAAACATTCAACCCGGTTATCATTGTCATTGGGATTGTTAGACTTGGTCGAGGCGATAATCCCACAAGAAAACAAAACACACAACGAACAAACAGACTTGAACAGATCACAGTTATTTAACACGAACAAAATAAACCACTCATTCCTTCACCAATCTCAAAGACTCAACGCGTCATCCGTGTATTTCTCAACGCATTCTGTTGATTCCAATTCTCAACATGATGACGTTGTCGATGAAAGCTCCCATTCTGAAACTGCCGATATTAAGAAGAAAAAACTCAAAGTTGATTATTGTAAAGTGAGTGGGGACATTTGGTTTTGTGTTTATGTGGAGGCAAGCTATTTTGTAGAGGCAAAAGTTTATTGTTAGGTTAAGCCCATGCTAGCAAGGAAATGAAAGATAAATGATGATGTTGATTTTGTTGTTGTTGTTGTTGTTGTTGTTATTGAGCGATGAGTGAAAGCGAGTTAGTGAGTTAGTGTAGTAGGAGTTGGGGCTGTGAAATGTTTGAGAGGTCTGACATCGATTTCCACTTATCCCATATCATCAGAGTCAGTTTAGGGTTTGATGATGATGAGAATGAGAATGATGATGGAGTTTATTTTTAAAGCAATGACTTCCAAATAGTCGTTTTCAAAATAAAATTACTTAGGCTCATGATTTTAGCAAGAATTAGTGTTTATTTGGTAAAAAATAATTGAAAATGTATTATATGCATGTATTATTAATGTAGTCTGTTTTTAAAAGCTTCTTAAAACAAATTAAATTGAAAAAGTTTTTCTCTATTGATTGCATTGTGATGATAATAGCCTGAATCAAATAGTAAGGTCAACAAACACAATGTATTTATTAAAGGTTTTTTTTTAAGATTATCTCTTTATAATGTAAGCTAGTCTTACGAAGGGCTTTCTGCCTTTTTTTCAATAAATACTTTGTGTTTGTTGACCTTACTATTTGCGTTGTCAAGAGTGATTTTTGTTAGTTTCCCATAAATTTTGAACTAATAGAGTTTTATATAGAAAGTTATGGATGTTTTAAGTGCTCTTTTGTGCAGAAAACACAATAATATGCTGAAGTAGATTAACTTGACTCGATTGTATATATATATATATTAACCAATATTAAATATAATATTAAGAATTGTCCAACCCATGCTAGCATAGAAACGGATGTAAAACGACGATGATAATGATGATGATGATGAATAATTATTTTTCCGCCGTCTGTGATATTCAAACCTTTACTTTCATAAATATTAACTATACTACCACAAATACTTATTTCGCAACGTTCACAGTTGTTGGTCTTCACAGACACATCACCGATGGAGCAAAGCGGGATGTTTCACAGTCTCATGCTCACTTCCAATCCTTGCCTCCGCCTCTCCATCAACCACACGCAGAAGAACTACCAAGTCGGTTTATGCTTTTGTTTTAAATTGATGGTATTGCTGCCATCATTAGTTTTTTAGTGTTCATTTTTTGTTTTTTTAATCTTTCAAACTATTTTTTGTGTAAGAAAAAATGTTTCGGTTTTAACTTTAAAATGAGAAGATTTTTATTACATTTATTTTAAAAGATATTAAAATTTTTGATATTTTATAAATAAAATTTTTTCTTTGAGATTTTAAAAGTTTTTCATTGTGTTTTAGGGTGCAACTTCAGGAATGTCTGTGGAATTTAGAATTCTGCCATGCTCAACAGAATTAGACTTGACCATTATAAATCGCCTGATCACCTTCCTGAAGCCAACATCACCTCAAACATCCCGTCCACTTACTAAGCCTTCGCTAAACTCTTTCAACAATCTTAATGTTAGTTCTTATTTTTCAAGCCTAACTGATATCCAAAATGAAAATAATTTTTGAAGTTTATCTAAGTTCATGAAGCTTTTCGTAATTTGAACTCACATCATCAATAATCTGTAGTGAACTATATAGATGGTTTTGGTTTCAGTTATTAACTATGAAAGTTATTTCAAAAAGAAATTATGATTAAGTATTCATTTGGTGAATGTACACAGACTTCTATGCTGGATTCCTTTGCAGACCACTCGTCTTTTGAGACGTTTAAAACACAACTATTCATTGAAAAATGGTCTCTGTATTTAAGGTGATTGAAATTAATCACATTAGAAATAGATAGTTAAAATTGTATTTAAGGATCAAATAAAAATTATATAGTTAAAGTTATATTTTTTTCTATCAGGTTTCCAAAGCTTGACTTGAGAAAGGAAGCTTCTTTTGAGACTTACCCCGGAAATCATTTAAGTTTTACACGTCAATTGCACAAAGAGATAGTTTCTTTAGGGGTTAAAAAATTGGATTTGAAATTATGCTTCAAAGAAAACTTACCAGTCACTCCAGGAAGCTCTTTCTACAACCTCGAAAATATTTTCTTAAAATTTATTTCTGCCGGTTTCAACCTGCATCGTTTTAATTGTGGAGATATGAAAGAAAACAAAAAAGACCCTGACAAAACCAAGAAAACTGAGACAAAAAAGCCCCATGTAGATACAACATGTGTGGACAGCAAGACAGATGGAGAGGATTTGGAGGATATAGAAGATGATGATGAGGTTTTCAGGTTTATCAATATTGGAAGTGAAGGTACCCCGCAAGAACAAGCTCTGGGTTTTGGATGGCCTTTGTTAGTTGAATTTTTTAATCATAAAATTCCATATATACTACTAATTTTTTTGTCAAACTCATTGAATTGCACTAAAATCAATATATAGTTTGAAGGTTGTTTTGAACGAAGATAGAAGCGTGTTTGACAGGGCGAGGCTTGAGAAGAGCACAATGGCAGACTCCATAGCACAAACTGTCATCAATATGAAGCTGCTGAAGAGCAATTTGCCCTTCTCAAATAAGAAAGTCATGTATGACAACGAAGAGGTATGTGGTTGTGAGGTGGTTGGGTGTTTGATGAATTTTTAAACTTTGTTCATTGCTAATGTTTGTTGTTTTGAAGGTGGTGAGGGCTGGTGACAGGAAGGAAACTGCGAGTTTTCATGAGACCGAATCCCTCAACTCTAGGTTTTTTCATCACATTTGATTATTCTCAGTGAAATTTTTCAGGATATCTTTCTAAATCAAACCGAATTGAAACAGTATCAATATTAAATCACTCAACAGGTTAAGCCTGAGTTTGAATCTACCAAACATTCATCTATTGATCCCAAACAAACTATCTCTGGAGCTTCTATATAACAGGCAGTTTTTCATACTACGTGCACTTTGATAACTATTTTGAATAATCGCATACCTCCGTCTAACCCATGTTACCATGAAAACGGACGTTAATAAATAGAGATGATTTCACGATGTAGATGATATAACTTTAAGAATCATGAGTATTTTTAAGTTTTGACTTTTAATGAGTAAATGATACAGCAAAGAATCACTATATTAGTAGATCGTTTTATTCAGTTAATAAAAGTGTTTGATTTTTATCGTTTTAATATTAGGCTAATTCAATTATCCATAACTACAGATTCTTGGCGGATTTGGCATTATGGGAACCGCCTACTACCTCTGACGACCTTCAAACATCCATCCATCCATTAAGCACCAAGCCATCCATTCACCCGTTCAACTGGTCTTACAAGGGATTTCCTTCCACGAACTTTGGTTTCTATTTTTTGCTCATATATTTTGGACATTTTGAAAAAACAGTATTGTGCTTTAATATTTTGTTTAGTTTAAAATATCAATTATAAGCCATTCTTTAAACTATTTTCACAATTTATTATTCAAATTGTGCTCTTATGATGAAAAATTCTTTATAATATACTAAAATATAAAATCCTACAACACAATGTTGTAATGAACAATAAAACACAACTCTTCAGCTGCGCAGGAAGATGATGAAGAAGAAGAAGACGATGATGATTTGGACGATGATATACTGAACGCAACTTTCATGAAGACAGCATGCAATGAAAACCAGAACAAAATGTCTTTTTCAATGAATGTTTCTAAAGTACATCTAGTCATAAACCTACCGGTGAGTGTAATTTGGTCATATTTCCCAACTTTTAGCTACAGCTTTGAGATAACTTTAATGTCTAATCCATAAAAATGAGATTTTGAAGACGATGAACGATGACGATGGTTTGATGACTCGTTTGTTTAAATTTGCTTCGAATGATTTTTAAACCATTAAGTTCCGACATACGCACAACTAAACTTTAGAGTATATATTCATGACGATTTATTCTTTTCAAAATTTCTATATAACTAATTATCTAATCATCTCAGACTTCCGGATCATGTGTGATGAACATCCAAGACGTGTACTTCTCCTTCATATATGCCTACCACGGGGATCCCAACTTCTGCTACTTGTGTTCACAAATCAACAAGTTGCAGATCCTTAATCTGAGTTTGCTCATTTGTCTAAATTTGTATTGAAAATGCACTGAGTTTATTTGCCTAATTTCATGTATTTAAAAAAGGGGAAATTTTTTCAGTAATTTTATGGCTTATTTTTTCAAAACAATCATTTAGTATTAATATGTGTAATCATCAAAATTCTGGATCAAGATCAAAAGCAAGACTTTCCAATTTTTTCTCCTCGTGATTATCCCAACGGAGATGAAGATTTCTTTAAGAAGTTTGAGAATCACAACCTGGATGGAGTGAGCGTCAAGGTGTTGGAGACGAAGAATGTTGTGGGATCGAATGAGAGCAACGATGCCCTGTCACTCACCCTGAAGATCAAAACTGAACAAGATCAGCAACTCATTGTGGGTGGTTATGATGGGCGTTATACTTTTGCTATTGATCTTTATTTGGATTTCAAATGATGATATGAGGGGGTTTAAAAAAATAATTGAGAATTTCTAGGTGACTTTTATGTCTAACTAAAAGGTTTCAAAATCCATTGATTGAAATTAACGCAAAATTGTTTATCATCATCATTTTATTATAATCAGCATCTTTCCCTTTTCTAAGGGGTCACTGACTTCTTTCCATGACCTAACCCTCTCCCTCCATTTCACCCTGTCATAGCCATCTTTAAGAACTAATCCAAGCCCACGACAAAGATTTTCCATCATCCCTTTCCAGGTTAACCTTGGCCTTCCCCTTCCTCTACTACCTACAACCTCAAACCTTCACGCCTGTTTGACACAGTCGTCATCCTCTTTCTTTACTACATGACCCAGCCATCTCAAACTCCTTTGCCTCACCACTTCAACGATCGTACTATCCAACCCCAATCTAACTATCAACTCCTTTGTACTCACGCCATCAATTAACTGCACACCACACATCATTCTAAGCATCCGTTTTTCTGCTCTTCAAAATACTCCCTTCAACGGATCTTACTACCCAGGTTTTTGAGCCATATGTCATGACAGGCCTCACACATGTCCTATAAATTTGTCCTTTAATATTCCATGTGTGTCTTTTACCACATAACATAGAAGACACACTGTTGTATGCCTTCCAACCCAGCCCGATCCTTCGTGTAACAGCTAGCTCACTTCCTCCTCCACCATTCACATTGTCTCCTAAATAACAATAACTATTTACTTTCTCCAACTCACCTAAACAACCATTTGAAGCATTCTCACATTCCACGTTTGCACCATTCATACAAACCCTACATTCAAAATTTCCATTCATCCTACGAGAAACTCTCTTTACCCTAGCACACCATGCATGAATCCACTTCTTACATGTCTTGCACTTCACACAATTTACCTTAGCCTTCTTACTACACACACCACATGGATCAATCTTAGCCAAGACAACAACCCCACCACCACCACCATTACTCTCCATGACCTTTGTCTTCCCCAGTTTAACCCTCAATCCTCTCCCTTCGAAGGCTGCCTTCCAACGGATGAATTGTGCTTTTAGTTCTTCCACAGTCTCTGCCATCAAGACCAAATCACCTGCATAAAGCAGTTCATATAAAGCACCTTTTCTTCCGTCTTCCGACAATACGTCTAGCACTATTGAAAACAAAAACGGCGAGAGAACCGATCCTTGATGGACACCTACACCAACATCAAATTCTTCCGAATGTCCACCTCCAACCTTAACCCTCGTTTTTGCTTCTTTGTACATCGACATTACTGCCTGAACCATCCTTTCTTGTACCAATTTCTTTCTCAGCGCCCATTCAATCACCTTTCTTGGTACCCGATCAAAAGCCTTCTCAAAATCAACAAAACAGATAAAAAGCTTCCTATTCTTCTCAAGGTAGCTTTCCTGCATTCTCCTAAGAATAAAAATAGCGTTCACTGTGCTTTTGTTAGGCATAAAACCAAATTGCATTTGGTCAACTTTTACTAACCTTCTTAACTTCTTCTCCAGCAACCTTTCCACAACTTTCATACCATGCTCTAAAAGCTTTACACCTCGATAGCTCGCACAGTCCATAACGCTACCTTTCTTCTTATAAATGGGAACAACTGTACTCATTCTTTAGTCATGAGGCATATCCATTCCATTGAGGATTTCATTTGCTATTTGCAAAATATCTTGCTCACCATGTGGAGAAGCAGCTAGGTGCTCCTTGACAATTCCAGTTGGACCACTAGCCTTGCCATTCTTCATGATTCCTAGCGCTTTTTCCACTTCGTTCATAGCAAATGGTTCCATGGGACCTTCAACCACTTCTACATTCACCATCCCATCCCATGGTTTCTCCTCATTCATGATGGCCTCCATGTGCTCCTTCCACACTCTCTTCCGACCATCCTCGGCAAATACAATCTTCCCATTTTCGTCTTTACTGCAATTATTACTTGCTAAGTCGTTTGCTTTTTTCTTCATCATTCTCATTCTACGGAATACGACATTTCTGTCATTCCGTATCTCCTCCATCTCTTTCACCGCCTCATTCTTCATTGCCTCAGCAACAGCTCTCTTGGCTTTCTTTTTGTCAGAGAGATAGCAAAATTTATTTTCAGCCGACGGAAGTTGCTTCCAACTCTGAAAACTTTTCCTTTTCTCTGAGATGGCTTTTTGCACATCCTGTTTCCACCACCAAGTTTCACCGTGCTGAGGCCTACCTTTACTCGTACCACACACCTCTTCAGCAGCTTTAAAAACGGAAGACATATTTTAACCATGCATTTCTCGTACAAAACCTCCATTTTTTCCGAAAATTTTGTTTTGATATCTTTGTTCAAAAGTTTCCACACTTTTGTGCGATATTCCTTTTTAGCACAGCTACTTCGGGCAGTTTTAAGCCACCTTCTGCCTAAGACTCAGAAGCTTATGCTGAAGCTCACTTCCAATTACCCTTACATCCATCAGAAACTTACTCTGCCTCTTCTTCATCAACACAAAGTCAATCTCTGTCCCACTACACACCCCCCCCCCATTAAAAGTTACCTTCCTACTATCCTTTTTCTTGAACCAACTATTACCTACACACAAATCCTTTTCAACACAAAATTCTAAGAGCAATCTACCGTCCAAGTTTCTCTTGCCTATTTCGAAACTTCCATGAACACCTTCAAACCCATCAACCTCTTTGCCAATGTGTCCATTGAAGTCTCCTAAGCAAATCAAAACTTCATTTGCATTTTCCACTTCGCACCCTTTTCCCATCTCTTCATAAAGCTTCTCTTTTTCACTCATCGATCTTCCACATTGTGGGGCATACGCACAAACAATTCTTACAACCTTTTTACCAAAAATAATTACCACTACCATTACCCTATCTGATATCCTATTCCTTTTCACAACATTCATACATAAATCCTTTTTAACTTATATTCCTACACCACCTATCTTATCTTCATTACCAGACCACCATAGTTTAAACCTTCTATCTAAACTACCTACAAACTTTGAACCCATGCCTCTCTACTTCACTTCTTGGATGCAGCAAATACCAACCTCCCTCCTCACCAACTCTTCACACAATTCCATACTCTTCCCATTTAATGAACCAATATTATAACTACCAAAAGAAAAAGACCTCCCAAAAGAACAAGAAGAAAAAGAAGAAAGCCCAGAGATTCTTAGCACCCTCTGCCCATTCAAGAGCTGCTGGGAATTGAGGGCCATTGGTTTATTTTGTATATTCATGGAAAAATTTGTAGAGCAAAAAAGTGCTCGATGGAGCATGCTCTTGCTTCCACTTCATAGCACATGTTTCATGACTTCAAATAACCAAATAAGAATGCAGCTAAATGAATTTTGTTTATTTACAAACAATTCATTTTATATCTGCAAATCATGTTTAATATAGCGAGAAAATTGAAGTGACAGAAATCAAACTGTATCACGATATGGTGAACTCGCAGATTTAGATTTTAATTATTCATCAAATTTAACTTATTCTTTATCTTCTATGTTTTATTAAATTACAATAATTTTTCGTTGTTTTAGCACTATAAAGTGGCGGTTTCAATGAGGTATTTCATGTTGCATTTCAACAAGCAATCTATACAATGCATTTCACAGGTTTCATATTATATTCCTCAATTGTTTATCAAAGTTTTTTCAATCACTCATTCAAGATTTTGCTTAATACATATGGAAGACTGATTTCTATCAAATCATCAAAATTGTTTCACGTCCGTACCCATGCTAGCATGGGTTTAACGGATTAATATCATCAAACATATACCATCAAATATACCATTACCACCATTGTTTAGTTAACAGAGACCTTCACCTTGTTGGACTATGAGATTCCTGGCTACCAACTGCCTCAGACCATCACAGAACTACACTTGCAGTTCTTTGACTCCAGTCTTTTTTATAAAGATTCAGATTGTTCTAGTGCTAACCACGTCAACACTGTTAGATTCAAACCTAGCAGCACGTTTGATAAAAGCGAAAAGTTAAACAAAAACACCGTTGTCTATATGAAAGATGACGTTGTCGGCTTCAAAAGTAAAAACTCCTCCCAAAGTAATTCATCAATTAAAAGAAAAAACACGAATGATATATCTCTAGATGATGTGACTGCTATAACCTCCGACACCGCTGAAAAATCTGATGGCAATGAATCGTCTGAAAGTGGGAAGAATGGAGTAGTTTGTTACAGCCTGCTGTTGTATTCTGAGTCTGTGAGCATTAGTAGCAATATCGTACCAGATTCATGCAGTTCCAGAATCAAGTATCATTTTCTAAAATATTCTAAGTGACCTATTACGTAAAAAATTGATTTTGCTTTTCTAATTCACATTTTTAGGGCTAATAATTCAAAAAATTAATTCTATAATTAAATGTTGTAATTTATGTTTACTTCACCCTCTGCTGAGAAAAATGGGCTTTAAACAGAATGATGATGATAATTCTATAATACACCACAGGTTTTTAATAGAAGACTTGGGAGTTTTCATAAGCGACAAACAACAGCCTATTCTAAATGTTCTCTCCCGTAAGTCTTTTTCTGATGCTTCTAAATTTTATCCTAGTCTAAACGTTATCATTATTCTTATTATTTTATGGAGTTAAACGTTAGCTATTTTATTTCTTCCAATCTATAATATCCATCATTATCGTTTATCATTCTCATTCCCCCTTTTTTATTGGGTTACACGTTAGCTATTACTTTTTATCCAATGCATAATATTATGAATATAAACTCAACAGCTTCCTCCAAGTACGTGTGTGTGTTAGATCTGCAAGTGTTCGACTTGGAGGGGAAACAATTCATTTTACCTGTCAGTACATTTGATCTAAGATTTTTATTTACATACTTTTTCAGAATATTTTTAACTTAGATACTTATTTACTCGACAGAATATATCGGAAACATTAACAAGTTCCTTTCTTCCAAACTCCACTGACCCAAAAGCGCAAAACACATCATTATATTGCAACCAAAGTGATAGTTTTGCTCCTCTGCCTATAACTCCATCATCAGTTCAACACAATGTTTCTTCTGGTTGTTTTGACAGGGAGTCTGGTATGGAGATTGTAGGCTCCTTAAGCAGGCTGAACATTAAAACCTGCTGTGATTCTTTAGTTGCTTTAGCGCAAATAATAATGAATATGGCGGAGGAGGTTCAGATAGAAGAAGTTGCTGGTAAGGATAAAAATTCTGATGTGTGTGGTGGTGGAAATCGTGTTAACAATAACATTGGTTTGGTGTCTGAAGCTCGTGCGAGCAATGTAGAGGATATAAGTTTTGAGTCTAGCAATATTTCAAATTTAGCAACTAATACTGCCTCCGAGAAAACTGTCAAAATAGAAAAAAAAACTTCATTAGAAATTAACGACTGCAACAAAGATGATGGAGCTAGTGAGGATGATGAATATAGTGACGATGCTAGCGCTAATACAATTAAATTCATTGGTTTTGACGATGATAAACTATCACCTAGAAGTACATATGCCAGCAAGAAGTCGAAAACTTTGATTCAAGGCAGTAAATCAACCACCCAAACATTATATTCTTGCGATAAAAAAAATCAAAATAAAAGGGACGATCAATTTTCAAAACAACCGTGCCGTCCGAATTCTTTCAACCAAACAAACCGTACCAAAACCAATGGAATCTTACTCAATACCAAAAACCCATTTGTTACTAATGATAGCGCTATGAAACATATATCCAAAACATCGGGGAGTCAAAACGAGAAGATAAATGCCATGCTTGGCAGTGTATACATATCGAAGGACAAGGACTGTAAGAAGTTGCTGTATGACGCCATGATGGATAACGATGGTGAGTTTCGAAGTCTTTCATGCAATTGAATTTCAAATATTACTCCTCAAAGCAACAAATCAAATAATAAATTTTTTTTAATTAGTTATTATTTTTATTTTCATTTATTATAATTCGATTAAAATTTATTTTATTTTTCTAGTGAATTGCAGACCACACAGCTCAACTCAAGACTCTAAAAGGCACCTCAAGCAGGCATACGTACCGAAGCAACAAAGGTCACAAGGCACCAGAAGTGCTCATAAAAAGTCTTACATCGATGAAAAACCCGTCTGCAGCGTTTTCAACAATCCTGATATTAGGGATTACATAGTCACTGATGCTAAAAACAACAGAAAAAGTTTGGAAGAAGAGTATGAAGATTGGGACATTATAAACCATGATGAGTTCAAGAGAATAAGAGTGAGTTGACTTTTTCATGTATCAAAATGGTTTAGATATAATTTCCCAATATATTGGATTTATTTTCATTCATAATCTTTGCATATTGTAACAATGTCGGCCCCTATGGCTCAATGGTTGAGCATTAGACTAATTATCTAAAATTACCGGGTTCAATCCCGCGTGGGCCGACAATTAGCACCTGTTCTACAGTGTGTTTTTGCTACATTAAATTTGTAGCAAGCGCTTTGATCTATAAGGAAAAGCGCTTTATGAATACCACATTACATTAAAATGTACAAGCAATCGAGATTAACGCGTAATCTTACCCAAAGACCAACTCAGACGACGGCAAATTCGATATGTGTGCTTCCATCAGTGAACAACCAAGCAAGGATCAGTTGCCTTGTGACCCTCTCAAGGCACCTGACCACTTTCCTCCTGCTAAAAACACCTTCCGATTGGAGGATGTCTCAATTATTTGGTCTATTTATGGTGGCAACGACTTTGGCTCCGCTCCTAGTAGGCCTGTCGGTGTATTTCGTTATATTCATACATCATCATCTTATTTTTTGTTATAGCTCATTCATTGAGAATTAATTTATTTCAGAGTAGTACAAACAGAGATCAAAAACTAGATAAAAAGACATTCTTGGGTTGGAGAGAGTTATGTGGGAAAGGTAGGAACCAGAGTGTGATGATGCAACTTGTGGTGAATAAGGTTGGCTTATTGGTTCTTTGAGGTTTCCATCAACCAACCAATCAATCATATTTTTTATAATCCGTTTTTTTTACAAATAATAAACTTATTAAAACTAAAACCCTACTTCATTTTATTGAATGTATATCTGTACATCATTTCTATAAATTATGAACTTAAACTATTGAAATTATGACGTCATATTCACCACGAATAGCTGCAGGCTCAACACCAAGAGTACAGGGTGGTAGGTGCAAGTGTGCAACGCTCAAGGGATGTGCTTGTGATCAAAGAGCTGGTTGTCAATGATCGTCTCGTTTCGTCGGATTTCAATAAATTCCTGCATAAGCTCGAGTGTCACCAAACGGCAGTTGCTCAATCTAATATGGTTGTTGAGATTTCATTATAATATGATTGTTAACAGATACTTTGAACACTTTACTAATCAAAATATATTAAAAGTACATTCTTTAATAATAGTTTGAAGATTTCAATAAAATCGAAGTTTATCAAAAGTTTTTTTAGACTTTTTTATTGCCTTTTTCATTTTCAAATAATTAGTTTTTTTTTTGATTTATGTATTTTCTATCCAACTTTTCCAGATAGTGGCAAAGAGCTACCACTTGCAGCCAGAACCTGGCAATCAGCAGAAAGAATGCAAAATCAAGGTGACTGTGCAACCCATCAAGCTCAACATAGATCAGGTTGCAAATCTAATGTGATAATTATTTCAAAAATTCCAAATATAAATTAATTATTCAAAAATTATTTGTCCATTAACCTTATGTAAATGAAACAAAAAGACGTTAGACGAATAATAATAATAATAATGATCACCTTTAATTTTCAATAAACATATTTTACAGGATTCATTGCAGTTTCTTTATGACTTCTTCATGTATGTTAACGATGTAGGTTCCACTATATTCGACTCGAAGAACTCTCTTGATTCACAACTCAATAAAAATACAAAAGCTACCAAGCTCTCAACCAATCCTGAAATTGCAGAAGTCAATAAAGAAATGAATGGTAAAAATGGAAAAGAGGATGAGGATAGAATGAATAAATTTTCACTCGAAGTGAAACCGTTCACTCCCATATATTTCAGGTATTTCGCAGTGATTTTTTTTAAATAAAATTACGAATTGATAAATAGTTAGGGCTTGGAAAATCTACCTATACAAAAAAACTATGAAAACTTTGTTTATTAAATTAAATGTTTCAAAAAGCTTCCTTTGAACCAAATTTTTCTAGCGTTTCTTTAATGTATACAAAACTACGAATACGATTATACAATGACTTGAAAATTTCACGTTATCAATCCTCATTGTCCCACTAGTGACGTGAGCTTCACTCCATCGGTAGTCATCAAGATAGACTACCAAGGCAAGGGAGTGGCTCTGGGCAGTATTGGTGGCTTCCTGGCAGGTTTCATACAGCTCGAATGCTCAGAGATCACTCTCAAGAGTTTCAGATATAGAAGGGGGTTAGAAGAGGATGATTTTTTGATTGTTTTATTTTAAATAGATAGATACCATTATAATAGATCGTTTTAATCAACACGAAGTTATTATCTGTAAATTCAATGAATATTACGCAACATACGCCCAAAACTATGAAAATGAGGCTTTAAAGACGATAAAAGATAATGATGATGATGATGTATTTGAAGGATACTAGGCGTTGACAGGCTGTTGCAATTTGTGTTGAAAGAATGGATAAACGACATAAAGAATAACCAGATTCCTGGAGTGTTGGCTGGAGTGGGTCCTGTCAACTATGTTGTTCAAATAGGTTATTAGCTTCATGTTTTCATATCGCATAACCAAGTATATACTTCAGAAATCGGCTATTGAATAGAGATTAATTAAGTGATTCTCAATGGTTCATGGTAATTCTCGTTTCAGTGCAAGGTCTGAGAGACTTGTTTTTGCTTCCATTGGAGCATTACAGGAGTGGCACGGGCTTCCAAGAAGGTGTGTCCACGTTTGTCATGCTATATTCATTGTTACTTACTTTAAATGCTCTATAATTTTATTATGATATTAATATTGTTTCAGCAACCTAGAAGTTTAATATTTAATTTTTATTTAAATGATAGCAAAAGTTTTTAGTTCACTAAATATACCATTTAAATTTCTTTCCGTTACTTTCATATAATAAATAAGCTTTATTTACTGCAGGAATGCGTTTAGGCACTTTGTCGTTTGCTGAATGCACGCTGTTATCTGCTTTGGAGCTGACCAACAAGTTTGTGAGAAGTATCAAGGTGGGTGCTGGTTGTTGTTAACATGAGCACATTAGGAACTTTTTATGAGGATTTGTATATATTTTCATGGCTTTATTACTGATACAATTAATTCTAATGTTTTATAAGTTAATTAGCTCACAAAACTTTTGATTTGCTTTGTGAGCTAATAAACCATTTTATTGTTTACATCCCATCGCTTGTAGGCTTTTAATCAGTTAAATAAGAGTCTGAAAAACTAACCAATGTTGTATGATTGAGTGCATTATAGTTGGAATATTTTCTGCACCACCCAGTATATTGCTGAAGCGGCCCATAGTGTAGTGACATATGACATGGGTGGACCAGTGACAGAGGAGGATGTGATGAGGAGGAAGGCGATATTGGCGCAGCCTCAAGATGTCAGGGAAGGAGTCTCATCTGCATGCAACATCATCAAGCATGTCTGTTTATTGGCTGGTTTTATTGTTGTTTTTATGCATAATAAATAACATTTATTATTGTTTTCATGTTTTTTAAATACATCCGAGGGCAGTGTTATAATAGCAAGTTTGTTTGTTATTTACTTAATGATTTGTTTTTATATATAAGCAATAATAATTTGCTCAAACATTCACAAAACCAGGGAATGGAGAAGCGAGCGACTGACATATACACAACAGTGAGAAAGGGTCATGAACAAAAGGGATTCACAGGGGCGCTTGGGAGTGTATTGAGGCAACTGCCTCCAACTCTTATCGAGCCCATTCTTCTCACCACTGAAGCTACTTCTAACGTTATTGGTGGTTTAAGGAATCAATTAGTGCCTAATAGGAAGAAGGAAGATGAAGATAAGTATAAGGGTGGAGAGATTGAGTGAGGCTATTTAGTAAAATCATGGTTTTGGTTACTCAGTTTTTTAGAATTATATTGAGCATAAACAATCATTTAAAACTATCTAAGAATGAGATTAAAAATCGTCACGTTTCAAGAACTCAGCTTGAATTTCATTAAAATGGCTGAAGTCTTACAGTTTCGTGGTTCAAATTGAATTTTGGTAATATAAAAATAAACTTGTTTCATCTGCTTATAAACAGTCATTATATACTTGTTTTTATATATATATTAATAAATTATATATGTATTTGTGCCTATTGTGTTATTTGTTGATTATGTTCCAAGTTATATTCATATTATGTCACATTGATTTATTTGTAAAAACCATTTACTGTACTGAATTTTTTTGGCATTTTTTCAAACCACTCATACACATAATTTTCAGGTTAGTTTGTTGATGAATTGTGATCGAGTCATGTTAGTTTTCATTTCAGTGAACAGATATATTACCTTTCCATTGTATAAAAGTTGAACTGTAAAGTTTTATTCAAATCGATCATGAGGTCAATATTAAACTATGCGATGTGTTAATTTCAATAACGAAATTTCCTGTACATTGAATTTTTCAAAGAAATAAACACATTTAAATTATCATCAAAATTTATCTTTTTTATTAGATAGTTTTTGAATAATTCGGGAAGAAAAGGTTAACTTTCAACTTCTGTTGATCGACATTTTAACTTTTGTTGATCAAAATTTCATTTTTTTAAATACTAACCTGATTACTAAATGTGAAAACATCAAAATTATTTTTCAAAAAGCATTTTCAATCCAAGTTACAAAAAAGAATGTTATTAATTCCTGAATATCCTTATTAATTAAGCACTAAGCTTTTCCTTATCTGTATAACATTTCCCTATATGGATCTTTAATCAAAATACAACTGGTTGAATATATGTTATAAAATATGATTCAAATGAAAACAATCCATCAAACTAACAAGTATAAACTACAATTTGTTTGTATCTTGATTGAAACACCTAAATCAACTTTAATTAGCTTCACAACATTTATGTTTTTGATATAACTCTTCAGCATTTCTTGTTCGCAGTCTAATACTTTAATTATTAATTATTTCGTTTGTAGTCATATTAAAGTATAATATATTATTTTGAACAGCTAATTTAAAGTACGGTGACGAAAGAAAGAAAAATTTTGTGCTGGAGTGGGCGAATAAGACCCATTTGTTTCATCATTGCTGAAGATTGACTCAGTAAAAACATTGTCATCCTCCACTGGAACTCCCTAATTTGAAGATAATGGTGAAAAATTCACTGTTTCAGTAGTTAGATTATCCCCAAGAAAAGCGTTTTTAGTCGGGGTTTCTGTAAGGTATGCTTTGTTTATTGAACGAGAATCAAAAGCAGTTGGCTGATTGTTATTGCAGTTATCAGACAAAATCCTTAATGCTTGGTTATCACTTGTGTCCTTCTTGTTCGGGAGGCGTTTGAACTCGCTCTCGTAGTACTTATTTATAAGCATGTCTATTTTGCCCATTAGAGAATTCTTGTATTCAAAAAGATTTTAAAAATTAATTTCTTTGATTTTAATTTGATTTAATTTAATTCATTTTATATTTAGAATTAATTTGATTATTTAAACCATTATTTCTAAAGAAAATATACAGCTTCACTTAAAACGATATAAACCTTTTGAGTTCCGGCATCATCAATACTAATCCGTTCGGATTTGTTAATGATTCTTATAATGTCTGAAGTACTCACTTTTTCTACTTTTTCTTTTTTGCATAGGTTATTTACAAGACAAAATTTGTCAATTTGATCATGGATTTTTCTTTCTTCACTGAAAATCGTAACATTTTATGATACAAGATCGTTAATTCCCAATAAAATTTAAAAAATTAACTTTGACAAAAACTTAACTTAAGTTATTTTAGTTAGTTTTTCCAAAGTTAGAAAACACATTAAACAATAATTAACATTGTCAACTGATGATGTGAATTCTGCTTTATAAAAGCTTCGTTTTCAAATAGACTTTTATTGTGTTTATTACATTTTTTATTAGTCAATTGATATTTATAATAATGTTAAATAACTTTTGTGTTTTCCTCAAATGCTTGTTAACTTTAGAAGCTTCTTGTACCAGTTTGCTGTTGAGTTCCAGAGGGACTTTCAAGGTCTTCGTCACCTTGGTGTGATATTGTGGATCATTTTTTGAAACAGTTGAAATTATATTTCAGTAGAAATTGAGAAATGCTTGTACAGGGATACATAGTGTTTTAAGCTACAAAAAATGTTTCAACTTATCAGTTATCCACGATAATTCTACTGTAATTTTAATTTTTTTAACAAAAGAATTTTTAGTTTTAAAGATTATAAAAAAGTTAATTTTCGTTATTGATTTTGTTATATAAATGATGAAAAGATATATCAAAATCTCTAATTTTCAAAGCTACCTTCACAGATATCATGTAACTCAGTTGCCTTTTGTGCATCTCAGATAACCTCCTGCTTGAGCCAAAAACTTTGAAAACATCTCTGCCAATGCATTAAATAAAATTCAGATTTTATACCAACAAAATATTTTTTAGAGATTAGAGGTGGACGTTTTTCTTTAAAAAATTAAATTCTAAAGTTACATTTTTACCTTTCCACGCATTTTTTTATCTCAGGATTCGGACTGATTACTTCTGTTTCTTGAGTCAACAGCGCCTTTGTTAAATGCGGGGTTTGTTCATGAAGTAGCTGCATTAATGCTTTCTTATTGATGTTTTCTTTCTTCAGTACTACTTCAATAAACTTTATGTTTCGAGCTCTCTGGTGTTTTATCATCTATAACAAATTAAATTTTAACTAACTATTCTAGTAACTATTAATTGAATTTAGATCAATATTTAATACGTATCTAAAGTTAAAAAATAACTGTTTTATTCAGAATAAAATATAGTTTACTTTAATCTCATCTACTTCAGAAGTATTCAACATTTGTTTTTTCAGGCATTTTTGTAACAAAGTCGTATCCACTAACACACACGCGCATATCAACTGCCTTCAAAAAAGACAGTAATCAAAATTATCAAGTTTTTCTGATAGGTAATTTTATTTTTCTTTATAAGTAAAAAGAACAGTGATTGGAGTGTTCAAAATTATTTTGACAGTTTTTAATAATGATAAAAAATATAAGCTATTTTATATTCATTTAAAAAAATACTTGTTGTCGATGAGAATTTCAGGATTCATCTCACAAACCTCACTTAGATCTCCTCCCTCTTCCGCCATTGAAATTATTTCAAAATAAATCGCCCAACCTACATGAAAACATCTTTAGACATACATTTTTATATCACTTATTTTATGGTTTTTTTTGTACTCGCATAATTACCACTTCATTGCTATAGTGATAGCCTTTGGACTGCATTCTAGAAACTTCCATGATTTCCCATATCTGAAGAATGCTTCATACAGTTAGCTTTCTATAGCTTTATGAAATATTCTTTAGAGTTATGGAGTCACTTATAACTTCATATAGTTGTAAAAATTTAACAAAAAAGTGTTCTATTTTTATTTTCATCAGTTTATTCGTAGGGTCACACGTTGAGAAGTTGAAAACTGCTTTTTTTTTATTTCGCTTTGTAAAATATATTCAAGCTACGTATACGATTTTTATGAAATTTGAAACAATTCACGCAGTTTATTTAACAATTTACAAAGGTTTTCGTAAGTTTTACTTTCATTATAAAGAACTCAATTATCAATGTACCGTACTTAATTTCCCAAGTATTATTCCTAATAGCATTAAATGTTTATTTTAAAAATTATTGTCCAATAAAGTTACTCGAAGATTTTTTAACTTTGTTGATTTGTTGTTATAAAGTAAAACTTTTTATCAAATGTTGAGCTAAAATTCGTTTTGTGAATCATATCAATTATTTGAATATGTAGTCAAAGCTGTTTCAAAACACCCAGATCATTTGAAATAAAAGTTTGTAAATACTACTTTATATAAAATATATCTTAAAATAACGTTTGAATTTATGGTTAGTGGTTTTTATTCAAAATAATGAAATTTTATTAAATTAAAAAAATCTAAGTAAAAGGAGCACATGGAGGCCATCATTCTAATTCTCCAGGCTTTTCAATAAAAATGACATTTTTTTGCTTTTTAAATTAAAAAAGTAATTTAAATCAAAAACATGGAAGTATTCATATACAAACACGATAGTTCAACATTGAAGCTTTTTGTGAGCAGAACTTACATAAGTTTTTAATAATATAAATTCTACTCACGAAAAGCTTCATATTTTATCTTGAAAAATACTAATGTTTAAAAGTTTTTCCATTTTGCTCAAAAAAATCATGGTCTGTTATCGATTCATATACAGAATAGTTTCATAAAGCCTCTCATTCTAACAACTTTTTTAAAAAAATATCAATTTCTTATTGATAACTTGCTTTGGCTTCACAGATGACACAATTATATTTATAACAAACCGCATCGTTGAATCTCAGCTCGTTTCTCATTTCAAGGCAAAACTCGTTTGAGTTTTTGTCGGGTTGGTTATCGTACCATAACAAGTGACTATTAAACAGCAATTTTGTGTGTGTGAACATCTCCCAGTACCATAGAGAGTCTAAAGAAGGATCCTTCCTACCACAAGTCCAATACCGTTTGGAATGGCACGGTTCGAGAAAATTTATCGCTGTATACATTAATTTAGTTTTAAATTTATTATGTTTTTTATTTAATAATTGACATTTCAAACCTGCCATTTCATTAAGAAGCTTTTGAATTTCGGATTGATCAAAAAAATCTCGAACAATGACGGCATGTGAGACGTCTGGGTGATAAGAGTTGCATTTGTTCCTAGCTCCCAACCATGTATAGTTCCCGTACGGCATTAGTAGACATTTGTTCATCACGATGTTGTAGGTGAAATTTAAAGGACAAACTACTTCTCCAACTGAAACAAAAAATATTTAAGCTCAGAAATATTTAAAGTATTAATTAAAGAAATGCTTTCTTAGCATGATCTCTGATTGCACAGGCAGAAAACATTTTAAAAGAACGCTGCACGTGCCCGCTGTTTTCAAATACTACGTGCAATTGTTTTAAAGGGACAAAACTGAAATAAACATGGCGGGAGTTCATAGTATTGTTTTCTTTAGGTATTTTTAAAATCCAATTATTCGACTTGATGTTCGCATGAACGAAAGAGAAAATAAAATTTTTCTATATTTGTTCAACTCTAAATATCTAACTAGCCTTTACTTAGTATTTAACTTCTTTATATTTATTTCATTTTATTTATTTATTCATTTCTTATTATTTCATATTTATTTATTAATTTAATTCTAAATAGTTTATTTCATACTAGCAATTATTTGGTCTTAGCAATTTTGAGAATTGTGGTTTATAAAATATGTTGATGAAACTTTTCAGAGATATCGTATGTATTTTTCTTCAACATTTTGTAACGAAAAACATCAAATAAGAAGAATTTATAATACATTTATTGAGAGGCTAAACTTATCGAAAATTATAGCTTTTGATTCTCAATAAATGTATTCAAAATTTCTCTTAATTGATGTTTTTCGTTATAAAATTGTTGATGAAACAAACTTATTAATTTGAAACCAACATCAAATCATAACCTGGTATTGGTTTTCAAAAATTAATAACCCAGTCTCAAATCACTGTTAATTTATTATTTTATTTGAAGCTGGTCCAAACGTTTTCGTGACTATCCCAGACTCAAAAACAAATACATTCTAACTAAACCGGTTTGATAAAAAAATGGTGTCTTAAAGTTTTAGTATTGATAAAGTTATATTAACTTTAAAAAACTGTTTTTAAGTAACTCGTCCCGGTTAGTGTAGTGGTAAAGTATTCGACATCAAGTCAAAAGGTGCCTAAAACTCGGAAAGGTCTAACCTCATAATGATGAAGTCAATTTGGAGTACAACGGGTATTGGTGCGCAAAACTTTTAACTGAAATCCAGATCTACACCCAGACTCTATGAGAAGATTCAAAGCAACTTCTTGTTACTTATCCGGGTTGGCTTAATCAAGTTATCAGCAAGGAACAATGTGTACTGAACTTAGATTTTCCAGCCTTCAATGTAATAGTCACTGTTTTTGAGCTTTAGCTTTTTCTTGTCGAAGATGATCAATATGAAGTAAATTTAATTTTTTTCATCAAAAAAGTATAAACATTTGAAAGAGGAAACTTCAGCTAAGTAATTATAGTTAAATTTCTTAATGAAAATATCAAATGACCGTCACATTAATATATGCTTAAAACTAAATGATAAACATGAAAGCAAAACCTGGTTCAAGTTGATAGGATACTTTAGAGGAAACAGCGTTAGTGAAAAAATAGTAGCGAGTGCTGAAGAGGTAGCATATCTTCATCTGGAAGTTGATTCTGACACAATCTCCAAGTATATTTCTATTATTACACATCTGAATGCATTGTAAAATACTTCGGACCCTGTAAATGTAAGGAGTAGCCGATATTTCACTATACTCAGTTCTTTTTAGTAGTAAGCTCAGCTTTTTCGACATAGCCAAAGAAGGAAAAAGAAAATGCAAGAAAAAAAAAACGAAGATTTTTTTTGTCTTCATTTGTAAAAATTTCATGTAGTTAGTAGCTTTTTATATAAAGATTTCAAATGTTTGACAAAAATTCTTTTTTTTAAATTTTAAATAGTAATATATATAGAGCTTATAGAACAAAAACATTTTTGAACAATTGAATAGAATATTTCAAATGGGTACATCATTATTATTATTGCTAATATTCAAAGATAGCACCTGAAGAATATTGATTTAATTTTTTAGTTAGACTTTTAAGGATCTTCAAAACTCAAAGAAATACGATTTTTAGACGAAAGCATTGGTGTCAAATAAAACAGCTAGTAATTTTTTTTTATTGACATAAGTGAGATACCGTGTAAATTGATATCATTACTAGTATTATTTATTTTATGCTCTTATTATTAAATATAATAAATATTTTGGTCCTTATAGCTCAGCTGGTAGAGCATTTGACTAATTATCTAAAGTTACCGGGTTCAATCCCGTGTTGGGCCAACTGTTAACACGATGTTCCACATTTTTTTACGAAATAACATAAGTGCTATTAGAACAACATTTGACTTTCAGTGCATATATTTCGTAAATTAGCCTATAAGAAAAAACATAACAACTTTCGACAATTTTTTTTACGTCGATTCAAAAATTTTCAAATATTATCAGAAAGTAAATTTAAGATGTCTCTAAAAAGTAACATAGCAACCTTTTTGTTATCTTATTTCATTTGAACTTTACTTCTATCAGTCACGATTCTCAGAACCAAAAAGTGGCTCAGCAGGCCGAATTATGTGGAAAAGTATTTTAAATACAAATTGTCAAAGCCGAATTGGCCAACAATACGTTTGAAAGATAAAATAGAGTTTTTTCTTAACACCGAAATTCCCTACTTTTATAAATAAATGTTTTTTTTGTTTGCTTCTTCCTTTAACTATTTTCCAAGTAATTTTTTTCTGTTTTTTAAATTCAAAAATATTTTTCTAATCAATTGCCATATTCAAAACCTTTGTGAGCCAGCTTACTTTTTTGTTTTCTTTCTTTGTTCATTGTTGAATAAACTATAAAATTACCATGGCTCAGTAACGATTTTTTAAAAGTTTGTATCTGTGAAAACATCAAATTTCTAGCTTCTATACAAAACAACAATAAAACACATGTAAGAATGAAAAGATGTACAAAGTCTCATTTATTTTTTGTTAGCTGAAACATGATATAAATTTTATTAGAACTGAAACCAATAAGCTTTTTTGAGGTTTAAAGACTTTTTTCCAGCAACTAATGTTTTTTATAATGATAATAAATTTATAGGGATTATTTAAACAAATAGCAAAAGTTTGAAAAGCTGTTGATGTAGTGGTTTTTTGAGCAAGAAAGCATGATGGTGATCAGAAAAAATTAAGAAAAACACAAAATACAAAAAAAAGATTAGGAATTTATAAAGATAAAAAACGGTTAAAATACCATATGAATATAAAATGATGTTTTAAACTATATGAACATAATTAAATTTTGATTAACGTCTCATAACGTCTCCTCTTATCGAAAATTATAGCTATTTTGTTGTCTTGATAAATGCGATCAAACTCTCATAAAAAAATGAAAAGTGTTGAAAGTGTTTTAATAAAACTAATTAGAAAATTTTATAGCGATGTTTTTTTTCATAAACTAAAACTCAATGTTTCCTAAAAAGTGAAAAGATGCTATAAATTAAAATGTAAATGAATTAAACAAAAAAAGACACAATGAAAAAATTATTTTCAGAAAATAAGATAAGTAGAGTTATGAAGTTATTTGAGTTTTTCTTGTTCTTAAGTTAGACAAAAAAAAAGTTGGTTGGTGTTAGCGTATCAGATACAGAGTTGAATGAAAAGATTATTGTCGTGAAATTTGCTTTTCCTTGCTATTTTGAAGTGAAGTTTTGAAATAATTGACTAGAATCTCTTTAAAAAAGTTCTTAAGCATGAATAAGGTGCATAAAGTTGTTTTCAAGTTTTATAAAGAAAAACAAGTGGAGTTTTTGTTTTCCAAAAAATTGTTAATATCAAGGTGCATCCAAAAGAGCTATAAGTATAATGATGAGTTTGCTACAACCATTAAAAGTGCTCAAGTTATAAAAAATAAAATAATGCGTAGAAAACTTAAACACAAAAAGAAATCAGTGAAAAAGAAATGAAAGGAGAAAGGGGAAAATCGATAAGCTGTAAAATCAGTCTGAAGCAATAAAAAAAGGAAAACATCGCAAAAGTTTAAAATTAAAAAAGTAGACATTTTTGAGAAAAATACGAATCTGTACAAGACTTCTCATTATATAAAGTACTGAACTAGCCAAGATTATTTTCTTAACGAAATAAACTAACTTTAATATCAACTTTTTAGAGACATCTTTTGAATTTTCAGTAATTAGTTTTTTTGAAGTTTCACGTCAAAAAAAAATTTTTTTAATACGTTTATTTAAAATGAAAAAAATATAGTTTTTGGTAAGTTCAGCCTTATCATAAAAAGTTAGCGAAAATTTTTACAAAAAAAAGGTCTTTATTTAGCATTCAAAAAAGCTTCATTGAAAAGTCGAAACTTTCTATCAACCAAAGCTATCTTCTCTACATGAAGCCTATTTGGATGATGAAGGATAATTCAAAAGAACATATATAAACCAGCAACTTTTCATTTGAAAAACTCTATGAAAAACTACCCAGTTCATCATCTAAACTTAATGAAAAAGTCACAAAGCTACATAAACCATACTTCTCTAAAATTTAGATGCATGATTTCTAATGAGCGATTCAAAGACAAGAGACCGAAACATGTCTCGTGTTTGTTTCTGTTATTCATCAGTGTGGTGACAGGACATTTTTTGAGAGCCAATTTCGGATCATTTAAAAGATTTAAAAAGACTAACTAAACGACTAGAGGCAAGATCGACCCAAAAGCATCAACGAAGAGGTGCAAAGTCACATAAACATAAGCTTGCCGATGTTTTATATTTAAGAAACTTGATAATTTACTTTCTAACTTTTGTTTCATACCATTCATACTTTTCGACTGTTGTATAAAATTCACATAAGCTGCTTTTTAAGAATTGGATCACATAGGCAAGTATATTACAAATTGTCTGATTACGATAAAGATCTTCGAACATTACTTTAAAAATCAGTGTTTTGAACAGGTTTTTATGTTCTATTTGAAATTCTTAGCTCATTTTTTTTAGTTTTTCCGATATTTTATTGCCTGAATTAAATTAAATATCAATGAGTTGTGATCAAAAATATAAATTTAATTCATTTTTCGTTAGAAGTATATATAAAATATTTTAAACTAAACTTATTTTTATTTGAATTTACTATATATGAGTTATTTAAACAACGTTTATAAGAAATGATTTATCTTTATTTAACACTTGCTTTTTCTTTAATTTCTATACAAGTTTAACTATAAAATCCTTCTAATCCTTAAGTTACATCGAATGAGTTATGTTCTCTGAAATTAATCGATGAAACCAAACTAAAATATCTTATATGTATCTTTAAAAATAAATTTAATTTTATTCTATTTATTAATAGTACGCTAGTTATTTGGTGCTTGGCATTTGTTTTTATCAATAGTACAAAACCGAATAATTCTATTTCTGAAAGAGGTACAAAAGACGAGAAACATAAAATGATGAACATCGTAAAGCTAATATGCATTGTGGAAAAGTACAAAGTCGAGCTACATTGTTGTCTAAACAAATGGGAGATAATTTAATCGTTTGAACAACTTTTGAAAAAGCTTCATTCTTACCACCCGAAATTTACTCTAAATTTTGCGAATAAATATAACAATCAAATCGAAAACGAAATTTGTAAGAATTCAGCCTTGTAATTTTCAATGGAAAATATGAATATTAAATTCATTTTTGTATTTACCAAAAAGTTAAACAAATTGGAAGAATTTTCACTAAGACGAAATTATTTGGTCAAGCTTTTAACTGAAATTGAATTAATTTATCCTTTGATATTCAAGAATATGATAACTTTCAAATAAATAAATCAAACAACCTTCTTGAATTTCGACAATGGTAAGACATGGAAAAAGTAATTTAAAATTCCTGCAAAAATGGGCAACATATGAGGAGTTTCGAAAGTGTTTGTTGAAAAGTAAGCAAGTGGTAAATAATCTCAAATATAAATCAAATAGAATCTGGTGAACAAAAATTGGAGCGTAAAACTCATAAGCATACGGTTGATCTGGGTTTCTGTAGTAAAAATTAAAAACTGTTCCTGATTGATGACTCGTTATCAGTTCTCAAAAATGCATGATTGTGGACGGTTTTAACGTAGATGTTGGCAGTCGATAAAATTAAAAAATCAATATATAATTAAAATATAACTTTAAAATCATTAATCCCATCAAAAAATTAGTGTTCAAACATCTTTGACAAACTTTGGATAAAGATTTAACAATATCATTGAACGCTCGGACCTTTCAAACGAGCATTGAACAATTTTATAAACCTAATGTGAAAAGTGCCATGAAACCTCCCGATTTGAAATTAACATTTCAACAAAATCTTGAATAAACAATAAAATTGTATATAAAAAAGCTAAAAAATTCTATGGTAGTGTTCGAAACATGAATAAACTATATACAAACATGTCAATCTAATCTCAAAATTATGTTCAATCACACGCCACCAGCTCTTAACTTCGCCACTTTTTCAGCATAAGAAAACTTTTGTGGTGATGATGGTACAATGTTATCAAAAGGAGTGGTAGCAGAACCAAAAGATAGCGTTGGAAATATATTTCTATAAATGAAAACATCGGGGGAGAACTGATGGAAAGACTTTCCTGCAGTAGAAAGAAAAGGCGAATGTTGGGGGGTTGGCAGAATAGTTGCATGTTTTGAGGCTATAGTTTCTATGCATGATTGATCGCAAGTGGAGAGTTGAACAGGTTTCTTTTGAGCTTCGTGGCCTTTTTTGCTCTCATTCATCTGGCATTGTTTGCTTATCTTGAGCTTGCTTCTACTTCTCGCGTGAGCTTTTATCTCGCGTACATGATTTTCAGCCTTGTTTTCATCATCAGCAGAATTCTTAATGACATCAATAACTTTGTTATCTACGGTAATGGTTGTGAGATCAGCAGTTCTTCTAGACATGAGCGACCAATCAGGTGCTTTTATTTTAGGAATTGAATCAGAAAAAAATTTTTTTGAGTTGTCCCTATGAGGTTCCGTATAAACTTTATTAATTTGATTAGAATCAGAATTAACTATATTATAACTTGGATACAGATAAACTGATAGATTTTCTATTAAATGAGATTTTGACTTGAGTGAATTATTTGATTTTATTGCATCTTGAGTTACATTATTAATACACACAGCATCACTTGAAGCATCAAGAGTTAACATACAAGGAGAAAGTGTATCGTTGGTTGGAGCATTAATATCATAACATTTTGAGTTGATTTTTGCACCATTATGCAGCCTAGTTTCGTGGTTATTAAAAGGATGGCAGCGATTGTGGTCTGCGTATATTGAAAGACTCTCAATAGAAAAATCCTTCAACTTCCCCACATTATTAATGATTTTATATGCACTGTTACTTGCACCATTAGAACTTTCGACAGCTTTTTTGTTTTCATTGTTTAGGAATGAGTGATGACCATTTGCTTTAGTTATTAAATATTCAATACAATCTGTGTCTTCTGACGCAACTGGCATATTATTAATATCATGTGTGTTTTTTTTAACCTTTTTTTCAGTTTTATTAGTCAGGCTATTAACATAATTACCGTTTTGTGCACTGCGGTTATTCAAATTATGATCCCTTTTACTGTTGTTATTACTATTATCAACATTATTAAAATTATTTTCATTCTTATTAACATTAGCATCATCATTAATAGTAGTTTTAGCATTGCAATTTTTTTCGTTTATGTTGTTAACATCATTATCGGTGTTGTTTGTAGAGCAAGAGACCAATGTGGGATAGGTGAGACTGCGGTACTGACTTTTAGTTTTGTATATCGAACTTGGAGTGTAGCCCTGAAAACTGCAATGGGAAACGTCAAGTTATGGGAATTTTAATAGGAAAAAATAAACAATAAAAAAAATAATAAAGAAACGAAATAATAGAAGAAAAAAATTATATATTAAAAAACATTAAATAAACAATCTTATATATTTATTAAGCCACCTGAGAGAAAACACTGCTTTATCATGGAAATTACAACTACTGTTGGAGATTTTATTTCTTGTGTTAACATTTCCATTATGATGTTGGTCACTAAGAGTATCAGAAAGAGAGAAGTAGGCTGCAGAGGTAGATGGAACGGAACAATGTGTAGAAGCAAAGAGGTTGTTGATATTGAGAGGATCTGATTGGTTGATCAGTGGTAAAAGGTTGAGACTGGCTGGGTTTTTAAGATGAGTTAGCGCTGTGAGGGATGACGTTTGTTGGTGGTGTTTTCTTAACCGTTGGCAAGATGTTTCTAAGGTTTCTTGTGGTTCTTGTAGAGTTGAGGGTAGGTGCACCTGGGATGCTTGGTTTGAGTGGTTGAGTTGTGATGCATATGAAGTGGTGTGGAGGGGTACTGGTTGTGAGTGACGGTGGTTTGAAGATGTTATCATGGTCGATTCTTCGGATTTTGAGATATCTGAAAGTTGAAGTAGTTTCATAATATTTCTTATTCATTTTAAAATATTTTTCAACACAAAAAAAAATAATTCGAAACTTATAAAATATTCAATTGAAAAACATAATATTCTACCTGATGCTTTTGTTGTTTTTTCGTCAGCATTTTTTTTTGAAAACTTTTGGTTTTTCAAATTCATCAACATCAAATGCGCCTCCTTCAACTTTGATATAAAATTAAAAAATCATTAGATATCAAATATAAAATTGTGTTCAAAAGATACTGATAGTAATCGAGCTATAATATTGTAAAAACAGCCAATTTAATGGTAAAAATTTGAAATTTATCGTACACTGATAGAAATCTTTAGAAAATTCTATTTAAAAATTTAAATAATTTATTTCCAATTTTCAATAGCACACCTATTATTCAAATAATAAGCAATTTCTTAACAATAGTAATAAAAATTTTCCATCCATTCACTTTATTCAAAGGTTCATTTTTAGATGCATTGTTCGACCCACTAATCGTTGTAGTTAGGCAGTTTGAGCTTCCCTGAAGGTTTTTGTTAATAACTGAATATTAACTAATATTTTCTTAATTATTATTTTTTATTATTTTTTTCTTATAATTTTTTATATTATAATTTTTTTTATTTTATTTTTTATTTTATTTTTTTTAATTATTTTTTGTGTAATTCTTATTCATAACATAATAATCTATTAATAATTTAAAATTAATTAACTAAAAAAAACCTTGTTTAAGCTTTTAATCATGGGTGAGAAGATAAAACTGGTGCCAAATCTCCTTCTAGCCACTTTTTTCCTTTTCTTGTTAACATTGCCAACTTCGTTATCTTTGCGGTCGTTGAGATCGAGGGAAAGAGACATTAAAAAAGCATCCTTTTCGTCTGTGTTCAGACGTCCAGTCACCACCTTTGTTGAGTTTAATGTTATATTTATATACAGTTATATAATGCTAAAGTATTATGGTAAGCTATTCTTATCGAAAATTCTAATAATAAATGTACTAAAATTCTTTCATAAATTGACGTAAAAAATTGTTGAAAATTTACATTGTATTTATACTATAGTATATTTATATGCGTTATACGTATATATCCCATATCATTCAACTGCGATATTAAACTCATGAAATCAAATTGTAGTTAAAAACTACGAGTGTGATTCGTATAACAAATAAATTATAATAACACTATAATACGATCCCTCTAAAAAAACAGCACAAAACCATTATATACATGTATATAATTCTAAAATATTTGTGTTATATTTTTACCATAATAACACTCTAGATTATTAGTTTTACCACATAAAAAATTTTTAACATAAATTCCATTCAAAAGCTGTAAATTTGTACAGTCGACTTGGCAGCGTAGCGCCATTTCCATTAAACCTCAATTTATTAGTAAAACCTGCTCAAAAAAGGCTTCCTAATCTATCTCCCGTTCATATGGTTTCATTAAATTAGAAAAAAAAATCAAGTTTATCTATTTTAACGTCTTATAACATCACGGTTTTTTTTTATTAAATAAACCTAACTGTATATCCAACATAAATTATTTATGCTCACTTACTTTTAGTTTCTCAAATGCTCAACGTGAATACATACTGATGCGTTTTAAGTGAAATTCATGTATCCTGCTCATAAATATATTAAAGATAAACATTGAAGACAAAACTCACAGATTCTTTAAGACATAGGTTTTTGTAAGAATCTATCTTCTCTTGCATCAACAGTTCCATTTTTCTCTTTTTTTCCTTCAGTTCTATCAGCCTTGTGAAATTGTTTTTAATTTCTTGTTCATTTGATTTGATCAATAAACTTTCTGATTTATTCTGAGTTACTGGTTGTTTTGATTTAATGAACCTCTCTATTGTTGGCGATAGTTTTTGTTGCATAGAGTTTTTCGATTTGAGAGGAAAGTTTTCTTTTTGTTGTTTGAGTGAAACGTGAGGTTTAAGGTGTTTTTTATTTTCAGACGATTTATGCTCTTTTCGTTGGTTCAATTGGTCATTTTGGAATTTATCGCGAAACTTTTGTTGTGATAATGCTAAAAAACAAATACTTTTAGCTAGTTGTGCACTTTCACAAAACCAACAATAGTTCGTACTAAACACTTGCGGGTCTTGTGTCGAAGCATTTTTTCTCTCTGCACTGCTATGTCGTTTGTTGAAGCTGATAATGTTTATATTGGAGAACCTACTCCTACTAACACTCCTATTTCTCCTCTTCAATACTCTATTCTTCATATCTCCGTTTTCAATACTGACTTTTCCATCTTCAATTTTTAGGTTTGTTGGACTGAGTTTATTATCCTTGAGAGAATTGGGGTTAAATTTTATGTCATTTTTATAATCAGAAAGAGCGTTATTTTTTGATGGTTTTTCACTCTTTTGCATTGAAAGATGGTTGAGCATTAGTGCCAAACTAGCATGTTCAATCTTATCATTATTGGATACATAATCCTGGGGCTTAGTATTTAGGACACTGAAACAAATAATGAATATTCATAGTTAATATTCAAATTGATTAATTTCCATAAACTTCAATTAACAATTTTTTTCACTTAACATTATTGATTATTTCACATCTACTATATTAATATATTTCATGACAGAAATTCAATATTTTAGTCATCAATAAACCTACTTGAACATGAACTTTTTATCTTTATAGCTAACATCTTTAATACTCTCCCAGCAAAACATCTGCCTGGCCACCACGTCATCATTGTGGTCGTACATGCCGATGCCTTTAAGTCCTATGCTCAGAAGCCATGGCAGTCCCCCCTTGTCACTCACCATGTAGAAGTGCTGTCCATAACTTGGGTGCTTCTGTACTTCTTCTAGATACCTGTGATGTAGAATATTCACTCAAAAAGGTATTCAATGGTAATTTTCAATAATCTGTGACGATTTGAGTTGAGAACTTTATTTAACAAGTATTCAATAGTATTTAATGACAGCTCTTTATATGAGATGTAGAAGATTTTAGTGTTTTATTTATAGATAATCAAACTTGAAACCTTCAGTAATCCGGAATACGGTTAATGACGCATTTTAAAACTCGCTTTTTTATCGCTTTATTGAAAATATGAAAAATAAATAAAGTTAATAAGTTCATTTGAAGGGTTTATTGATATCATGCTTTTTCAGATTTCTATGAAAGTAGACATAAAAAACTTCACATTGGATTAAACAAGGTGTTTAAAAAAGACATATATATCAATAATATAGCGGTCCTTCAAAAACGTTTCAATAAGTTCAATTTTTTTATTTACTTAATGTTTTAAATGAGTCAATATGGACTGCTTTTCCAGAATATTCAAAATTTGAACACTCCAATCATCGTAAAATCCGGATTTTGAGTGTCTATCTCTACGAACATTTTCTACAATACAATTCCAGAGATATTCTTATTATTTTGAATGTAAACGCCAAGTACATTCAAGGGAAATCTTAATAACTGAACAGTGTTGAAGTATCAGTTTGAGCCAATGACTCTTAAAATAATCAATGTACAAAGCAAATAAACATCGAAACCACGTCTGATGAAACTGCAAAACCCCTTCAGAAACGAATTATTTTTCAAGATACTCATTTAAAACCCCCAATTACTTTAATCTGGCTTCTTTCTTTCCCATTCCTTTGAGCTTTTCGTACTCTTGTAACACGCTATTTTCGCTGTGAGAAACAATAAACACTCAGAAACTAATAGGTTTAGGTTTCTGAATCCAAAACAATTCATATATAGAATTTAATGTTTCGTATATTCAGGTACATTTTCTAAATTATTTTAATAAAAAATTTAAAAATAACTTTTTTAAACTTCAATAATCAAAATCTTTTAAAACATTAATATTGGAATTTCCACAATACATTTGAGCAATAAATTATAAAGAAACAACTTTTAAGGTATATAAATAAGGTAGTTCACGCTATCCTTCAATTTTATTCTTTCAATGAGTGTCGGCATTTTCAAGTAGATTAACAAATACAAAGATATATACAGCTTTTAATAAATGCAAATGAATGGTTCAACCTTGAAACAGTTTTAATGAAAAGATAGAAAATTTCAAGCAAAAATATGGCAGCAAACATACATTTTTTTAAGATAAGGAAACTAAAAACAGTACTTCAGCCTTAAAAACTGTTATCATTATTCACTTTTAATCTTTATGTATACCCTTTATTTACTCTATCAACCATGCATTGTTTAAAAAAACGAGGTCATTTTACGCAACATATGTAAATTTTGTTCAATCTTATTATTCCTTTTATTATCATTTATTATTTTTATTATTAATGCTTATGATATTGTTCTACCAAATAATTTAAATTAATAATATTTTATAGAAATTTTTACTTTTTACGTTCACTGTAATGATTAATAACCATAATGACTAATGTTTAAGACCTCACAACACACCGTTATAAATGAGAATAAGTTAATATCTTTGAAATTATTTACTATTATAATCATCAGTTTAAGCTATAAGTCATTTCAAAAACTATCTAGTTTTATCTACAATAAGCCTAAAAGTTGAGTATGTACAACCAGAAAAAATTAGTTTATATCAATTAGCATACTGATTGCTGAAATAACACTCACCAATACTGCAAAGAAGGGTGTGACTCGAATACGTGTGTGGGCAGTGTTATACGTTTGGTAGCTTCCTCAGCACTAGCAATTGAATTATTCAATTTCAACTAATTATCTGAATTATTTCTAAATTATATCATCATTGTTATCATCATTTGCTATTTTACAGAGAGATTCTACGAAATTATTGCTTCTTTTTTGTGTATGTTATTTCTCCTAATTAGGCTCAATATCCTATAGCTTTTTTTCTCTGGGTGTTTTTTAACCTTATTATATTATGGTATATTACCACATATATTAGGATTCGTTAATACCATGATACCAAGACTTTGAATAAGGTTTAATCCCCAATATACTGAAGGTGGTCATATTTTACCATTGACAAAAAATTTTTTGCATTTTTACATACTTCTCATCTCCATTTCTTCCTATCTAAAGCACCTTTTTTAACAAAATTTTTTAATTTCTGACATTATTTTACTCCTGAATTTTACCTTCGAACTATCCTTCTTTTTAAAACTATTTATAAAAACAAACCGTAAATCAATCTATTTTTTGTTTTTTTTTATTACGTGACCAAACGCTTATAGTTGATCTTCTAGTAGTCACAATTGTTTTTCCAAAGAATTGTTTTGATTAATTCTATTCTCAACCTTCTAAGTTATATTGAATTTTTAAATTTTCAAAATTTTTTTTTGAAATGTCATTTATATTAGATTAGCGTTCTGTGAGACCTACCCATTGTTCAAACCACTTAATGGTCACTTCTTTCGATTCTGTTGTGAGATCCTCATACGACATCTTTCACAAAAGACTTTTCTACATTTTATTTTTTTTATTTATAATCAGTAGATGGCGAAAAACATAAAAATTGATAAGCAACAACGTGCATTTAAAATTTATCTAAACTTTCTATAAAACGTTTCACTCTTGATTTTATGTTTCTATACGAAACCATGATTAACTGAACATTCTGTCAGGCAATCTGTCTTCTATAGCTTATTTATTGTTTTTTTGGGTATTTCATCATGAGAATTTTTTAGTTAACGAAAAAAAAGTGCAATTCTTATAGGGATTTATATTATTTATCATTAATAATTTTTTGTGGCAGCTTCGGCACAAACAGCTGAACTCTCGTGCTGCTTTTCATATAGAACGAACTGACATTTATTAATTTCAAGTATTTTTTCAATCGAGTTTTTTAGAATCTTTTTCAATTTTTCATACAGTGCTCTCATCTGACGCCTATGCTTTGTGCCAGTGCATCACTTTTTCTTAATAAATAGCAGAAATCCATTAAAAACATCGGCATTGTTTACTAAATATTTTTACTCTCCACACACTTGGAAATTATATTTTTAAAAATTTTTATTACTGCACCGAGCCACACAATATATATATTAAAATAATTGTGTTTTCAGTGTAAAAACATTTGAAACTTTATTAATACCATTGAAAATCTCCGATATTTTCTTGCAATGCCAGGGCAGACAGTTTGAACGTTTCTTCATTATCAAACTTCAGCAAACCCTGATTGGATGATATCTTTAATTCTAGTATTAATGATTATATTAAAATTTTATAAAATAACTTTTAACACTTATGGTTTTAGAATGGAATTTAAAATTTATATTCAGCATCAAATTTAAATTTTCTGATTAAAATTTCTCGAATTAGAGATATTTACTTATAAAAATTATCACGAATAAATTTTTACATAAATTCCTTCTCAAAATTTCATATAAATTAAGACATCAAAACTAGTAGATTAAACGTATTTGAAAATTTAGAACCTCAAGATTAGCTAAACCAACCAAATATGAATCGTAAAAAAATCGTTTATCTCTTGTTTAAACAAAAAGTTAATAAGCTCCATCAGAGATCACAAGGCTAAATTCCTGTTTATATTACTCTACACTTATTTCATTTTGAGTATACAACCTAATTTAAACACAAATATGAGGCGAAAAACACGCAGATAGTATAGGTGTTTGAAGCATAAATTGATTATAACTTGAATACATTTTGCCAAGAACTTTGGAAATCGAAAACAATGCGCACGTTATATTGCTTATTATTTCTATAATTAATATTATTTTAATTTTATCTATATAATTCTATTTGCTAATTAATGATGATTCTCAATTGAATTAATAACTTAAATATAATATACAGCTGTTGAGAGTTTCTCAAACACAGAATAAAAGTTTCAAAAAGCGATAATTTTCACATGGAATCAAGGACAAGCTACTCATTCATCTCTTAAAAATTTATTCCGGGAACACCACAACATCTCAACACTATCTTTGTTCTTGCGTAATATTGTACCAGGAAAATTAGACACAAAACAAAACACCGATACAAAGAATATAACAAATTTATCATGAAACAATCTAGAAGTTTATTAGTTTATTTCATCAAGATAGAAGAAAAAAACCTTCAATATTTTCACGATTTTTTCACTTGAGCTTAAACAACACTAAACCTGAAATATTTAATCCCTGAAATAAGTCTCGATCAGTCCACTCAAATTTTATCTTCTATTAAAAGTTATTGGCAAAAATGAAAAAAACCTTATTTTTTCTATGAAACTTAATGTATAAGTTAAATATCATACAAAAATAATGGAAAAAAGTCTGTTTCTCTAAATAAATTCAACTCAAATAGCTGAAAAAAAAATTTAATTCTCTGTTTCTTCAAATAAAAGCAGCTTTTAAATAGCTTTGCGTTGATGGATGAATGATGGTCAAACCTCAGTGACGTCACGTAGGGCTTGAAGGTACACCTGGTGCAGCATATTGGTATTTAGGCTCTCTAGCGGTGTGAAGAACCTTGGGAGTTGAGGTGATTATTTAGCTGTAGTTTAAAAATCTTTTCTACAAAAGTAGTATGGTTAAAAAATCCATTTTGATATGATTATTGAATGAAATTTTAAAAATCTCTTCTATAAAAGGAATATAAGCGATTTATAGCTTAAAAATCTCCTTTGTAGAATTGAGCATGTTGATTTTCGTGCAATCTTAAACACAGATTATAATGAAGAAATGTCCTCCTGAAGAAATGAAGAAATTTTCTCCTTGTGCTTTTATGTACTTGAAAAGCAGTTTAAGAATCTTTCTTAATGTTACAAAGGGTTTTAGCGTTTAAGAAGTTTATGATGAAAGAATTTTATTTAAGCGACTATCAAAGGTACTCGATCTAAGTTCTTTTAGAATTTTAAAAGCCAAATGTCCATTAACAAGACTGTCTTAATCGGAAATCTTTCAACAAGATAAAATAAAAAACCTCTAAAAAATATAATAAAATATGTAAACTAATTCTTCATGTATTTATTCTATTGAAAAAAATCCTAGAGTAATTAATATAGTCAATAGTTGATGCTTTCGGTCGAGATTGTATCTCTTGATTTATAATGGAACACTTCAAACTCAAAATGTCATTCAAACACTCATTTGTTGCCTTTCATTCAATCAACAAATATTCCTGACCTTTGAATTTTTCATATTTCTTGAACTATATATATAAAAATAATATTGATTAACAATGGTTGAAGGTTCAAAAGATTTGAGCATTTTGCATAGCCAACAGAGCATGAAACTAAAAGTTTGTAGGTCGGCCACATAACGGTACATATCAAATTTCAACAGGTGATCCATAAGTGCTTATAGGGTTATTTTAATAGCTTTCTCAAACATTTACTTATAAACTCAAGTAAATGTATAAATAATTAATTCAACTAAACTTTGTCTAATTTTCATTTTTGCCTCAAAAAACCACGAAGCAAAGCTTAGACACAACATCATAGTAAATTAGCAGATTGTTCTTATCTCAAGAAAAACATTTACTAAAATTAAATAGCTATATTAAGCAATATTTCAATGTTAGAATATATGTTGGACTTACAGTGCAAAATTATGGGAACATGTTGAAGTTGAAACAGTAAATCAATCAAATTTATCGTCATATTGAAAGAGTTAAGTATAAGCCTAATCAAATGATCTATACTACAGCATTTCAGTTGAAACCATGTATTTAACGTTCTATTAAATATAATGTATTCGATACATGGTTAAGTATGATGTATTCAGTAGATACTTCAATATGATATATAAAGCTTATGATTTAACATATTCATTTAATATAATATTCAATATAATTTTCGTTTTTATTTCTCAAAAGCTCAGAATCTTAAAGATACGTTAATTACAGGAAAGATATAATTTATATAGTGTGTAATAAAGATGAATTATTAAACATAACTATATATAATTTATTTAGTGTATAACTTGACAGTATTTATTTAATATATAACTTGGAATAATGTTTACAATATAAAACTTGATACAGCGTATTTAAAAACACCAACGTACACTTTTTCTTTTTATCATCGAGAGTTTCATATTAATTTAAACCATATAAAAACTGATATAAATGAAAGTAAAAGCAATTAAAAAGCTTCTCAATGAAGTTCCCTCATCAAGTTGAGTGATATTAAGCTTTATTTCAAATCGATTTTAAATAAATTTTTTAATGTAAAATTGAATGTCAATTAATTAAAAATTTGAATTTTGACTTGTTTTAAAAATACATTTTTTTATTGAAGTTTCATTCTAACTTTTTTATATCGAGAATTTATTACTCATTAGTTGAAAAAGGCTTGAAGATATTATGTATTTAAAAACAAAGAAAACTAAAAAACACTTGAACAATAAGACCCCATATCCGTTTCTCAACCTAATAAAAGTGTATTTACTGAGAATGTGATAAAACATTATTTACAAATCGTATTTTCAATAGAACTACATGACTAAAGTTTCCTTAGAAAAGTGAATTTATCATAAAAGCAATAAAACACCGATTTTTTTTATATAATTAATTTTTTTAAAATCTATATTCTGGGTGAATAAATAGTGAAAAAATATTTTTATTGTTGTGTATCTGTGTGTTTTTTATTAATTTAAGCAATTAACCTTTGGTTGAAGAGGGTGTTTGAAGTAATGACTAAGAAACGCGAATAAATAATTGAAGCAAAAAAGCACATTGAAATTTAAATTTTACCAACTTGATTTGCAAATGTAGATGGTAGTGGTTATTGGTGCAAGGCAGATTATGGCAGTCTGAGAGACGTTTATGAAGAACGAGCCATTCCTTGAACAATCCCCTTTTCCTTGAATTTGATGGATTTCGAGTTATTTAAACAATTATTACTGTCTGGGGTTTGTATGTATCCTATTAAAAGTCTATGTATATGTGGCTTTTATGTTTTTGAAAACTTTCGAAACCATTAGAATTAGTGGTCTTTCAACGCCCGAGCTTGAAATTTTTTGGCAAATCGAATATGAAATTAAAAGTCTGGTATTTGAAGGTATGTGTTTATTAGAGAGGTCAGTAAGTCTAGGAATTATAATTCCTAATGGGGTAATCTCCGTGAAATAAAGTTAAAGTATGGGTTTCGAGAATAATTCTGAGTTACTGAGTGCTTTTGTTAATGTATTTGATGTTGGTATCAGCGTGAATACTCCCGCAAGTTATTTTACACTAGTTTCAATTTCAGAGCGTTTGAGGAGCATTGAATTGGTGTCTTATGAATTATACTTTATGTGGTCGTAAAAAAATTGCATGAAATTTTTACAAAAACTCTTCGTACGTTATTGTGTTTGCGACTATGAAAGGAGGCTTTTCAATTAACCTGAATGAAATTTAGCCTGAATCAATAAGTTTAGAGTAAAACTAAAGAATGTTAATTTAATTTAAAATTTAAATTTTGTGCAAAAAATTTTTCATTCAAAAAATTTTTATCTCTAAATAACCTTAAACTATATAAAACGATTATAGATAAGGTTATATATTACACACAAAAAAAAATAACAGAAAAACTACACAAAAATAAGGCCATTATAAAAAGCAGTGTAGATTGCAACTGTGGGAGAAACACTCAGATTTAGAAATGGTCTAAACTTCATAAGCCTGCGAGATTGTGCACAATATTTATGTAATTGGGTCATGTCTCAAAGCGCATCTCATGTACATGCTTTGTATCTGTTCGGTTATCTAGTCCAGTGCTATATAGGGATATTATAAAAGGATTCTATGATAGCTTTTGAAGTTAATTGTTGCTTTTGGCATTGTTAAAGATAGAAGGTATAAAATGTATTGATTGAGAGATGATTAAGGTTTGAGTTTATAGGGGAATTTTAATGAGCTATTTATATTTCTGCTATCCCTTCAAGTTTTCAAAGTACTAACGGAAGTTGAATACATGCCATTATTAAAAATGTAAGCAAGTCTTACTCACACAGTTTTTAAACTGGAGTTAAAAATAGTCAAAAATACTTCAATATTGTGTTCGTTATATTGAAGCACAATTAGGCTTTGGCAATAAAAAAAAAATGGAAACAAAAAAACTTTAAATTTCAAAATATTAAAAAACAGAATTCCACACAAGCTACTAAAAGATAGGTATTGAAGGTATCAAATAAAAGTGCAATCAAATTTATGTCTACTTGCGAACACAACTGGTTCGCCATGAGAGCATCCCTATGCGAAATTCAATCCGGACGCATAAGTGAAAGACAATACTCATATATGAGATGTTTGTGAAATGCTATAGTCGCCTAGTTGGTATTAAAGTAATTATTTTAACACATGCTGTATAGGATTTGAGCCACTTGCTAGATAAAAACTTTATTTATAACTAAAAAACTCATAAAAATAATTTGAAAGGGGCTGAAATATATTTAGTTTGACGAAGTTTGAGTGTGCTTGTGGTGGTATAGAAGTGATTATTCTCAATCAAAGCATTTTTCCAATCGAGTTTGAAAGAAATAATGAGCGTACACCGAATAACTTGATTTTTTTGTAATATAAATGATATGATAGTGCATAATTAACTTTTTCTCGGTTAATATATGCGAATTTTGGATACTTTTGACAATTATTAATGAAATATTATCAAATAAATTTTTAAACACTTTTTTAAACTAAAAAGTTGAATACAAAAGTAAATGAATTAAAATGCAGAATTGGTGTATTGAAATCTAATAGTGTGCTTTTATTGTTTCTATTGAAAGTACTTCTTATCTGACATGAAGTGCATTATTTTTGAAGGCTTTATAAGGTAACCACCGATAGCCAATTATAGTTGACCACATAAAACACACACTCAAACTTCGAATTTGAAATTATTAAGGCGCGTCAGGCCATTAAGAAATTATACATTTTTTAATTATCTGAGTTTTTGAAAATTGCAATGGAAAAATTACATAAGATAAAATTCAAAATTGAGTTTCAATATTAATTCCTAAAAGCTTGCTAGGATAGGAGTGGGATGGATTTAAAGCTTTTAAATTGTAAATTTATTTGTAAAGCTTTTTATTTTTGATTTATGACTTGTTTTTAGAGAAAAACAGCCGTTTTAATAATAACTTGCATAAATCAATACCCGACAAAGAAATTAACAGTTGGAAGTGAACTATATACAGCGTACCTAACCATTAAAGCCCACTCACATGGGACAACAGCACAGCCACGACCCAATTACTAGAAATGCACTCAAAGCTGCACTATATACCACTCTCAAAATCATTTCTAATAACACATACCACGTTTTAGCGAGTCAATTTTAAATACAGGTATACTTCAATGAAATGTTGGTCGTAATTTATCATAATATCGGTGTATAAATATTTATTAATTGTTGATATAAACAATTCTTATAGTATTATTTTTTTGGTATAATAATTACGTGGCCAAGAAACTCCTGAAATTCATGCAACTATAACCACATTCGTAAATGTATATTCTATTGAAAAAGCTTCATAAAGTCCAAAAACTACATGTTCATAATTAATAATTGTTGCATAAGCCCGTTGCATAATTTTTCCATACTTTTATGTGAAAATCTTCATAATTAATATCTTTCAGTAATGATACGCCTATATGTTGATATTATCATTGAAAACATCCTAATGAACTGGCTTAGCTTGCTTTTCTCAGGTAATTACCAGCCATGTGAATAGCCATAAAGCAATTTATTAAGATTTATTTCACATGCCAAACGATATGAGAAAATTGATTTTTAAATAACTAAAACTAATTCAACACAGAATCTTACTCTATAATGATAATGTAATCACGACAATGTAGGACTTTCTTACGAGAAGCTTAGTGATTTTAGTTAAATATTTAGCACTTGGTTCCCTTACTCCATAAAAATTATTGTTTTAAACACCAGTATAGTAAAAATCATTTACTCACAATGGAGAGTCCTTGTAGTAACACAGTCCAAAATGGTGGATTTCTTTCACCCCAACTTGTGAAACCACCATCCGTAGAATACTCTCGACTGTTAACTTCACCTTGATAAGGTGGATAACAATGGAAATATATTTCTTCCGGCGTTGATTATATATCATAAGTGGCCTAAGCCTGGATTAAAATTGATTCTTTAGTGTTATTATTTACAAGAGAATAACAATGGATTTTGAGTGTGAGAACCAAACAAAGCGCATAACACATATGCTATCATCTGGGACATGTGCTGTATGCATTTAGGCGCTGTTCTTTGTATGTGTTTTTCAATCGATTTGCTTATATTATATGCAATTCACCGCTCCAGTAAACTTACGTGCGCTAATCAAGTTAATTGGTGTACATCATAAAATAGTTCGACTCACAAGATAAAACATGCTTGAAAGGGTGATAATATTAATGGATAATGTATATAACCAAATGTCAGAGAATAAAAATATTCTTTTTTTAATTGAAATTGAATAACGTGGACAAACAAATGATCAAAATGTAAATCAAATAATTCAAATCTACACGTACGAGTTAAATCAAAAGCATAATGCAAACTTTGTTACAAATCAGTTTTAAATTGCATTTTAAAAACCCATACTTAATTGAAAACATCAAAAATAATACGAAACTATATTTTCGTATTAAAAGCAAGCATGAGCTCAACTAAACACAAACAAACAATGCTGAACTTTTGGAAAGGTTAACGCATCGAAAAATGATGCATAAAAAGAGGACACTAAAGAAAGATAAATAGGTTAGTACGTTGATGCTGAAGTGAATGGAAGTGTTGTCTAGAAGATGAACAGTTATCTGTTTTGTACTCATCCTTCATACCCCCAACGTGTATCTGAATATATTTGACGTAATTCGATTAGAAATTATTTTTTCCATAAATATGAATAAATCTTTTGGTAATGCTATGAAAATGTATATTTTTTGATTTTTGTGTGTACGTTCGTTTTATTTATTGTGAAAATATTGGTTTGACACTACATACCTATTTTTATTGGTATTTTTAAGGTCATTATGAAATGTTTCAAGATTTACTGGTTATGTATGGCGGATCAATAAGGCAGTAAACAATGAACAATTGAGAAAAAATACTTTTATAATTTTTTTATCTGAGAAGATTTCAGTTTAGATTATGAGTTATACATAAATTTTAAGAGCCAAAAATATTTTTGTTTGTTCTGAAAATACATCTGTGTATTTTAGAATGGCTGTAATTGAATCATTAAAATAAAAATCAGACATTTAGTTCTTTTACAACATGTAAATTCATTGAAAAGCTAATATTAATCTTAAAACAAGCCAATTTATCATTGAAATCATTAAAATAATGAACCAGATGTGCTTCAAATTTTTGACAAAAATAATGAATTTTAGAAGATTTTTACTCAAGTTGATTATATCTATATAGCTAAATTCTAAAAAAGGTAATATCATAAATAAAATAGTGTGAAATATTAGTTATGTTTAATAGTTTTCAGAATAACTATTTATTTGTTATTTATTAGTTAAGTTTAATAGTTTTCAAAATAACTATTTATTTGTTGAAAAATGATTGAAAATAAAAAATAACTGATCATTTATTGGGCTAAATATTCAGAAACTAGAATAAATGAAAAAATTTTTTACTGATTTGAAAAGAGAATCAAGGATTTAACCATAAAAACTAAGAATCTGAATATTTTGTAAAAATCAAATATAACAAGTGAAAGGCTAGATAACCCAAAAGTAAACTAATATTTTGAAACCAATATTTGAAATCAACAAAAAATCTTTATCTATTATTTGGTTAATAGTACAAAATTAATCAAAAAACTATTAAACTTTCTATTTACTTTGAAACAACAAGATAATATATAACAAATAAATTCTCTTTAGCTTAAAAGTTATTCTGAAATAATTCTATAAACTATCTCATTCAAAAGATAAAATTTTTCCACTTACCACTTAATAACTTCAGATTCAAAATTCGAAATTTTTAACAGATATCCAAATTATTGTTTTATTATAACATTTGGAATATATCTTGAAGATATCTCAAAAACAAAAGTATTATTTAATATACACAATTTTTGAATTCAACAAAGAAGTTCTATTTTAAGTTTTAAGTTACAAGACTCACTTTTAAATACCCCATACTATATAAAGCATTATAGATATACAAACACCAAATATTGTAGTCAAATTTGTTTTTAAAAATTTTTATTTTTAGATATATCTTGTTTATTTGATTATTTAATATTGGTAGTAGCAAATTATTTATTGAATTAATAAATAAAATTTAGAACAGATATTTGAAAGATATCGCGAAATATTAATAAATTGTTCGATAGGGAATTCGAAATTTCAAGTTAACTGAGTTTAGTCAAGTTTGCTTGTCACAATTCAAGATATAAAACAGTTTCAATTTGAAAAAATACTCTTTGTTTTTTAAAATATTTTTTGATTAATTGTAAACATAAAACATCAAAAAAGATGTTTTATACTTGAACATTTGCGAATAACTTTGTTAACCTGAGAAGTCATCACTTTATGAAAGCTTTCAAATTTAATTCAATCTATTATTGGCTTTCAAACAATTTTAGTTTTTCACAATTTAAAAAAATTCTAAAAACAAAATAATGAATAAAATTATCCAAGATCTTCAAATAATTCTTTTGAAAATTAAAAAAATTTCAAAGAAAAATGTCAAATAAGCCTGAATAAAGAACACGATAAAGAATGAGGAGATTGCAGACATATAAGTGAGGAAATGAGAAAGAGTCTACAATGGCAAGATTGATGCTTAAAATCACGCTGACGCATCTTCTTCATTAAACTCTCGTGTGTACGGTGGTCGTGTGAAGGGGATTGTCATTCTACGGTGTCAACTGACCACTGTTTTATCCTTATGTCCAAAAAAACGTTATCGATCAAGTTTTTCAAAGTTTTATGAGTTCTACCGTTTAACTGGGTTTATCCGTTTTTGATTATGTTTAATAATTTTTTAAAAATTTTTATTGGATAAAATAATTTTTTCGATTTAAAAAATCTTGAATGAAAACTTCTGATAAAATAAGTAACCTTTGGGCCCATAAACCACAAAGGTTATTGAATCGAATTAAACAAAAACTAAACAAGGCAATACTGAAGAGATTACAAAGCTCGTAAAAAGGACCAGACTAAAAATACAGCTGTGTTGCGGTATGAGGTCATTAAAGGTTTCATCAGGCGTACTGTTGTTTTCCATGCAGAAATTAACAGAGCACTAATGCTTTTTTAGATCGTCTGGCGGCTTTGTGGCTAATGGTGAAACATCCCCTTCAACTTAAGCAATATTATGTTGTTTTTATCGTCGTTTATGTATGGAAAATTTCAATTAATTATATTTAACGGGTTTTATTGTTTGATATGAAGATAAGTTGATGAAGACATTCAATATTTGTATTCCAAAAATCTTACTTTAAGTAAATTTGTTTTTACTAATATTCATCATTATAGTAATATTTTTCAAATAAACTCATTCATCGGATTTTCCAGTTTTTTTGTCGTCAGATATCAATATTATCATTATTATTGTCAATCACATAACTTTTTACCAAAAACTATAGCATAATTATCAATAAATGTATAAAAATTCCTCAAATTAAGGCTTTATAGATAATTACTATATAATAAATACATAAGATGTTTCTAAAAAGTTAAATTTTCCACAACTTTTATTCCTATTTAATATTTTTTCTTATAACTTTCTCTTTTTGGTTACTACCCATACTCCGTTTTGATCCATTAACTTTCTTCCTCAAAAACACTGGCGTATTAATTTTTCTTTCACAAGGCCGATGCCTCGAACCATCACTTTGAGATTCTTTTATTTGTTAGGTCACACCGTTTTAACTTTTGAATTCAAGTCATGAACACATTTCTAGCTTCAATTATGAGTATTACTATAAATTTAAAAACTAAGTGGATGAAATTTTTAAAGCGTTTCTATGTTGAATATTTATGAGAAAAAATTTTTTTTGTTTCAGGCTTAAAAATTTTAAAAAGCTTCTTGATTGATTAATATATCCAATAAAACTTCAAAGTTTTCAATGTGTCAAAGAAAAACCAGCAAAAAAAATAATAAAAATAATAAAGAAACCACTTTGAAGTGTTCCAGCACTCAAGCTCTTCGCAGGTATAAAGGGTTTAAATGGAGGCTTGACCTTACAATATCACACCTCACCGGAACATCTTTGATTCATTGTCTTTGATTCATTGATCTCCTTCAGTTGATGATTTATTTGTGAATTTGATACTTATATTGAAGGTTTTGTTGTTGTTTTGCTGTTTAATTTTTGTTTTATTTGTTTTGCTTTATTGACAAAACAATTAAAGAATAGTTACTGAGAAATTGGGGGTTTTGTTTTTTATCAATTTTATTGTCAATATATTAAATTAATGAAATGTGCTTACTTTTCAGTTTATGAGGAGCAAAAACGTTTAAATGCCAAAAAAAATTTAATATTTTATAAAAATTATTGTTTATCAAGATTTTTATAATTTTAGTTTAAACCATTTATAAGCAAAAAAATTATAAATTGTCAATAAACACTGTTGATCTAAAATCTATAAAACTAAAACTCACTTTGTAAAAACTGTTAATTAAATTGTTATGCACAACCAAAATACATTAATCAAAATGTGATCAAACAAAAGACTATAAAAAGCATTAAATACATGCCTATCAAAACCTATGGAAAGGTATCAATAGCATTAAATATGTTGTATTCGCAGGCACACTTGATATAATGACTAGTTCTTTCGACATCTTTTGTCCATGAAACGCTAATTGATTATGGTATTAATGTCAACTTTTTATACAAAAAAATAGTATTTGAATCGTTAGAATTGAATGATACATAAACTCATAGAGTTAAAGAATAAATAAATATCATTTTCTGAAATAGTTCTCTTATATATTCCTAATTTTTGATGTATTTTTTCCATCACTATGGTATAACTAAACACAATAGTTAAGGTTTGGCCATGCACAAAGCTTTAAAATCCACAAAAAAGTCATCATCATGTTATTTAACTATTGTGTAGTTGTTATCACTTGAACTAAATGATTAAGGTGTTATTGATAAGATAAAACTCAAATCAAAACACTGTTGCATCAAACAGTTAAGCGATAAGCAATTGAGAGAAGTATTTTATACAGAAAAATAATTACCTTCCTCTAATACTCATA
>OZ038320.1:27042478-27135437 GCA_964035795.1 Pterobdella sp. o SKG-2022 | reverse complement strand
AAGATATTTTTACATTTCCATATATCCATTGATATTTAGCTACTTTTAGATAAGTAGATAAATTTCAATACTTGTATACTTATAAATAATTATACACTTGTAAGCGTTTAATATCCCTTATACATAGATGTGTAAATCTAGTTAAGATTGTTTACGAAATAATTATGAGGATTGGTCGTGTAATCGTTCATGCATACACTCACCATCTTGTGTGATGGTGATTTTGTGTGTGTCTGCCTTTGATATTTCATACGGGTTGATAGAAACCTGGAAAGTTTAAATAAATTATTGGGGTAACCCCTTAGTTTTTGGTTTGTTTAAAAGTTAATTAGCGTTCGTATATTAATTACATGGGCTCTTAAAATATTTTTCTTCAAGTCTTCAACAGTGTGTTCAGCATATAAAAAATATATTCAGCAACATATTGTCAGTCATCAAAAACTGTAATATTAAACTAACAAACTAGTTATCAAGCTTTAAGGAAAAACTAAAAAAATGATTCAACATTGAAACCAATCTTCAACAAATAAGTTGATAAACACAACATTACTCCAACCTTGTGAACCTTAATGGATTTTTTGAAGTGGGTGTGGGATGCAGTGTTAATGACGAAGCCTGGAGGGATGCTACAAGGATGGCTTGATCAAGAAGCCGTTCACAAAGCGCTATCCTTTGATGCACTCAGAGCTCTTGTAAACTATATTTAGTTTATCATGTCTTTCTCATTAAGGGTTTTGTCTGAGATAACTTGTGGGGGTTTTTCATATGGAAAACGTATTAGATAAGGGCTCGAACCATCAAGATTTAATTGGATAAAAAGATTTTTTAGTCAAAGGATATTGATTTTTCATTTTTACCAGTTTTAAATTATATTTTCCAAACCTAAATGTACAAAAATGTTCTTGTTTCATGAATTAGTTTAAAAATAGTCAACACTGTTGAATGGAATAATTAAAATTTAATTTGATAACAGAGCTCACAAGGAAGCTCACTCTTCAACAAACTTTCCAGGAAACTTGATTCCTGGGTATTAAGACCTTTGCATTGTGTTCGTGTGTGCATTTCTCTGTGTCTGACTTTCAATATCTTTTATATCATCAGATATGTTTATTGGACTGTGTTCTAAGTTTTCTCAATAATTCGGGGTTCAGTTATCAAGGTTATTGTAGGGATGTTTGCAATAATAATAATAATAATAATAATAATAATAATAATAATAATAATAATAATAATAATAATAATAATAATAATAATAATAATAATAATAATAATAATAATAATAATAATAATAATAATAATAATAATAATAATAATAATAATAATAATAATAATAATAATAATAATAATAATAATAATAATAATAATAATAATAATAATAATAATAATAATAACAATAATAACACTTTATATAGCGCCAACTAGGCAGTTGAGGCGATAAATGTTTATGAAAAATGTTTAGATTTGCTTCAAAAGCTTTAACAGTGTTCAATCGAATGAAATTTAGGTTTAAGTGATGTAAGTAAGTATAAGGCACAATAATAATGCAACAAAATGGATACCACGCAAATATAATAGCAAATTTTCACCAAAAAATACACTTAAAAACAAACATTTCAAAATTTCGAAAATTTTTTAAAAAACTTCACTAAAACTCATCTAGTTAGTAAATAACAAAATGAAAATTGAATTTATAGTGATTATATTCACAATTAATTCTATTGCACTACAGTGCCGCAACACATGGGCGAACAACCAAAGGATTTATTTATATACCAGACTATAAATAACTAATATTCATCACAGCACTATATCATCCGAGGTAACAAAATTATAGTTAATATAATAACTGCGAGAATTATTTTTATTTTATTAGTTGATTAACATTTTTTTTTTTTTTCAAAAACTGAAATACTTTTTATTTTATTTTTAAATTTAATTTTTGTTAAGCGTTTTGGTTTAGTAAAACTTCGGACTGTTGTCAGATATTGAGCGATAAATCATAAACTTTATTGAGTATTTGCTTGTTCGCACATAAAATCTTCCGTTATAAAATAAAGACTTAATCACATTACTTTGGATCGTTCATACTTATTTAATTAATCGGGATAATTGATCAATTTTATTAAAAGACAAAGTAAGGCAGGTTCTACTCCTAGGAATAAAGAATTCTTGTTTTGGGAAAATTTTCGTTGAAAGAGTTTATTTGAATATAAGAAATCCTTACTGCCCTAGAAAAGAAGCTAGTATGTACAATATCACAAACTCCATCTAAGCCTCTTCAAACTATATTATTAAGGCTAATTATTTATGTATAATCTCCAAATAAAGTTTTTATTTGCTATGAAAGATGAAGTTACCCACCAAAACCTGCCCATCCCTACAGTGTATTAACAAGGGAACTCGAGCTACAACACATACATTGGGGTGACGCACAGAGGCGTCATAGTTTGATGAAGTGAGCATGAATATCCAAAGACTTTTAATTTTTATACCAAACAATTTCATCTTCATAAACCTATGTTTTTTGTATAGATACGTTTTGTGTATTGTCCTTCTACAGCTTAAGGATGTCTATAAGGATGACAATTTCTTAGTGATTTGGAAGCAGTTATAATAAATTATTGTGTTTAATTTTATCATTACATACAAATAATAGTCGAAGTGATAACGAGGTTGAAATAGGCTTTTTAATGGTATATTGAAATATAACAACTTGATAATTGCTAAATAAAGATGGTTAAATCGCTTTTCGTTGAACTATCATTATTAAAGACGCTGCAATAAAATAAGTAAATAGATATCTGTATGATAAAACAATACTAAAACAATCGTTAAAAGTTATTCATAAGTGAGAAATATAAATTAACAAAAAATAATTTTTAATAAAAATTTATTTTATTGAGCTTATATATAAAATATTATTCCTTCCAAATAAATATTTCGAAGCACCTTGGAAGATAAATGAAGTGATTTTAAGAAAAGAAATCTTCGATATTTTTCTATTGGTTGGAAAACTGTCTCAAGAAAAATAACAACCAATAGCAATGAAGCTTATGTCAAATTTTCACGCGTACGAGATAAGATTGGTCAATAGATATGATAACTGGCTTGTGATTGGGCAAATGTTGACAGTAGAACCTATATAATCTGGCTTGAAATCTTAGGTCAAATTTTCAATTTTCGTTTGTGTTTTTATTAAAAATCTTTTTTTTTTAATTTGAAAAATGTGCAAAAATTTGATTTGAAAAAAATATTGTTTGAATACAACTCTCAAAAAAAGTGAGTAAACTTTAATAATTATTTTCAGCTTGTTAATTTTTTCAAAGTTGAAACATAAAAAGCTATTTTTTCAATTGAAATAATGCATTTATTTTGGTTAAATAGAGTGGTAACATGACTTTTATAAAATAAAATATAAGTATAAATTAGACATTAAAATCAATGTATTCCCGTATAAGTAATCTTGAAGTTTTCAGCCTGATGCTGAATTATAACGTCAGATTAACACTGCAAACAGGAGTTATAAAATCTTTCATATCCGCCTATTTATCAATTAAAAACCTGAAACTTTATTGATGTATACAAAATTAAAAGCCAAATTATTATAAGTTCACAGTAAGATGAGGTTGACATTTATAAGAGAAATACCAAAGGAACAGCAGCTATTGAAACATATCAGATCACCCAATGATAAATTAGTTACTTATACAAACCTTATGAGATCTATTCATCATTCTTATTTTTTAACCATTATTCATGTCAGATATTAGAAGAATGAAGATATCAAGATATTAAATTTAGTTAAATAAAAATTTGACAATAGTTTTTAAAGATCAAATTTGAACAAAGAAAGTGCAAGAGTTTTTTAAGTAATTTTATTCTCAATGCAATAATGAAAACTTTCAAAACAACATCTTAATCTAGTATTAAATTCATCTACAACATGTATATCATGAGCTCAAAAGCTTCAAAGTAACCATCCTAACACCCAGTCTAACTAGCAATCATGATCCAACTTGGATAAATAAAGCATTAGTACTTGTTATATTGTTAATTGTTACGTAATGTAGGCCGTTAAGGATTTAAATCACTGTGGGATTGAAGGTGAAATCAGCTTGAAATGGTACAATAGAATATAATCACTTGAGAATGTGCGTTTGTCTTGGGTGGAAAAATATGACGACAATCAAATTTTTTTTGTTTTTCATACAATAATATACTAATTATAGAAGTTTTTTGTATGGTAGCTATCTAATGGAATAAAACTAGAACGCTCTGATTTCAATGTGTTAGAAATAGTGTGCAAATATCCTTTATATGGAAACTGATATAAGGTTAATAAAATCTTTCTATTGAGTTATCCAATAAGGTCAATTAAAAATTAACGCAAACAAAATAACTAGCCGCATAAACGAAGTCCTTTGATGTTAATTTTTGCTAACTTCCAACGTTTCTCCCCAATAATATCTTAAGCGTTCTAGCTGGTGGTAAGTATGAAGAGCTTATGCAATTGTTAAGTTTGTAAAAGTTGTGAGTGTGTTAGTTATATCTCTGAAATTTAAGTTCATTAATTAATACTTTGTTTTTTTATTTGTTTTCAAGCCTCTTCATTTTATAATTGCAAGCCTAATCTATCATCATTCTCGAAGGAATATTCACTGTTTCATAAAAATAATTGCTACTAAAAGGTTCAAATTAAATTTAAAATTATGATTTTTTTGTATAATAACTTCAATAAAAACTTCCATTACGACCCACTTCAGATCAAGAAGAAAATAAAGAAGAAATGCTAGAAGTGCACTGCAGAAAATGCTCAAAAGTGTTTTCAAAGCCGGAAGATTTTGAAAAACATAATGAAAACGTGCATAAAAATAAAACTGATCAAGGTACTAGTAACAAAAAACATAAACTAGCTTTTATTAGGATAGATTTATAGCACGTAGTTTTATGATTTTAAACTCGTTTTATTAGTAATAACATTTAGCGACTGAAAATCAATTTTTTCTCACTATCCAGACATTAATAAAAAACTGGTCACTGATCCTCATTCAACTACCTCTAAACATATGTCTGATGATTTGTATCATTTTAACGAGTCTGAGCTCCGTCTAGCAAAGGATATTCATAATACGTACAAAATTTCTTCTTCAACAGTTCTACAGTCTCTTCATCAAAATTCATATAGCTACTCATCGCAACAATCGCCCGTAGCCTACCATTTATCTCCAAAAAAACATGACTTAATTCGATCCAACATGAACAGTCTTTATTTTCATGACCGCCACAAACATGAAAGATCTGAAGTTTATATTGATAATAATTTGAATTGTAATGATAGCGCTCAAATAACCCAAAACTCCTCCCAAACAAGTCAAATGACTCCCCGAAATAATCCTTCTTGTCAAGAAAGCAGCAACCAACAAACTATTTTGAACCCTCAAAGATCTCATCAATGCCCTCAGTGTGGCAAGTCATTTGCTACCAGTAGTGGTTTGAAACAACATCAACATATCCATAGCAGTGTCAAACCATTTCAATGTGAAGTGTGTCATAAAGCTTATACTCAGTTCTCGAACTTGTGTAGACACAAACGCATGCACGCAGATTGTCGTCAGCAAATAAAGTGCTTCGATTGTGGTCAAATATTTTCAACAAACACATCGTTAGGAAAGCATAAACGGTTTTGTGAACGAGCAGACTCTAAAGAAGGACTTCAAGTTCTCAACTCCCAACCTTATTATGTGACATCCAAAACAACAAGAATGGTGGATAAAAGCTTGCTGTCAAGTTACCCCTTAATGGATGATTTTAGGAAAATCGAATCTAATACTGAAAAAAACGTTAAAAAAGACAAAGAATCATCTTTCAATTATTTCAACCTTTTGAAACAACGACTGTTAGAACCTCTTCCCAATTTAAATAATAAACGTTATAAGTTTTATAACAATCTAGCAAATAACCAATGGATGGCTAAATATAGATATCATTACAGCCCGTACAAAAATGAAAATGAGAACAAAAAGAAAACTCCTAACTGTAAAAATATTAAAACAGTTGACAACGAAAAAAATAACAAAAAATCAACTTTAGAGCAATTACTGAGTCTAGAGCCTGCTTTGAAACACCAACAACCTACCTACCTAGTTTCACCTAACATTTCTCAGTATCCATCCAACGAAAAACTTAGTTTACAATACCGACATTCAAACTTGCAGAGACAAGAACACTTTAACCCACCTCCTTTCATTCCAGCTTCCCCTTCATTCCTTTTGTCTCCTTTTATAAACCCTTTCAAAATTTTTCAAGACGCCTACAACAACGGCAACGATCAACAAAACAATGATAATGCAGTTTCAAAGAAGGAAAACTTGGAGAGGTTAATGTTGTGGTGGAGGCTGAACGTGGTGCGATCATTCTGTCAACAACATCAACCTTCGTCACTCTTGCAACATTTACAAAAACAACAACAATATTTCAACTCGTTTAATTTTGATCATTTGAAAAAGCAAAAACAAAAAAATGATGAAACAAAAAATGAAAATCAAAAATTAGATTTTTCTTCTCAAACTCCTCAACCCCCATCACCTCTTTCTTCAGTTTCTCCTCCTCTTTCATCTTCCCCGCAATCATACCCTTCTCCTTGCAAAAACATAACTTTCAAAGAAAATGAAATTGATAGAAATGTGAGTGCAAATTATTTACCTCGTGACTTCAAGCTCGAAGCTTTTGAAGCGAGTCCAAAAAAAGAGAAAAAAATCATTTCATATAAAGTAGTCGATATACTTAAATGAATTCAACTCACCATACAAACAAATTGGATTTCCACAGAATATTTTCATAGACATTTTGTTTTTAAACTTTTATTAGAATTTGAATGCTAATAACTGACAAAGATTAGTTACCATGTTTTATTGCAAACGGTATAATTAATAACTCCATTTAGAAAGTTCTACATTTGAGAATGTTGTGTGAAGCGATAGAATACACCGTGTTTCTTGCGATAAAATAAAAGAATTTGCTCACAAATTGACTCAGTTTTTTTTAATTAATCAAAAGCATTTTTTATTTTGAAATACTATTCAAACAATCAGACAACCCTATCAAATTGGGTCATTGTTTATAACAAAATTTAACTATTCTAAATGCCTTGAAAAGATTAAAAAATCAAGTTTAAAATTCAGAGATATGCATAGAAATGGTATTTATTGTTTATTTTGTATGCCAGTTCTATGTTGATAGAACATAAAGATGCACACAGCTTAATCAAGAACACTCCCCTAACAAATATGATGACCTCTATATGCGAGGTCATTTGATTGGTTGAAAGTTGTCGTGACCGAATTAATTTGACACAATTTGATTTCTTAATTTTCAATATTCTACGCTTTTCTGCAGCGTTGGGTCAAAATTATGACTCATTTTGTCAATTAATGCAAATAAATTAATTAATTTAAACAATACGAAATTTTCAAAAAACTTCAATACAAAAATTTATTTTGAAATAAAAAATAAATAAAACAAATGGAAACAAAGCACAAACATGAAGCATGAAGAATTGTATTTTATAAGAATGAGTGTGGTCAGTACGAGTGAATGGAAGGTCAAAGCTAATTAAAAGTACTAGTGGTGGGTTTGACCAACAAATTATAACACAAAACGACTGTTTTAATTATTAAAGATTAATTTTTTATAACAAAAAACGAATAACTCAACATAAAAACGGTTGAAATATATAAAACTGACCAAAAACTCAGGCGTTATGGAATATAGATGCGATTAAGACATGTTAAAAGTGTGAGAAACAAGAGGTCAGCATTATAATGTCAGGGATGCTTGGTGATTAGAGCCGCTGAAGGATGCGCAAGTGGCAGTTTAAGGGCAATAATGCCTTGTGCAGCCCTCTAATTACGACCCTTGCTAAATAGTTTCAGCTTCAAGTTTCAAAATTTTTTTTATTTCATTCAATTGTGCTTCAAGAGTTAAATGATTTTATTTATATTCAAGATGAATACTTTTAGCTTGAAATGAAAAAAACCTAGTTTTCAAAAGCCTTGCTTATTTTGTGTAGCAGAGGAAAGATTAATTGTTTAGAATCAAACGCCTGAATTTTCCAGAGCAAATAAATTTGTTGAATAGGCCGAAAAAATTACCGAAAATATATATATCGAAAAAATTTTTTCATCTGGCGATAAAATGGAGTAATATCTCACATACGACATGGCAAGCAGCGCAGCGACAAGGTAAGGGAGGCACCTGGGAAGATGAGAAACTTAAAAGAGTGGATTGATGGCAAGTGGGTAGATAAATGGTAGATGGATGGATGGATAGATGGATGGATGGATGGATGGATGGATGGATAGATGGATGGATGGATGGATGGATGGATAGATGGATGGATGGATAGATGGATGGATGGATTGATGGATAGATGAATGGATGGATGGATGGATGGACGGATGAATGGATGGATGGATGGGTGATGGATAATTCAATGAATTGATTAATTGATTGGTAATAAAGCTAAATAAATAAGTTCATAGAAGTCGCAAAAATAAATAGACCAACGAATAAATTAATTGATATATTAAAGGTAAAAAGATATCGAGCATGATTTATGCCCAGAAAAGTGCATGGAATCCTTAAAAACAACATCAGCATAGGCAAACAAGATTCGACCTTATGAAACTCTTCATAGTTTTAATAGTATTTAAATATAAAATTATAAAACTAGCGTTTTATATAGTTATAAGCAAAATTAATATTTGAATTCAAACATTAAAATTAATATTTAAATGAGGACATTAGAACTAGTATTTGAAACAAAATAAATCAAGCTGCAGCATACATCCATGGCAGAGTTTAAACATTTATCACAGTCTATAAATCAAAGCCTGCGCACTGACCATTATTTGTGGATGTTTATGCATGCATGCTAGTGAAAGACTAGTTGAACACTCCTCGAGTTTATTGAACTGTTATATGCTTCCGTTATGAGCAAATCTTTATGAACAAATCTTTTAGCCTCACTTTATAAATAGTTTTTCTACTTAATATTGACATATTCCAATAAAGTTTTTTGAACTTATTACCTATTTAGAAGTATATCTTTTTTCTTCATTTAAAAAGAATATTTTCTAAATTATAAACTTGAACGGTTATGGAAGTTATCCAAATTGCTTATAACGATTGATAAACTGAAGACTCTCAGAATTTATTTGAGGTATATGATGGTTTTTACTGAATATCTTAAAAACCTAATATTTTTAGTTTAAAATCATTACAAGTGTTTTAATTAATTCAGTTTTGAGCTTTTTTAGTTCATCAGTTATAGCAATAATTTCAAGCTAAATGTATTAACAAACATTTAGAAGTAGCTAAATTTTTTAAAATTTAATTTTTAAAAAATATTATTTATCAAAACGTTTTGAAAGAAATTTTTCCAACATCTTTTGCATTTATTTTAGGATTTGTAAGAAGGAAACGTACTAAGAGCAGGAATTTCCTGAATTTCCCAAAGATTTTAGAGTTAATTAAAACAGAAAAAAACTTTGAAATATTAACTCATCAAATACACGTAAAAAAATTATTAAAAAAACATAGAACAAAAACACACACGAAAACAATGTCACAGAAGACAAACAAACATATGACGAGTGAGCTGTTTACTAAGATTTCAAGACGGTGACAATATTGGTCTTTCAAGCCGCCCCCATCCATCATTCCACATTCAATTTATCCATTTAAACTAGTCGTCATTTTATTTGTTGTTAATTCTTCTTTTATTAATGAAGACTTTGGTAGAATAAAGATGCGTGTGTCGGGTGGTTTTTCAATGAATAATATTTGAATAAAGTTTTAAAATAATTGAAATTCATGTTAATTCATTATATCTAATAATTTTTTAATGGAGTCTTAAATAGATTTTTGGAGAAATGAAGAGTGAAAGTATTATTAGTTGGAAACAAGCTCTTGCCAGTGATTTTGTCACGAAACGGATTAAAAGGATCAAGAGTAACAATAAAAAACAAAAAAAAAACAAAAACAAAAATAATAAAACAACGAAAGTCATTATCCTTTTTAAAACTACGTTTTCATTGTTAAAAAAATTTAAGTCTTACCATAAAATCGTTTCAAAACAATAACTTTTCGATAGAAAGTATTTTGAATGTTCTCTTATCTTCTACTATATGTTATGAAACAATCTTTTGTATTATTGTAATTTTGACAGTATATCCTAAAGTCAAATGTATTTTTACCTGTATCAATCTTCAATAACATAATTTATGTAGTAAAAAAATAAGAAATCATACTATTTTTATTTAATCTTGTAAAGTCTAAATGCGGTCGTTTTGTTGTATGCAATTTAAATAAAATTTTTCCAACACTTCACCTCAAAGAATACTCAAACCAGATAAAAAAGTTCAATCATTTAAAAATCTACTTCAAGTTTGTTTCCATACAACAACAAAAATCATCCACTCTGAGCACTACTTTCAACATTTCTTTGATTTGCAAGTCTCCATCAGTCATGCGCAGCAACACCCCCCAGTATCCCAGGCAAAGACACAGGGACGTTTTCAAGTGGCTCCAATCACGTGTCACACTCGGAATATGTTTATATAACTACTTATATAAGTAGGGCTGAAGATATGTAATCAGAAGTATATGAATTTGTCGATATAGATTTCAGTAGTGTGAATACACAGGTGGTAGTGATGGCGAAGAAATGAAATGATGCATTGGAATTGGACGCTGAGATGAACTTCAGTGGGAATGTCAAGGTAGGAATATCATAAAAACACCTACATAAAATAATATGACTATGAAATTTTATTCTCTGAAATCTTTAAAAATAGTATTTAAAAATAATAACTAGACTAATAAACTGTTTCTTTATTAACAAACTTTGAACACCTCCTTGAAATTAAACACTCAAACATCCAACCTGCTGGTCTGCAGATTTCATCATGAATAAGACTGTGCATGCGCGCAAGCATCTCCACGGGACACTCGTAATAAAGTGTTTGCCTCCTTAATAAGACACACTTCACTTCCTGCAACAAATACACATACTCAGTTCACTAACACATACTCACTGAATTAGCTTTACAGGCTAAATGTTTTGATAGAGAAATTTTTGGTGTTTTTAATATGGGTTTGGTATTCATATAAAAGATTTGACAAAAAGTTTCAGTGGATTATGATTAAAATCGAGCATAATTGTATACTTTAGTTGAGCACACAAACAATTTATTGCAGATAATTGCTTTTAGGCGTCTTACTCTTCTTTGATAGTTTTTCAGATTAAATGATTTTTTGACTGTTTCATGTCGAAGAAAAAAACAAAACTTTCAAAGTTTCAATTATCGCCATCATCAGTCTGAACTAAAAACTCAACCCAAAACGAGTTAACTTTTTTTCGAAATTTTTACTTCCACATAATCTTCTAATTACAACAAGCTCACTCCTCTTCAGAACTTGCGCACCCCAGCACAAACAACCTATAGAGCATTCATACGCAAGAGAGCTTGCAAATTAACTTTTGAGTCTTCAAAGACTTTCCAACGTAACTCATTAGGTAATCATGATGGTGGGAATAACCCGTGGAAGAAATTAACAGCTAGGAATTTTGAGCTGTCATTAAGCTTTTCTAAGAGGGGAATGTATATATATATTTATATGTTTATACTTATTTAGTGGGAAGCTTAAATGGGAATTTTTTTTTGGCTTAATTTAGAGAATGATCAATCGTTATTTAAAGAATTTTACACGTTTTTCGTAAAAAGTCTAAAATTTTATTTATTTGAAAACTGTATTTTCGGTCTCTAAGTCGAGATTTTTCAATAAAAAATTAATATATCCAAAAATATATTTGAAGATTTTTTAAAAATTAAAAATACATTAAAATATTTTCAAGCATTTTTATCATTTATTAACTTATGATTTTCAATGTAGAATTAATGTCTAACTTTTGAGCTCATTTGAGTCTTATTTCTTTTTTTCGCTAGGTGTCAGTTTCCTTAAAAAAATTATAAACCTGTAGTGAATGAATGATTTTGTAAATACTTTTAAATTGTATAAAATGCAAGGTAGAATGTTTGAATATTGAAAATTATGATATCAATGAAAAGTGAAGTTAAAGCTTTCCCGTTTTTCAATAACGTATCCTAAAACAAAATATAAACTGAAAAATATGTTGGAAAAAAACTTGAAACGAGTTTTTTTGCATTGAATTTTCTAAAGACCTTTATGGTTTTCTCATTTTCCTACTTTTTCTTGTTTTCTTCCCAAGCCTCTAGTGAGTTTCAGCAAGCACAATCAATGTGTGAAGTATTTTTATGTGTTTTTAGTTTGTAATAAGAATATTTTTATTTTTCTATTTCAATCTTAATATATCGATCTTTTTTTTTATTTTTTCATAGAGCTCTTAACAATTTTACATAATTTCAAAATTTTTTCTTTTCTACTTCCTACCTTATTAAACTATTTTATATTATATTTTATTTTATTATATTTCAAACTTACTTTTATACAACGTATTTGATGTTATATATTTTTTTTCATCATATCTCACAAATTCATCTACTTTCCTTATATATTTCAAACGTCAATTTCTTCATTAATTACTCTTTCACTTTTTTAGATCCATTTTTATCTATAATCCTAGTTTTTTTCAGTTTTGTCATTATATTTCTTTTTTTTCTGACTTTTTCAACGTTACCACTAATTGCTTTTTTCCCTCAACTTATCTAAAATACCTTCATTTTTTTATTGTTTCTATCAGCGTGGAATCTTACGCTCTTTCTATTCTTTTAAAAATTAACTATATAAATTGTTATAATGGAAATTTTTTTGCATTTTTCATCTTACGTTTATTGAATTAAAAAAAATTTTTTTAATGAAAATTTCAGAAAATAATTTAATTAAACAAAATATTGCTAAATATGGAAGCTTTCATGACTTTTTATTTATTTTCGGTGTTTAATTTTAATTAACCTTTGACTTTAAACGATGTAATATTTAATAATGAACCAATTCATGTGAATTGAGTAAAATAAAACATCAAAAATTATTATTTTTTAAATTAAATATTAAAAAAATTAAATTAGATAATTATTTATCAGACTAAATTTTTAAGATTGAAAATTTCACTGAGCATATTTTAAATTTGGTTCATATTAGGTAACCTTTTGAAATTTATTCAGAATGACTGCAAGAATTCCATTATGTAAACTTTGTTCATGCAAGCATTGTATAATGCGTACGATTGTCCAATGAAACATGATCATGAAGAATAATACATCTAATTTATAAATAATTTTTGTTTGTGAGATTTATTTCTCTGGCGAATAATTGAAACCGATATAAGATTCTAACTGTACAGAAAACCCAAACTAATTATGAAATTTTGACGGTTAGGCAACGATAAATAAAGTTCTTTTGGTCAAAGAATCACAAATCAATTGAAAAAATTAGATGCTTTATTCGATGGTATCAATTTACTGAAAGATTCTATAAACAACTTAAGCACCGTGGTTCAAAACTGAAAAGAAGAACGACAAAGTGGTTGGAAACTTCAATGAAGAATGATATTGCTATAAGCACAATTTTAATACAATTAATGAAATCTCATTAGAATATTTGAAATGATTCAAACTCTTCATTGTTAGGTATTGACATGTAATATACTATCTGATTTATTTATACTCTACAAATAAGAATGGAAATTTCAAAAAAGCTATCAGAAAAGTATTTAAATTGAAAATGGCATACATTGGAATATGAATAGGTGCATGTATTTGAAGCTTTATAATGTGAATAAGCTGACGAGAGTTATAGAATATTTATTTGTCTAACACTAAATCGTAATAATATATACCTCATTTCTCATTAGACTGTTAAACAATCATTTAATATTGATACGAAGAGTAAAAACAAAAAAATGAAATCATCGTTAAAAACAATTGAATTATCGTCGAGCAGTAAATGGTATTTATCATCAATACTGATAGATTGCGATGAAAATGCTTATACTAGTTATAAGCACACCGCTATTCGGGTTATTATGACGTTCTAAAGGTGTAACAATAAACCACAGTTATAGGTAAGATTGACAAAAACGTTAATAATGAGGAAGTATTAAGATGCAGTGGTTAAACTTGAAAAGTTCGCTAATTTCTATATCACAAATGAAATTATGAACACTGAAAATATAACATAATTAGATTTCAGCCTAAGGTTTTTATATTGAGAAGTTGAAAAAGATTAAGGTATAATTTATTTTTGAAGTACACGTAACATTGCGGTTGTGCTAATGTAATCACATTTATGAACAAATTACTGCAGTTTAATGATTTCTGTTGAGTATGAAAATGATAAAGTGTGAAAGATTATAACTAATTTAATTGATAAAAATTAATTTTTATGATTTAGCTTAATTTTTTAAACAGTATGTAAAATATTCTGAATAGGTTTAAAAATATAAATTGGTATAAGATAAAATCTAAGTGAGTCTTAGTAAGTTGGTATTAATGGAAGTTGAAATAAAATTTACACCAGACACGCTAAATTTTGAGACAATAATGCTAGCAGTTTGTAGTAATAAAAGTCCATTTCTATAAGTAATATCAACTGCAAACTACGTAATTCCTGACGAAATGTGAGAGTAAGTCAATAGTTGATTGTCTCATTAAGTTTTAGCTTACAACTTCTCACAAGTCCATTGAAAAATTCCGTGAATTTATCAAAAAGAATATTAATTTAAAAAATGTGAAATCACTTCGGAGTGAAAATAGCATGAATAACTCAAAAAAGTTCAAAAAATAATTACTAGAAAGAATCAAGTATGTGTAATAGCAGAATTTAATACTTTAATGTTCGGTTTAATGTTTGTATCGATAAAATTCTTGTCAACATAAATTTCTCTTTCAAAAGCAAACCCGATAAAGCATTGAGATGAAACTGAAAGAACAAAGGCTGACACCCAATCAATCTGACTGTAGGTCCATTGGGTTTTCGGGAGGGTGACTCAGCAATTTAATGAGGTTTTCCATCTGTTTTGATGATGAGTGATTAAAAAATGTTCACACGGAGAAGCACCTAATCAAACCTATTAATTGCGTAACTAATAAATTACTGAATAACTTACTGGTAAAAACATTCAATTCTAACTATTTATGCGCAGATATTAAAATAATTAATAAATCATAAACGTTTGGTATCTGTTATGTAAATAATTGTTATCATTTTAAATCTCTTTCTAAACACAGGAAAGCCATTCATTCATTGTGTTCTAGTTATTTTTTTGGTACGTAGCGCCCTGTGAAACACACCTATTGCGTTACCGAAACACCAATTGGGGCAACTGATGGTCAGCTTACATACAAAAAAACATATGATACGACAGATATTATTAATGAAATTTCATTTGTGGGCTTTTGATGAAACTTTACTTTATTGATTAAAGCTATGATTCAATGTGAAGAAATGAGTATAATACTTTGTAGAGGAGTTGGTTATGTATGTTAGCAATCTGTTGCAGAGATTCGTCCACTGTGAGATGAGAGCTGTGAAGTTTGAAAAAATTTCATCAAAATTCTTTTATCAACTCAAAAACCTTATAATCACTCAACTTAACTCATAAAACTTAACAAATTTTTAATACTAAATTCCAACACAAAAGAACATTATTATGTAATATATCGAAAAGCTTTGTGTCAATAACAAATTGCACTTAATTATATTTTTATTCACATTATTATGAAAGTTTCAATTAATCAAACATTTTATTTACATTATTCTATCATTTCCATTATACAAATTTTCAATTCATAAATTTTACAATTACTATTATTATATAAATTTCCAATAAATAAATCGCAGTTGCATACTTCTCATGGTGGGAATCTCCAGCGCCTTCATCATAGGAATCTATAATCTTCACATCAGGACCAGACTGTATTGAACACTGCGGCTTGATACTGCGTGTCAAAAGACCCTCTAAATCTTTGGCTTTGTCGTAGGCACAGTTTTTTCGGCAGTCATAATTATTATGGTATGGAAGTTTTTTATCATTGATATTGTTGGCATTATCGTTAGTGTCCAGTTTTTCGAAAATTCTTTCAAGGTGGTTCAAATGAATGGTTAGGAATACGGTGGAGAACACTAATGATACTATGCTGTTTTTTTGGGTTGTATGGTGATCATTAAAACACATGGCTATAAACATTGTTTTATATTATCAAAAAATGATTATTAATTTAAATATTAGAATTGGGAATAAATAATTTAAAATAATAAACTAGGATATTTATGCTACTAACAGAACACTAGATATAAGTAAAATGAGATATGACTTGGGAGTTCTGAAAGAAAAAAATCAATACATTGTTAACAATTTGGCAGCTAATATTGATTCTATAAAACCTTTGAAATGATATTATAACACTGTTGATAGTTATACTAACGTGTTTGAGGAATGTGTAGTGAAGAGATGTACAAATGGAATGAATACGCTTGAAAGTTGCCTTTTGAAACTGAAGCTTTTCTTAAGATTTACTTTATCTAAAGTTCAATTTATGAGTAAATTTACATTTGCGAATGATTATTAAATGAAAGCATTTACTAAAAATTCACATTAAAATTATGTTGAAAACTCCCATGTTACTCAGTATTTAAAGTAAATTCAAATCTCACATACAGACCTTTATTTGGATGATAAGACTCGTTTGATTTCCTTTGGAGCATTTCGTTGTTAATATTGCTGTTTTCTTCGTCTTCGTAACCCCCACGTTCGTTGTAATACTCATCATCGATACGGTTTTTTACGTGCTTTTCGAAGTTTGAAATATGACTAACATCATCGGCGCTATTCTCTCGCGATGCTATTCCATCTACGGGCTCTTCACCCATATTTGAGATAGTTTCGGCCCAAGAGGTTGATTCGGAAAGAGGGTTTTGAGAGTGGCTGTCTTCAAAGAGTGTTCGTTCTTCTTCGTTCGATTGCTCCGATGGCTCGTTTGATTGAGGATTATTCTAGGAATAATTAGAAAAATATTATATAAAAGTCCTATTCAAAATAACCTAATATCCTATAGGTATAAAAACTATAAATGAAGTTTTCCATAATATTCATTAAAAAAAATATATATATATATATATATTTATTTATTTATTCATGGTCGAAAAACTAAAATGGTTATTTAAAAAATGAGTGCATTAAGATTATATGAGGTTGAAAATAATGAGATTTTGATGGAAAAACATCAAGCAACCAACGGCTTTGTAGCAGTTCCAAGTTTTGAGCATATATTTGAAGGTTTTGTCCCGAGAGAGCAGAGATCCAAAAGAATACTGAAATGTGTTAAAAATTTACTACGTATTAAAAATTATCCGCTAAAATTTAGCAATAGACAACTTCACAAAAAATATTAATTAAAAGAGACTAATCCAAAACAAATCCAAGGTATAAAAGCTATAAAAATAATGATCAAAACACATTGATTTTTAAATTGATAAAAGCTGATAACAAAAGAAATTGATTTTTGTGCACTCATTCCAAATTACATATCGCCAGCTCATTGGAAAAACAAAATCAATCGGAACTGTTTAAGCTCTATAATATAGTATAATTACGACTCTTTCCAAGCCATAACTATTAATTGGGACTTGCAAAATATGACCTTTACACAACATTTAATGCATTTTTTTCACTGCGAGTAAACATCAAAAAAATATAGCAAAACTAGACATGAAATTGAAGGGCGTTTAATAAAGGCACCTCTTTAGTTGCTGTAGTGATGCCTACAGCATTCGGAATTACTTTGGCCGTTTTCTTCTTAGATATTCCTATTACTTGATGCATTGGAATTTTTATCTGGAAATTAGCATATTTTCGAGTAATTAAATTGGCCCACAAAATCAGTGACGACACTAGAACATGACTAATTGGTTTTTAATATAATTCAGATTTGCTTACACACCAGTTTTTTCTTGTGGAACAATTTGGAGTAGAAACAAAAAAATCTGTTAAAAAGATTGAAAAAGTGAAAATAAGAGAATCGATTGGAATTCCCATAGAACAAACCTGGTAGTTATATAGAGATACCCTTGCAAGAAATGGTCGGACACGTAAGCACAGTGATATGCTGTAGTGAGATGGTAATTATACAGTTTTCAAACATCTTGAAACAAGTTTAATTATCAATTTCTAATAATTATTCTTTTGTGTTTGTTTCGTATGTATCGATTGAAGTGTTATTGGAACAAATGGAACTGAGTCGACTAACTTTTAATGATGACATCGTCTGGATGCATAGCTTCAGGGAAGTTACGTTTGAACCTCTCCACGCTACTTTTCTTTCCTTTAGCTATGTCTGTGCACGTCTGTGATGACAGTGTATAAATTCATATATGAATATATAATTACTTCATACAACATCGTCCATTATATAGAAGTTGGAAGATCGTACGATATTAACGTCAATTTACGAAGCTAAAAAGAGTGTGGCGTGATTATCGGAAATTTGAATATTTTGCTTCAACCAACGCTTAATCAACTTCTAAGAAGTCAGGAAACTTCGTTTTTAATTTTGAACTTCCAAGTTTAATACATTTAAGCTTTCGTGAATTTTTGGCAGACCACTTCAGAACCCAGTTTAAAGTTGGAAATTTTCAAGTTTCAAATTATGAAGGTAGAAGCTGAAGGAAACAGTGTTAAGTTTTGAAAAATAACGAAAGAACTTGATAATATAATATGTAAACAATTGAACAAAACTTTAGTATCTTATGATATACTTAATCACTTGAATTTTCAAACTGGAAATCCTCAAAAATTAAAATGAGTAAGACGAAATGTTTAAACAAAAATTTGCATATTAAAAGCTCTTCAATATAGAAATTATATTAATGAGAACTAAAAGTAAAAAAAAAAACAATTTACAAACGACAATTGAACAATAGTTTGGTACCGTGGTTATGTGCAGGCCTTGACTATCACAAGTTTCATAATTGTTACACAACTCAAAAACGATGAACATCAAATAAAATCAAAGACCTCAGAAAAAATTCATTTGTCCTATTCTTATCATCAGTCATAAAAAATTGACTTCTTCTTCCTGAAACATGTAGCAGTTGTGTTTCCATAGCAGTCAGGAGATTGTAAGACCCAAACAGACTACATAAAAATAAGTTTAAAAAAAATGGTTTTTAAGGTGAAAGTCATTGTTGGGAAAGGGTGTAGCACAGCATAAATTTGTGGTCGGTTTGCATTCATTCACATTCCGAAAAAAGAACTGTTCTTCGTAAGCTGAAAAACTTATCGGCAAATAAAATTAAATTCTCTAATGTTTTCAAAGTTCTCATCCTAAAAACAACACTTTGGCAAGAAAAACTTGATAAAAATTAGTATTAAACGACAAAAAAAGCAAGATGGTTTTTTCAGATTCTCTTAATTTCTCTGAGTAAAATGGCCTACTTCGAGATAGACCTTTCAAAAAAACGCCATCCTTGATAAAGTAAAACGGTCTCAAAAGAATATTTGATTGATTTACTTATTGATTGATTGTATAAGCAAACCTTTTCATAATCAATTCCTTATAAACTTGAATAAACTTCTCATTTGCTTATCTTACTGTTTAGCACGTGTGAATTGTTATTGTTATTTGTTAAAGAATTTTTATTAATTTGATAGTTCAATGCATAAATAACTTAGCAAAATACCTAGAAATTATTAATTAAAAATACCCTTTTTATTTTATTTTATTTTATAAGCTTTTTATTTGATTAACAGTTGAATCATATACCATTAATAGCATGAGAAAATGATTGAAAATATAACCTACACGTGATTTTCAAAATTTAATCATTATGACTGAATAAATTAAAAAATTTACCAAGCATTAATCTATATTCTCAGTTATTCATATTATAACTAAAAAAATAGAGTTTATGATAGAATAAAATAATTTAAAAGACAAGATAACAACTGATAAAAAAGACTGAATGATAATAATTAGATAAAACGGTAGTCAATACAAAAATATGGACGGTTTACATTTGGTGTTTAATTATAGTTTGCATTGTATCTAAATTGAACTGAAATTTTTTATTTAAAAGTAAATAACATCAATTTCAAAGAACTATTTAAAGTTTTGATGTGTATAGATTATTTTTAGGTTAATTCTAATTATAAAACTAATAATATAAAAAAAGATAATTTTTGACAAGTAGAGCCTTATCTCAAGTCTTTTATAGTGTTTTAATATTTTTAAACATATATTAGAATTTATTTTTTCATTTTTGATATAAAACTTCAAAAAAGAGGCAATGCTTTGATTGCTTATACTTTGTAGAAGTAATATAAACACAAGTAATAAAAGTAATTTATATTCATTTAGAGACGTTATCAAAAGCTTTTTACACGCACAATCGTAGTTACAGCTCAATACCTTTACGACCATTCCGTATTATTTATTTATGCATTATACCGACTACGTACCCACAAACTAATGGAGTAAATATGAAAATCATATAGTTAAAAATTAATAGGGTTTTTTAACTTACCGGTGTGTTGGTTCTTTCAGCATTTGCCTCCCTGTGTAAATAATGATTTTAAGCTCAAAATGTTAGCAGTATCTAGAATAAATAAAACTACTTACTCAAACAAAAAATCAAAAATCGAGTTTAAAATTAGAATTTACTAGCATAACTCGTGTTTGTTTATGAAAACTTCATCTTATTTTATATAGCTATCGTCAAAATCATACGATATAAATATTATAAAGACTTTTTTATTTATTTGTTATATTGGAGCATTATGGTATTTGGTTATAAGCTGCGTACATAATTAATTCTTAGTAACAATTTAATCATAAGGAAATATTTACAAGGGAATTTTACAATAACTTACATTGAGTTGTTCATGTCATTCACATTATTAACCTTTTTAATAGCGTTGTTATTATTACTATTAATATTATTGTTATTTTTATTATGGGGAGCAGCAATAGGGCTATTTGTTACATTGCTGTCTTTAGATTCAGTAGAATTCCTGAGCGCCTTTCTTTGAGTTTTTAATTCTTGCTTGTTGGTTGTATATCCATCATTATTATTAATATCCCAATGATTGTTGGGATTGATATTTTTATAATTAAATCTGCCATTACACGTGTTTTCGTCACAGCATGTCTTTTTGACGACAACACCATAAAGGTTTTGGCCGTTTTGTTTGCTTGTTATTTCACTATTGTGTTTACTGTCGTAAAAGGATTTGGAATTTTCGTCAATTTTGTTATTGCCAATGTTGCCACCAAGGATCGTGAACATTTCGGTTATAAAAACCATTAACAAACCCTTCAATGTTATATTACCTATTACTGTTTCTTTTTGGCTAAAAACCTTGATGTTCTTTGGTTGAGGTTCTGTTTGTTGGACTGCCTTTCTAAAGTTGCGTAACTGTTTTTTGTATTAAATATATTAGAATATAATGAAATTAAATCATTTAAACTTATAATTAAAAATTTTTGAATAAAATGCCCTACTTTCAAATGTATAAACTAAACTTTAGTTGTAGAAAAATAAAACTTTTAAAGTAAAAATTAATATCAAAATATTGTGAATAATATGCACTTTTTAAAGGCATTGACAATTTAGATACATATAGCATTATAAAGCTGTTCAGGCGGGTTATATAACCTATATATATTTATATACAGTATATAAATACTCATGGAAATCTAAATAAATAATAATTAAATATGTGCTCGAGTTGTTTTAAACGTCATGGCTTTAGAATAGTGTCGAATATAATTGTGAATGAACAAGAAATGACGTCTTGGGTTAAAAAATAGTACATTTTCCTTATTGTTCAAATATGGTTTTCATATATTTTGCAATATCTTGAATTATTTGAAAATGTACACTCGACAGATTTTATTTATTGTCAGTTTTTTTCGTGAAATAATTGTATGGTCTAGAAACTCCTGTCACTATAACCATATTCATAATTGTATTGTAATAAAAAGCATTTTAGATTATACTACTGTGCGTCTTAGAAACTGGGATTGACAACTCCCGGCTTAGATTATTGATACTACTTGTAGAAAAATTTATAAAATACTTCATTTATTTAAAGTAAATTTTTTAAGCTGTCAGCTTGAGCTCAAACTTGAAATTATTGAAATCAAGACCTTCCGTTAATACACTTTGGCAGTTTGCTTTGCCGTTGTTTACAAAAGAATGATAATCTATTATTGAAAAATATTAGAAATTTTATTTGAAAATATTAGCTAAATGTAGACCAAATGAACACACAATCATAATTATCTAACATAATGGAAAATAATTTCTTTGAATATGACTATAAAATCAATACAAAGAGCAAAAGAAACAACACTAATATTAATTCAATTAAATATTTTAACTTTCTTTAAATATTTTTCAACAAAACTAACTAAAAAAACTGGTTGGTTGAAAATTTAGTTATGAAACATTTTGAGAACACTGAAACAAGTATAATTGAAAGAAGATATAAGAAATGAGCACTAAACTAACTGAAAAAACTGGTTGGTACAAAATTTAGTTATGAAACATTTTGAGAACACTGAAACAAGTATAATTGAAAGAAGATATAAGAAATGAGCACTCTGTAGAGCCTGCAATGATAAAATATGACTCAAACAAAACTAAATGTCCTTAAAAGTTTTATGAAGTTACTTTGTTATATGAATAGAAAATGAGAAAAAATGTATACAGTGCATATAAATAAATTTTGTATAACTTGGTGTAATTATTATCACATTATGACTAACAGAATTAGTAAAAATAACTTCAAACTTGCCCATGGCAATAGAATTTACTTTTGAATTACAACTAATCTAAACTTAAAAACTAAAGAAAAAACTTAAAATTAGAAAATTAGCTTGCTTAGATTTATAAATGAAAATAAACTGCAAAAAGAGATAAATAAATTCTGAAAAGATCAAAAACTCATAAGGTCATACATGACAAATTTTTTCATAAGTTTTCATCTTAACTTAGAAATTCAAAATTCAGTTTAAGTTATTAACATATAGTATTTTTTATAGAGTTTTCGTTAACATTACACTAAAGCTTACATGCTTTTAGTTAAAGAACAATGTGATTGTTCACCACGTACTAGGGCAAAGAATTATAAAAAACTTTTAGAAAATTTTCGAAACTTCCCTATGTGAATATACAAAATTACGAATGAAAATTTTTGAATAAGAAATTACCCGTAACGGCAGTTCATCCTCACGGTTTAAACCATAAACAAGCAAAAATTTCCATAAAAGAATTAATATTTTTGTTTTTGAAGTTTCTAGAATTTAAAAATATGTTTGTTGTTTTATTTTTTAAAAACTTTTGTGATTAAAATTTTTGTTTATTAAGCATAAATTTAGATGAGAAGTGTTTAAAAGATGAATTTTTTTGAAAGATAATTTTTTAAAAATACTACAGATATTTTAATCCCAAAGACAGATAAATATCCAGAATAACGTTTCAAAGTTCAATAAAGAGATAATGGGTATTTTATCATTACGCATATTGAAAGTTATTTGAAATGCATTATAAGCATTTTTTTTGTTATTTAAAATACTTTTAAAAGAATTGATAGTATTAAAAGATAACAAATTAATTATTTTTTCTAAAGATAATGTCTGGCTCAATAGATAATTAATCAGCAATAAAAATATATAATGGGATGATATAATTTCAGAGATCAAAGCGTCCATTTTTTGTATTGCCATTTATATTTAATTAATTCATAATTAATTTACTTCATGCATCTAGAACTTAATCCCTCTAAATTTAACTTTATCTTTCTAGGTCCAAATCTCTTTCTTGCTTTCTCCCTCCCATTATGATCTCTGATCTTACTATCCTTCCCTCTTACACTATTCGCTGTCTTGGCTTTCTCCTTGATTCTTTCCTTTCTTTTAATCTTCAAATTCTCTTTGTTGCTTCTTCTTGTTTTTTTCACCTACGTCGTATCAGACAGACCTCTTCTTATCTCGATGATGTCTCTTATGATTCTTGTCTGCTCTCTTGTTCTCTCCCGACTTGATTATTGCAACTCTTTTTACTTTTATCTTTCTTTATCTACTTTCTACTCTCTAACTAAAGCTTTCAACTATGCTGCACGCTTGTTTCTCATACTCCTAAATTCTCCCATTTCTCTTCATCTCTTGTCGATCTTCACTGGCTACCTCTTCACTTCCGCTCTTCCTTCAAAATCTGTTTTCTCATGTATAAAATTTCTCATTCTACTTCGCTTTCCAATCTTTCTAACCTCTTACTACCTCCTAAACGTACTGGCCTACGGTCCTCTACTCGCTCTCAACTCTTCATTACCTCTCTCTCTCATTCTTATGCTAAAACTGCTTTTTCTTTTTCTGGTCTACTTCTCTGGAACTCTCTTCCTCTTTATCTCAAACCTTCTTCTTATCCTACTTTCCTCAAAAACCTAAAAACTTTCTTCTTTAAACAGTTTATAGCAGAGTGCCTCTAAATGAGGCGTAAGAGGCGCTATATGAACAACTCATTATTATTATTATTAAATAAATAAAAAACAAAATTTTAAGTTGCTGTTTGAATAGCTCAAATAGTTAACTGGAATAAAAAATATGTCACCAGGCGATGAAATGAGCAAACCAAATAGGTGGATGACAAAAAGTGGCATGGCTACTCTAGACTCAAAATGTGAAAAAACGGAAAGCAATGTTTTATCAATAAAAAGCTTCATAAAAATTTGTAATGTTGTTTTGTCCCATAGTTCCAACTATAACAATGCAGATTTAGTAAATCTTAATCAAATCTTAAATCTTTATAACTACGTGACTTATCAAAAAATTAACTATTTGCACGTTTTTGATCATAAGTTTGTAAAATAGCTTCGCTTAAATTTCATACATATGTATCGATGATTTCATTATGTTTCAACTGCTTACGATGAGTTTGGAAGTTTGTACAATAGTAATTGATGATGCTGATTGGAATATAATCCTTCTCTGAACCAACGGAACAATATTTTTCAAAATATATTTTGTGCCTTTTCAATTTTTAAAAATAGAAAGAAACGCTTTCAATCTTTGGGTCTTCAGAACCCAATTTCCCAAACCACCGAAGATGATTTCAATGAACACTTAATTATATTCATTTTTTGAAAATAAAATATGAAAAAAAATTAGTTATTGTACATTTTTGTCAATTTTTCACTACACCAAAAAATTTCGTTTTTAGTTCTGTTAACCTAAAATTTACTTTTCACCAATTTGTAGAAATTTAATTTTATTTTTTAAACTTCTTATAAAGATCTATTATTTATTGTTAAAGAGTTCAAACTTAAGTTCATAATAAAAAGTGTGAAATAAAGTTAATTACTGAAGATTATTCAAAAAAAAGTCCCACGTGTGTAAGATGCAGGAGAATGATTCGCTGCAATTTTTTTCCATATTGAAAGCAAAACATTCTCTGTACACCGCTGATGAAATAAAAAAATTGAGTGTCAAAGAAATATATAATCCTGTTTCACTTGATCTTCTCTACAACCCCAACAGAGGAAGTTTATATGATCCTGAGCTAGGTTTTATTCATTATTTTATTTCAAATTAATATACTCTAATGTAACATACTTATATGGATTTTATTTTGTGCTGATATAGCGTATTCATATTAATAATCACTCAAAAATAAAATCTACTCAATATTATTCATAAAAATGTTCAAAGGTACTCAAAGCAAATTTACATTATGTGAGAAATGTGGATTGTCTTATTCAACATTGACCAACAAAAGCATGCATGTGTGCCCAGGTCACATGGGTCATATTACTTTCCCTCTGCCTCTTTTCAACCCCATCACATTTCATCACATGTATGCAGTAAGTAGTTGAAGTAAATTGCTCAAAAGATTTTGCCATAATTCAAAATAAGTTTTTTTAAAGTTAGATTTTTATTATTAACACTTTTTACAGCTTCTGAAAGCCATTTGTTTCAAGTGTGGACATTTCTTGAGAAAGAAGTACGAGTGTGAGATCTTTGTGATGGAGATGAAAGCATATGAGGTAGGTTTGGTGACTGCTCTAGATGACATAAGGGCCATAATGAGGGAGTGTTTGGGTGATGTTAAAGAAACCAATTTTGAAGTGATCATCGAAGAGTTACACTCTCGACTTGAGGATTATCTTCTAAAAAGTTTTTTTGATATATATTTATTTCTGAAAATTTTTATAAGTTATTCAAGTTATGAGGAATTTATTTTAAACTCGTTTATTCAAAAATATCAACTAAAATTTTTTCAATAAGTAAAACCTCTTCATAATTCATTAGTAATTCATTATTTCCAATGAAAGTTTATGTCATAGTATTTTAAAATATCAAAGATGTAGCATCTGGCAGTAGGAAACCTGTAAAGAATACTGAAGGCCTTAAAAAAATGTGTGTCAAAAACTTTCTAATCAAGGTCTTTTCTCTTTAATTTATTTTTTGGTAACTTTTTTAAAATAGGAAAATGATGTGGAGTGCTTATAAAAATTATACTAAGCAGTATCAGTATAGATGGCGGTGGTAGTTATAATCTAGCCACCCTCAATATAGTGGAGAAAAATCAGATTTGAAATCTTGGTATCTATCTATTTATGCTAACAGTTTTAAACATTCATGAGCAGTTACCTAAGATTTGTGGCAATTGTCACACACCAACAAGAAACCTCAGACATGAAAATATGGCTCAAATCTTCTTCACAAGTCGCAAAGAAGACAAGCAATTGTAAATTCATAATGTTTTCTAACCATTTTTCAAAATTAAGATTAACTTTATAGAGCTTATATAAATTCTTAAAAATTAATTCTCAACTTATAAAAAAATTTTGAAACATACTAATACTTTGAAAAAAAAATTATATATAAATATCAACTGACAATACATAAATTATTTTCTAAAAACAGTTCAGAGGTGAGAAACATGGAAGCAGGTGAGAGAATCTTGCTACAAAACATTGTATCCCAAGTGGATGCTCGTGTGCTTCTTGCTAAAGTGGCACAGAACCAACCAGCTGTGATGAAAATTCTGTGTAACACATCACCCACTGCTCACTCACCCACTGACTCACTTTTCCTTGAAAATATACTTGTGGCTCCTACTCGATCTAGACCTGTATGTATCTTACAGTCTGCATGCTTCTAGTTTTGTTCTAGTGTCATATAATATTATAGCTTTTTTTGCACTTTTGAGGTTCTTCATTGTTTAGAATTAAAGCCAGTTAATCAATAAAGTTCTTCAATGTTTTAAGAGTAACGCTTAACCCCATAAAATGGGGATACAAAGCCGATAAAATGGTGATGGTGAATGTTTTGAGAGTAAATTTAATGGGTTATAAAATGATCCAAAATGTGTTCACAGTTGTCGCGTTTCAAATCCACTCTGGTTGACAAACCTCTCACTATGAATCTCAAGCATATTCTCATCGCATCTCTCAATCTCAAAGCCATCATCACTGCTGAGGATCAAGTTGGTTATTTTGTAGAATCCATGTTTAATAACTGTACATGTTGGTTAATCCTATGAAATTGAGACGATAAACGATGATAACGAGTTTTATTATAAAAACTGTTGGATAGCTTGGTAATTAACCTTCCATTGTATTACTCTAGTGGTTTTTAAGTTTAAAAATTTCATTATATGATGGTTTTGAAACATTTATTATGACAGCAAGATAAGGTTCATGAATTGTTAGCATGCTTAAAGTTGAAAAAATTTGAAAATAACTAATAATTACATTTGAATTTATATAATTTTTTAGGAAAATAATGAAGCAAAAATGAAAGCCTGGTTGGATTTACAAATGAGGGTCAACAGTCATTTTGACCAAAACCTCTCAAAAGTTATCAAAGATCAACAGCCAGGAATTAAACAGGTAATGAGGGTTCAAAGAAATAATTAAACTTAATCCATAAGTTAACGCTTTGATCATTAATGAACATAATGTTATAATGCCAACCAATTACACCAGTTACTGGAGAAGAAACAGGGTTTATTGAGAATGAACATGATGGGTAAGAGGGTGAATAATGCTGCAAGATCCGTCATCTCTCCTGACCCATATCTGGCCTGCAATGAAGTAGGTCTGCCAGAAGAATTTGCCAAGCGCCTCTTTGTCAGTGAAGTGGTGCAGCCCAGAAACTTTGAAACCCTCAAACAAGCTGTTCTCAACGGGCCTGACAAGTACCCAGGGTTGGTGGCTTGTTTTCGTTCTAATTATAATCCCTCATAACAGTAGTTTTTATAAAGCATCATAAATTCTTTTTGAAGTCATTTCATTATCTTTATAGTCCTATTTTTGTGGCATTATGACGATGAACATGATTGAATTCATTTGCTATATATATTGAAATTGCTGCAGAGCTCATTCAGTGGAAATGGAAGGGGCAAGGGTGGTGCTGTTGAAAGGCTTGAGTGATAAGGAGCGTGGTGCACTGGCGCATCAATTATTGACACCCAAAGTGCAAATACATCCCTGCAAAAAACCATTCAAAATTGTTAGATCATTTTGTTAATTTGCAACTTGATTTTTAAAATTTACTTAAAAAAAATGCAGCATTGTAATATTAAAATTTTTTATTAGGTAAACTTTTTTATATTATCGAGATCTTACTATAATTTATACATTCTCAGTCATTTAGAGGGAATATAAATATAATATATCCATTATCTTCTTCAATGGTTCAATGACCTACAAAATTTTTTTCGATAGTCATTCAAATTCTAAAATGATATAAATGTGATAAGAACGTTCTTGTTAAATTAAAATTCGGTTGTTTTAAAGGTTAAGAGACATATGGTGTCTGGAGATATGATGCTACTGAACAGACAACCCACTCTGCACAAGCCATCCATGCAAACATTCAAGGTACCATTATAACTCGTCATTATTTTTCATTTATTACTATTGTCATTATTTGGGAATATACAAACTATTAACATTAATAATGGTACCATTTCGAAGATTTGATGATGATTTTTTGAAAGGAATTATATCATACTTACCAGGCTCGAGTGCTTCCGATGGAAAAAACGTTGAGAATCAACTACACTTCATGTAAGGCATTCAATGCAGATTTTGACGGCGATGAGATGAACGCTCATTTGATTGAGGGATTCCCTGCTAAAGCTGAGGCAACGATTTTGGGTTGGTTTTCAGTTTCACAACATATAATATAATTCACTATGAAAAAATTGATGAAATACTAATCTATCAAATGACTGTGATTTTCATTTTTAACCTCACCACAGCCATAGCAGATGAGCAGTACTTGGTGCCAAAAGACGGCAAGCCAATAGCTGGTTTGATCCAAGATCACATGATATCGGGTGTGTTGTTAACAGTCAAAGGCACGCATTTTTGTAAGCGAGAGTATGAAGAGTTGGTTTTTTCGGCACTGCCAGTCAGTTACTCTGGTATAAAGCTTCTGAGACCATGTATTCTCAAGCCGTGTGTCATGTGGTCAGGCAAGCAGGTTCATTAGTTGTTAAATATCAGTGTTTCTGTGTTTATTGTTTTGTACCTTATTGTTGTGAATATTTTTCAATTATATTTGCGTTATATAAAAAGCATCATAAATGTATTATATGAATACCGCTATACTTGTATTTTATAGAAACCGTTATAATTTTATTATATCAAAATCATTATAATTGTATTATATAAAAAAATTTGAAGTAAACTTTCCACCGTCTCAATAATTACATTTTTTTCAATTTTTTCATAGATAATCAGCACAATCCTATTGAATCTGATCCCTGAAGGCTCAAAACCATTGAATCTCCGAGCCAAGTCCAAGATCTCCGATAATGTAATAAATAGTTAACACGTTCACTTATTTATAGGACTTTCAACCATGATTATAAATAATCTTTGTGTCCAATTATCCTTATTTCTCAGAACTGTACAAACATCTATTTGTTGTCACCGAACTTTCAATACTAGTGTTATTCAAGCTATATTTAATCCCCAACCTCTCATAACAGGAATGGAAAAGAGCAGGTTTAGGAGATGGTAAGGACTACTCGGATGTGACAGAGAGTGAAGTGGTTGTGTTGGGAGGAGAGTTGCTCGTGGGGGTGCTTGATAAGAACCATTATGGAGCTACTGCTTATGGATTGGTGCACTGTTGCTATGAGGTTTCTTATGTTCATTTTATTGTTTATAATATTCATCATCATCGTTTTGCGTCCGTTTCCATGCTAGGATGAGTTGGATATTAGTTTATATCTTTGGGTATATCAGTAATCGAATAAAATTTTCTTTCACAAATATTTCATAAATTGATATGATTAAAGACTTGAATTGATATAGTGTGAAGATTTAAAAGTTATCATAATAGTAATATCTAAAAGATGAACAAGTAAATATAATATATACAGCTTATGTAACAGAATTATAAGTTGCTCTGATGTGTGCAACAGATGTATGGTGGGTCGGTGTCGAGTGAGTTGTTAAGCTGTTTGGCTCGCCTTTTCACCCACTTTTTGAGGAGTTATCATTCCTTCACTCTCGGCATTGAGGATATTATCATCTCTAAAAAGGTACTTTTTAACGTGTCTAGTTTTCAAGTTTTTTGAAACTCGAGTTCCCTGGAAGATAAAAGCTATGGTGTGCTGATTTATCTTTAAATTTTGATGCCTCACCTATCCGTTGTAATGATTTGCTATTGAGTTGCTTTTTTATCTTAATTTTTATTTATAAATTTTACTTTAAAGGGTGACAAATTAAGACAAAAGCAAGTAAACGCCGTGAAGAACTGTGGTAACTTAGTTGTCTCCAAAGCATTGAGGGAACCTGAAGCAGATGACAAAGAGATTGAGGATGGTTTGAGGAATGTACAGTTCAGTAAGAAGAAAGTTGATTTGTTGGAGTTGGATGGTGCTATCAATAGTCAAATGACGCAGTATCAAGACGCTATCAAAAAGTTTGTAGCTGCATTGTTTTAAATAACATCTCTCATTATTTTTACACAATAGACCTGAAATTTTTAGCGCTGAATATATTTCATTATTTCAAATGTTTATTATAATGTTTATTTTTATAAAAAAAATTTTCAAATAGTTTTTTCAAATTTGTATAAGTTCAACTAATTGACACGAATAAATGTAACTACTCAACATAATTGACAGTTCATGCTGGCCTAAGGACTTGGTAAAGCCTTTCCCTAGCAACAGCCTTCAATTGATGGTCCAATCAGGAGCGAAAGGGAGTTTGGTATGAAAATATATTAATTTTAATTATGTGTTTTGGGCGTTCATGTTAAACTGCATCTAATTTAGCGTCCTTATTTTGAGTTACTGTATAATAGAATAAATATTAGAGGCTGGTTATTGTCTAACTTTAAAAACTGATAATAGTATTCGCCATTAAACTGAGTTATATTTTCTGCACACAGGTGAATTGCATGCAGATTTCTTGTCTTCTGGGCCAGGTAGATCTGGAGGGCTGCAGGCCTCCTCGTTGCATTTCTGGGGCCTCTCTGCCTTCCTTCAGGCCTTACGACTTGAGCCCTAGGGCTGGAGGGTTCATTTCTGATCGTTTCCTCACTGGCCTTCCATGCCAGGAGTTTTTTTTCCATTGCATGGCTGGAAGAGATGTAAATCATTAAATTTTTTGGTATAAAATTATAGTTTTCGAGCGAGCTTTCCATTAAGAGTCGTTTTTTTTATAATTTAATTACTTCAAAAAGTTTCGTTCATATAAAGTCTATTAACCCAAGTCTCTTTAGTGTCCTTTCGATATAGATACTTCATAATTCACTTGTCTACATGAACTTCCAAACGTGTGCAGGGCTTGGTGGACACTGCAGTGAAGACGAGCAGAAGTGGCTACCTACAGAGGTGCCTCATCAAACATATGGAGGCCCTCATCGTTGCATCAGATGGCACTGTGAGAGATGCCGATAACAGCATTATTCAGGTTGCATTTGAAGATTATTGGTTGATAAAGTATATATTATTCAATATTGTTAATTAAATATGAGTGAATAATGAAATTATCATTACTTTAATCTCAATTAATGATGAATTTGCTTAAAAACAATGCTAGCACAGTTTATATCAGAACACCGTACAACAGTTCAAATATGGGGAGGATTCGTTGGATATTATGATGACTGCCTACTTGAACCTCAACTACTTTGACCACCTCCTTGACAACTCACACATCCTTCTAGATAACCATGTGATCAAACAGATCATACAGCTCATTCACCTTGGAAACGTCGATAAAGTAATAGAGTCTTGTTTATATTTATTTTGTTTTTAACCTTCAAAATGAAGAAATTTTGTACATTTATTGTAAGAGTTTTGTTTGATCATTTTTGTGTTTTATTTGTTATGTATTCCGATGTTATTACCCAATATAACCAAAAGTTTCTATAAGTCGATCATCAGACATTTTCAAATAGCGATTTTGGTTGCGTATTAATTAAATTTAAAAATGGCGATAATTTAATTATTAATAATCGTTACCACAAAAGGTTCAAGAATTCACTCAATGCCATCAACATCTCAAGCCTCCTAAACTTTTCGCCATTTTCAGTCGCAAAGAACTGCCGAAAGTTTGTATTTCATATTCATTCTATTCTTTTATTATTTCAATATTTTAGCGCAATTTTTAATGTTATGATTCATCCATTTTTACCATTTATTTAATAATGAATTTCGTTTAACTAAATAATTTTTTATTGGTTTCATGTTCTACTCAACACACGTTATAATTTATTGGGTATTACCTCGAAGGTGAAAGCTGCACACCCTGGAAAGAAAGAAGAGTGGTGCATGGAGCAAGTCGAGAAGCGTTTCAGAGATCTCTCAGTCAAGCAACTCAATAAGTAATATCCTATTGAGATTTTTTTAGAGTTTCATGTATAAAATTTGACTTCATGAAATTTCATTATACAGTCTTTTTCTAATAGTATCTCAAAACATTAACGTCGATTAATGAGAAGACTTATTACATTTATCAAGCAAAAATAGCTAGAATTTTCGGTATGTATAGCCTTACCATAATAAGTTAGCATGCTGTTAATGATTTTTGATATTGCTCATAAGTACATCAAGATGTCTCTAAACAGTTTTATAATAGTAATTAAAAATTTTTTGTGATTAATTCATCCAGACACTACTTAAAAAAGTATATTATTAGTGATTAATGACAACAGACTAGTGAAGAAGAACTTGCCTCGGAGCAGGCACCCTCTAAATGGAGCTATGAAGAGAAGCTCACAGTCTTTCCTTAGACAAGTGGAAGAGTTCATCAAGCTAAAAAAAACCGCTGTTTGTTCGCCATTATATCGACTTATTTATATGTGTATAGTTAAATCTGCGTTGTTCAGTTCAGTTTTTGAATTAAATTTATTTGTGCTAGAATAATTTAACTATTTAGAATTAAAGTGCTTTTGAGTTTTTTATTTTTATACAATTGAAATCATTTAAAACCTACAGATAGAGAAGAATACATTGAAAAGAGACATGAGTACCAAGGCTCTGATGCAACTGACAGATGATCAACTACGCATCCTTTTTTATGCTCGCTTCTTGCTAGCTGAAGTTAAATGCGGAGAAGCTGTAGGAGTGCTAGCTGGAACTGTGTGTTATTTACTATGACAATTTCTACTTTAGCTGATATTTTTTCATGCATAAACAGTATTAAAATGTTTATCTATCTCTATATACACTCGTATAAAATTTTAATAATGATAATGTGTTGATTTTTTCATAAAAATTTGTTTGAATACAATAAACGATTGTTTTGATGTATATAAACTTCATCATCTTTACAGTCGATAGGAGAGCAAACTACTCAGATGACCCTAAACACCTTCCACTTTGCTGGGCACGGAGCTATGAACGTCACATTAGGTATTCCCAGACTGAGGGAGATCCTGATGGTCGCCTCGAAGGATATAAAGACTCCCATGATGGAAGTACCGTTGGTGAAAGCAGGAACGAAAATCGAGAAAAAGGTCGAAAAACTCACTAGAAAATTGCATAGGATCCCTCTTGAGAAAGTAAGATATTTCAAGTGATTTGAATGAATTTAAAATTTGAATTAGTTATTATCTACTTTTTGTTCTTTCCAGATCGTTGATAAAATTCATGTGAAAGAACTTATGTACAAGTAAGAACATAAATTTGCTTTATTTTATCGTAGCATAATACATTAAGGAAGAAAATTTTCATTATCATATAAGCTCTTGTAAAATTGTATCAATTCAAATAAATATGGACAGAGATGCATCCAGACAATACCACATCCACATTAAAACACTGAATGAGTCTGAGTTTAAAATCAGCAAGCCTGCCATCATCAAGTACCTGGAGCGGAGCTTTATTACACAAGTAAATAGTTTTTATATTCTTGTAAATGTTCATCATTGATTTGATAGTAAAGGCAGTTTTGCGTTATAAATGTTGATATTTTCTTAGTAATATCTTGTGTGTCTTGTTTAATACAATTTTCATTTAGAACTTGAGTTTTCAAGCTACATTTATATTAAAAGAAATTTGATTATTTTATAAGTCAATCCTTATCAATAAATTTTTGTAAAATACTAATTTTTCGTGACAAGGTTTGACTTAGTGAAAATTATAGTTTCTCCTAAAAACAAATCTATCTTAAAACTTCTTGATTGCGTTGCTAACCAGGTCGTCAAAGCCATCACCAAGCAACAAATAGAACTATCGGCCTCAGGGTAAGATATAGAACTTTTGGAACATTATATTAATTTTGTATTAATTTTTCTATAACACATTAAAACATGCGTATTTTTTATTTTCGAATCACTTATTTATGACTTAGATTGTTGGTTGCGAAGAAATTCACTACAAAGAAATTAATGGAAGGAGATGAAACGGTCGCTAAAAGTGAAGGTGTTGGCAATGTGGTTGATGATGATAAGAGTGATTCGGAAGATGAAGAGGGAGAAAATGAAGTTGTTTTATCTCGACAGAAAGATAAGGTCTGATAAACTTGCAGATTGGAGTTATGTTTGTTATATCAACTTAAGTGATAATGATAAATTTTTCAGTCGTACGCAGATGAAAATGATGATGATGAGAATGTGGATAGTGAAGGGGAAGAAGTAGCTAGAGACAAAAACACTGATGCTGAAGGAAGGTTTGAGTTATATGACCAAAATGAGGATGAAGAAACAGAAGGTAAAAATGAAGAGGCTGATGATGACGAAGGTGTTCGAAATTTCTTATGATAAAATTTGAAATCTGCTATTAAAACTAATTATTTGAAGCTTATGGACATTTAAATTTTTAACACTCTTTTGATTAACCTTCCTAGACATAGGTCCTGCTAAGAAAAAGGTGAAATTTGACAATGAGGATGACGGAAAAGTTACTGAAGAATACCAAAGAAGAGTAGAGGTATAAATATAAAGTCATATACTAACATTTTACGACCACGCTGAACTAGCCAGAAATTATATCTTTGTCTTTCGATAAATGTATTCAAAAATTTCTTATAAAGATTTGACGTCAAATTCTTCATGAAATTCTTGATAGAATTATTGACCTTTGTCTAAATCCCACAGCTTGTGAAGGGTATAAAACATGTGGTGGAATACTCTTACGACATGAAGGAGCATGAATGGATGGAGTTCGTGCTTATGGTTTGTTTCCTATTTGTTTATTTTTGACATTTTTTTCTCATGGGAGTACGTTAGAGTTTCTGAAATTCATATTACGATTATAGAAGGATTTTTTAAAAAATATTTCTTTGGATTTTTGTTAGCTAATGAAACTAATTAATTTTTGTTTAAATATTTTCACTATAATATTCAGTTTTTTTGAATATTTATAAATCATCCTCCACAGTTTTCGAACTTTAACAAGGAAATGGACATTCAAAGTGTCGTCGATACAGAAATCAGGAAAACAGTGATAAACCAAGTTCCAGGAATCATCAAAGCAATGATCAAGGTGCATTTATGTTTTTAATGCATTTAAATCCTATTTGACATTTTTTTACGTCGTCGTATGGAAAACTTCCATAAATCCTATTTGATAATGTCAATTAGATTTACGATTAGCTTCGTGTTGTACACCTAGTTTAAATGTTTGATAGAAATTGAAAATTATAGTTGACTTTTCGAAACTTGATGTTATGTCACATTTTTTATATTCCTTCAACAGTCGATTGACAACAAGAATTCTCCTGCATTCATCTACGCATCGGCACAAAAACAAGCAAAGGAAAGTAATAAACCCGTGAGAAAAAAGTTGCAAATTGAAGGATTAAATATTCAAGTGATGAGATTCTTAATTAAAATAATGGAATTAAATTTAAATTTTTATCTTTTTTAGGAAATGTACAAATACCAAGACAAACTGCATGTAAATGAACTTTACACCAATGATATTCACACTATGGCAAATACCTACGGGATAGAAGCGGCTGTTCAGTGTATAATAGAAGTAATATAAACAACTGTTGACGCTATTTAACTAACTCTTTTTTTTAAGTTTCAAGCACAAAAATTTTCATGTTTTTAAATTTATCTGCAAGTTTTTTTTTTACCAGGAGATCCGATGCGTATTCAAAGCTTATGGTATTGACGTGGACTACCGACATTTATCCCTTATTGCCGATTACATGACATTCGAAGGGCAATATAAAGCTTTCAACAGGTAACATCGACTCTAATGAAAAATTTCTAGTCATGCAAAAAATTTTATAATAAACAGGTTTGGATTGGATAACAATGCTTCTTCCTACCAAAAAATGTCCTTCGAATCTGCAATAAATGCTCTCAAAAAAATTATTCACGAAGGTTCGATATATTTTCTTATATTTGTATCATTCAGTTGGTAGGAGTATTTGATTTAGTGTTTACGGATTAGGCTAATTTAGATTTTCTCATGTTGCTTTTTATAATTTCAATTTTGCCATTTTACAGGTGGCGTGGAAACATTTGATTCCCCTTCAGCATGCCTCATGATTGGCAAACACATCAAGACTGGGACAGGATACACGGAACTCTTGATGCCCGTCAAATGACGAGCCGTCTTCGAACTTGATAAATCCACTTTTGTTTTATACTTTTATCAAAGAAATTTTCTCAATAAATTATAATTTTTTTTAATTCAAAAAAATTTCGAGATAAACAAAATAGTACCTAAAAACTTTATGAAATCGAAATGCTCTTACATATAGTATTTTAACTGATCTTGAATATCATGAACTGTGTCTATTCCGAACTCGTCTTTATTGTTTTGCAAAAGAGTGTATATTTGCTCCAATTGCCTTTTGCGCACGTTTGCTTCATCTTCTTGACTGAAGGCTTCATTTTCTTTAGCTTCTACAACTTTGCTGTTTTCGTTTGTGCTCTCAAAATTAGATTTTGATCCTATAACAACATATGATACAACGTTAAAACATTCGATTAAAAAATACTAGATTGTATGTTACTTCTAAGAAGTTGGCAAGACTTTCTTTTTTTGAGAGAATAGTTGGGAAAAAAAGTTCCTTTAAAGAATCTGATTATCATATAGAAAAAAATTGTCGCAATTGCGAGAAAAACCAAAAATCCTCCTAAATAATAAGACATTTTTATGTAGGCTAGATGAGTGAAGTTCCTTTTAAATAACTTCGTGTAATATTGATTAAAACCAGGTACAATCAGTGCCGTATAATCTTGGATCAAAACATGTAGAACGGGATTATTTCAAATATTTTTAAATATTAAATTAGAGAAATAATTTCAAGTCTTGGTCTGATACAATCGAAATTATTTTTAAATTCAAAATCGCATTTTTACAAAGACTAAAAATTGAAAAGCTTAGTTTTAAAAAAATATTAATAAACCAGCGTTTTTATTTAAAATAAAGTTTCAAAACTCATTTTTAACATAATACTGGAATTGAATGAATCCATTGAAAATTTCTGATTTTTATAATTATTTGTAGCATAAAATAAACTTTTAGCTTGTAAATTAGTATGAGATATTATTGTAAATCAAGTTATAGTGAATATTTTAAAAACATGATTGTCTAAAGATCCAAGTTTTTGAACTTCTGATTCGTTATGAAAATAATTAACACCCAAGCTACCGAGGTTGAACTTGCAAGAAAAAAGTTTTTTTCAAACCGTACAGTTGAACTCAAGTTTTCTATTTCTATGCTTATTATGAATATGGCTAGACTTTGAACTTATTATGAAATGAAGTATTTTTAAGAATTGAGACTTTTATTAAACAACCAATCACAATTAAGAGGCTAATTTTATTGTGGAGCCGCTCGCCCAAGCTACCATCCCAATATTGTAAATATTTAACCAGAAAAAACTCATTATATTTCTAATAACTAAAAGCTTTGTGTTATTTAGTTATTGAAAGTGTTTGGTTTGAATTTTTGTTGTATTAGGCTAATTTTTCATTTAGATTGCATTATCAAGTGATAACTCCATGAGAATATTTTGTGTTATTTATATAAAATTTCAATAATGTACGTTTGTTGCTAAATACTTGTTTTAAATAATGTTGCAAAAAAAATTCATTGCGTTCAGTATAAATCAAATACTTTTATAATTTTATAAAATTTAAATTTTTCTTAAGTAAATATCGCTCATTCAGTTTCGAAATGCCGCATCTGAATTTATAGTTAATTTTTGGATTACATGTAGTCATTTCAGATGCGAAATATTAAATTTCTAGTTATACTAAGTTTAACGATTGAAAACCTTTTATAGTGGATTATTATTTTTTGTTTTTTTTTTTCAGTCTTAATAAAGCTTCAAATTAATTTTCAAGTAAAATGACTTCTATAATAAAATGCATTACTTTATCGGGTACGGGTGTAGAAGAGCCTCAGTGCTGTTTATTACAAGTTGATGAGTTCAAGTTTTTGATGGATTGTGGTATAAGTCACAAACTTGATTTAACTTATCTTCAAAATATTAAAAGGTAAAATTTCTTAAAAAAGACTTTTTTTCAGCTTTTCTTTTTTTGAAATAAAAAATTACTGAAAGTTTGGGACACCAATTGGATGCTGTGTTTTTGAGTCATCAGGATCCACTGCATCTAGGAGGCCTTCCTTACATAGTGAAGGAAGGGTTGTCATGTCCTGTTTATGCCACTGAATTGGTCAAGTGTATGGGTCAACTTTCATGTTATGATCTTGTGCAGGTGAGATAAATACTAAATAAAATATTTTAGAAAATCTATTTTAATTTTATTTTAAACAGTCAGAAGAAGAAAATGGAAATGAAAGTCTGTTATATGGATTAGATGAAATTGATATGGCTTTTGACAGGGTGAAAGATGTTAGATATAACCAAGTAGTGACTTTGCAAGGAAGAATAGGCACTCGTTTGCAAGTAACTGCAATGCAAAGTGGTCATATGATTGGTGGTGCTGTGTGGAGAGTGGTGAAAGAAGGAATGGAAGCTGTGGTTTATGCCAGTAATATCAACCATCGTAAGGAATGGCATCTAGAATCTACTGCTCTCCCTTTCATCAAAAGGCCTCATCTTTTAATCATTAATGCACCCAATACTGTTTCACAATCATCTATAAAGAATAGAGATGATTCTCTACTCAGTTAGTCAATGTTTGAATTATGAAATAGAAATATTTTTTTAGTTTATTCAATAAAGATAGTAGAAATATTTAAAATTTTGCATGACCCATTTAAATTTTTTTGTATGCAATTAGCACTTGTTTCATAATGTGTTTTTTCCAGTATGTTAAATTTTTAGCAAGCTTTAAGGATCTTTAAAGAAATGAGTTTCATTAATACCACATTACATTTATTTTTTAAAATTCATAAATTTTTATTTTAAACATATAGAAGCTGTACAGAAAACAGTAAGGAGGGGTGGTAACATGTTGTTATGTTGTGATACAGCTGGCAGAGCCCTTGAACTCATCTATATCTTGGTCTCTAAATAGTCATTTTGTCTTTTATAGCTGTTTTTGAGCAGTACAGGAATTATTTGACATCCAATAAACTCAATGTTAATCAAAATTTTTTAAAATATGTTTTTGTTTACAAACAAATCAGTATATTTAACGTATAGTGGCCGCTTTCGTAAATTTATAAACTAGTTTTAGAGGATAGACTTGTTACCAGGTACAATAGTTAGTTGATTAAACTCAAATATAAATTTTATATACAGTTTGATTTTTTGCTAAATACTTATATAATTGCTAACTACTTATGTAATAATCTTTTATCACATGCAGGAACAATGGTGGCGTCGTCAAGACACAGGATTGATGGCATATAACTTAGTCTTCTTCAACCCTGTGGCATTCAATGTGGTCAAATTTGCTTCTCTCCATCTCGAGTGGCTCAATGAAAAAGTACTTAATATTTATTAAAAAAGAATTCTTTAGCTGTTCAGATGTTATATGATGGAAAATAGGTTCTTTCATGGATTCAAATATTTTATTAGGTAATGAAGGCATTTGAAGCCACAAGAACAAATCCTTTTGCTACTCGTTTTCTACAAATTTGCCATACACTTCCACAACTGCAGTCTATTCACGGACCAAAGGTTGTTATTCTTTATTGATGGTATTTATTGTGAGTTTTAAATCTTAATTATTTATAGGTAGTTTTAGCAACATATCCTAGTTTGGAATCAGGGTTTGCTCGATTGTTGTTTTCACAATGGGCTTCTAATAATAAAAACACTGTGTTCTTTACTACCAAGTAACATTGATTTTTTAAATAGTTATTTATATTATTAATGGGTATTATTGATATTCATTCAATTCATCCAAAGACCTCCAGCTGGCAGTCTTGGTCGTAAAATAATAGAAGAGAATTTGAATGAAGTTGAAGTAAGCATTGGTAGAAGGGTCGATTTAGAAGGCGCTGAACTAGCAAGTTGGGAAGAACGTCAAAAAAAAACTGAAGATTTATGGAGAGAAGAAAAAATGAGTGATGAAGAGGATGAAGAAAACGAAGATGAAGGTGAAGACATGGTTCACGACATGTATGAAGAAGGCAGTATGTATCCACACAAAGAAGTGGCTCTAAAGTGGGACCACTATGGAGTTCAAGTCGACCTCAACAGCCTCTTTGAGTCTGCACCACGCAAGCAAGCACCCACGCAATTGCACCAGCATGCATCAGTACATTTAGACCCGCCTTATAAGGTCCAAGTTAGCACAGAGGTGGTCGATGTTCGTTGTGAGATAACGCAAGAAGATTTTCAAGGGACTTCTGATGTTTTCTCCATCCTTCAAATCATCAAACAACTTTGTCCTAGACATCTGGTATTACTATTTTCCAAAATAATTCTTTTTTTCTGAGCTTTCATAATTAGTATTTTTTAAATATTTCAGATTTTCATGGCACATCAAGGAAACCGCATGTCAAAAGTATTTGATTCCTCATACTTACCTGAAAGCACATCTTTATATTTAGCGGAGCCATTTCAGCCTATAGACGTATCCTCAGACGCACACATGTTACAATTACGTTTGAAAGACTCGTTCCTTACTGGTCTCCACTTTAATTCTCTAGACTCATCTGATGTTCAAGTCTCATACTTCTCATGCCTGGTGTCGTCTGATGTGCCCCTGTCTGACGTGGCTGCAACCAATGAAGAGGAGATATTGACATTTGAACATGTTGCTTCTACAAATACCACACATCCACAAGTTTTCATCAACAGACCAATCTTGTCTGAAGTGAAACTCAAAATGCTACAAGCTGGTATAAAAGCTGAGATGGTGGCCGGCGTGCTTGTTTGTGAAGATAAGATTATTGTAAAAAAGGTTCTAAATTTTTTACTTTAATATCTTCCATAAACTCGCAATAAACTTCTTCTTCAAAGCTCTTTTTTTAAAATTTCGATTACAGAATAATTCATTTTCAGACGGAATCTGGCAGATATGAGATTGAAGGACAGGCGAGCGATTTGTATTATCAAGTAAGGAAAGCTCTGTATGACTGCTTCGTCGTAGTTTGATATATATAACAACTGTTTCTTTAACCATTTCATCATTTATTTTCATAATATTTAACATAAATTTGATAAATATTTTGTGAAGAAATCGAAAATAAATGTCAATTGAAACTATGTGATATTTTAGACATAACTGTGGGTAACCGTCACTAAAACAATTGAATAATTTCAGATCTGGCTAAAAATATAAATTATAAAATAATTAAAAATAGTTCATATAGCGCCAATTCGCATCGTTCAGAATACAGATTTTTGAAACCATAAGTCACTACAAAGCAAGGCTTACAAAAACCACCGTTGTTTAAACAATTATGTTTAGTTTAAATGAAATACATCAAGCAAATGTTTCTAGGTTTCCATTTGATGTTCCAACAACCAACTGAAAAAAGTATTTATACATTGATGCAAATTCAAGTGATATTTGTATATATTACTTGACAATGAGAGTTCGACTTTGAAAAATTTCGTGTAATTCAAATTGCTTTAGAAATAGTATTTTATTTTGGATATAATCAAAAAAAAATTATTTTGAAACCTGTCGAGATGAAGGTTTAAAGCACAACGATAAAGTAGTGTCGTCTGATGAATTCAACTTGAGCGGGTCTTTTTCGTAACGAAGATCGTATAGATAAACCTAAAAAAATATATTAAAGGCAAACTTGTTATAGTGTTTAATTTATCTTATAAACCAAATAATAACGACGCCAAAGGAATTGATATAAACTGTTGAAAGCTCTTAGTAAGACTAACCCTAGTTATGAAGTACCGGTTTAATATTCAAAGGATTGTAAGATTACCAAAAATTTTTGCGGTAAGTTTTATTTAAAATTTTGAGAAAAACAATAGGAATATAGAATATTTTTTTGCTCAAAATGGCATGAATTTTCATTTATGGTGTAAATTCAACTTAAATCTCAACTTGAAACCCATTTAAGTTTCAAAATATCACTTGATAATGTGAGTTCGTTTAACGAAAAACTTTGTGAATTAAGTCAATAAATACTTTTTGTTTGTTTCTTTCATTTTTAATTACTAGTTTTTTTAATATTCATCTCTAGATGCTCCTATGAAATTCAAAATATAAGCTTGAAAATATTTTCGACCAAATTAAAAATCCTTTATACTTTTTTATCTTCTGAGCAGCAGCCTATGAATCCTCCACACGAACTGAAGGCCACATGGCATTTTTGGGTTCTACATTTATGTTTGTTGTATTTCCGTATACTCCTGTCGAATGAATTTTTAATGATTTTTCATTCATATATTGAAATAATATTATGAGAACTTTGGTGAACGCAAATCCCAAAGCTTGACAGAATCACAAACAGATGAAGTAAGAAAGAGGTCGTGTAATTTGGTGTTCTCGTTATCCCCCTTGATTAAATAAAAATTTCAACTAAATATTTTTTTCTAAAGATTCTAAATAAATACCCAAAAAAAAAATTATTTTTTTCTTATAGTTATCTAAATTCACGCCTTTTAGTTAATATAAATAGATTTTTTCATGATAAAATACTTGCCGAATACTGAGTGACAACATGCACAGGTCTTTCATGACAATCTTCTATTACTCTCAAACATCTACGAAATATCATTGAGAATTAAGGGATGAAACAGCATATTTTAACGTACTTAGCCTGGTTGAAGTCATAGATGTGAAGGGACTTGTTAGAACCAGCCACTATACCGATATCTATTTTAAAATCATTATGAAATTCAAAAAATACATGATTGAATTATGGTTATACTACATGAGAAAAAGGAGTTGATTGAAGAGAATGCATATATTTGGTTGAAAGATTGAAACTCGGTGCTGAAGATCAACTTGTAGCGGGAATTATTCAGTTGCCTATAGAAAATTAACAATAATATTTTAGTTAATGGGTTAGCTAATACTTTTGGTGTTTGCATATTGAATGAAGTTATGTTTTTTCAACTTACAAACACTTCAACAAAATTTTTAATTAAGATTACTCGTCGGTTTTCAACTGCATTTTAAAATTTAATTAAATTTTTTTAAATTTTTTTTATTTGAATTTATTTCTGCGATTAGAATAAATAACCTCTTGAGCTCGGTCTTTGAGTTATCGACAGCATAGTTATAGATGTACAGATGGTTGCAACAACAGACCGATAACATTTGGTCCATATAAACAAATCTTGCGCTTGTGATGATATCGGAGTAGTTTTTCTGAGCGGAAAAAGTTTTTATAAAATTTAAAATATATTGGACAGAATTTTAACTTTCTAAGACTTGAAATTTGATCTAAACATCATTTTTTAAACTAGTTTTTTGATTTAATATTAAATGTTTTAAAAAAATCACTTCATTTTTTATATTTTTCGTGTTCCCTTCAATGGCTTGCATTCGCATGATCAATCCATCCCTGGAAGACACACAACACTGCTTGTCCTCACCACCAGATATTATCAGTCTGCCATCATTGCTCACATGTAGTGAAGTGATCACTCCGTTGTGGTCTTTTGGGTTGGAATCGAGTTTAAATGCTAATAATACTTTTTTTTATAGAAATACTATTAAAAACTAACCCATAATAATTTTTTTAAAAATTGAATAATGTTAAAATACTTTGTAGAGCTTTTTCTTCGTTTAAGTTTTGTTTCAGTATGTTGATTGCACCATCGGTACTTGAACAAACCAATGAGCTATCGTCTATTTGAAAAGGTTTATTAATATTTCTAAAAAAGAACATTCTGTTTCAAATAAATTAGATTAATTTTAAAAAATTTTCTGAACACTTTAAAAAAATATATACCAAAATTTACTTACTAGCGAACATGAGCTGATTGATGGGAGATGAAGCAATGCTGACTTTTTTTTTGAACTCCAAACAATCCAATTTTGACTCCTTCATTGCCTCTTTTGTTGAATAAAAACTTACCGAAGAAGATATCGCTTCTCTTTGTTTGCTTATCCTGAATGTGGGGTTTAAAACCAGTATATTATTATGAAAAATATGTATTGAGTTAACTTTAAAATTATTTTGGTTTTCAAAAGTGAAAATCATCACTTTATAATGAGGAAAACTAACTTAGGCACGTTGTACCCTGACGATTTTATTTTCTTGTTAAAGGTCAATGGTTGCTTGTCTAGTATCTTCCCTTTTTTATCTAAACCACCAAACTTGACGTCTTAATTCCATTAGAAATTTAAATGTTTTTGATTAATGGCTGTATTTCTATCCCAAAGATATAAACCTTACTCATTTTATCAATGCCTTTGTACACGCTTGTGAGTGGGTCTGCAACTTTCAAACTTATTTGCTTCTTCAGTGCCGAGTCATTCATTATAACACACCTGATTATAACAAAAAATTATTATTGTATTTGAGTCGACCATCATCGTTTCAATTGGGGTTTCAAATGAGCAATAGGTGTGTTTCCCAATGCGCTATCCCTAAAGTACTAAAAGATGAGACAAAAATGATTGACTTGCTAGTGTTTAAAACAAGACTGAAATAAATATTTAAAAAAAATTTCAAACCTTCAATTTTTAAATGATGCAAAAATAAAAACATCAGACACAGCATGCTTATTGTAAAAGTTATCCTAATGAATGACCTACTGAGAAACAGCCGAGTATTGATGATCTTCAATAATTTTTTCTTCGAAAGGAACCATCGTTGAAAATACATTCAGCTTTAAAGAGTTTTTTGTAAAAACCCACAACTGAGACAATTAAATCATTGGTTTAAAGCTTCAAATCGTAAGATATACAAGAAAATATTGTTTATACCCTGTCAGGCATCACTTGACATTGCCTCAAAATCATCATGTCTGTCTGGTAACTTTCTGCATCATGTGAATAAAACACTTGAAAATAAAATTTTCAACGAAGATCACTCATCAATAAATAAAAACCTTTAAAATGACGGCAATTTATTGTTTGGAAAGTATGAGCATTGATAAAAACTATCTTTTCCTCGGTTCCAACCACCATCATCAAAGATTTACTACGACAATTTTATCCATATTTAAACACCTCAAAACTGTTATAAAAGCTTGTAGCGATTTATAGTCATATTTTAACAAGTTATAATCATTTTAGTAAATCATTCCAAGCCTACTTTGACAACGTATCTGCGCGTTTACTAGAAAGAATATTTTCAATGAATATTATACAGAGCACTTTGCAAGGTTCTGAAGGAACACCACTCCTAGAATTTTTGACGTCAGAGAGATATTTAGACAGATCTGTTTTGTCTATTAACTTGAAGTTTTCACTTAAATCGAAGGAAAGTAACTGAAAATAATATAAGAATTATCTGAACATGATATGATAGTTGAGTTTATTGAATTATAAAAAAAACTATTAAATATTAAATAAAATTTTTTAAACTAATATATAATCAATAAAAACCATTGAGTCTGAAGTGGTTATGAGAAGTTGCTTAATTTGGCGATTGATAGACAGACCAAAAGGAGAGTAGGGAGGTAAAAGAGCAGATTGGTGCAGTATGCTCAGGTCTTTCAAATCCCATACCTTGGGATACAACCGTGCAACAAATAAAACAACATGATGATGTGTTTAAATGTTCTTACGATGAAGCGTTTGTCGTCAGCAACTGAGGCTAAAGTTTCATTACTAATAAATTGTATGTCTGTAACGTTTCGTTGATGTGTTTCAAAAGTGGCTTTATATTCTTTGGTCTTTCGAATTAAACAAAAATACTTTCAATGCATTCTATCAAATGAACAAAAAAATTTCTATCAACCTTTAGGTCGCAAATGTACAGATTATTAGCTACCGCAGTCACGAGAAGAGACTCTGCGGCGTTGCAGAGGAAACGTGTAACTTCACCGGGAGAACTTTTGGAAATATTCATTAATAATAACTAGTCTGATTATGTTTTCAAAAGATTCATACTTGCATATCACAGATCCTCGAATATTTTGTTTGGCTGAAAATATAATTATAATATTTTATTAAAAATTTTTTGTTTAAAATTTTCTTTTACTTGAAATAGCACTTTGGTTAAAATCTGCAGTCTTCCATTGAATGATGTAGTCAAAACCAGCAGAATAAAGAGTATGTTCTGTCAAATACACAGAACTAACTTGCTTTTTATGTCCTTGAAGCAGTATGGGCTAAGAAACAATAAATTTTCATAAAATATTGTAAATTTCAAGCCTAAAGTTACTACTTCATTTTTTAATTCATTGATGCACCATACTGCAATTGTATTGCCTTTGTAAGAAGTCGCCAAAAACAGAGCATTGGCACCAAATTGAAGACAGTTTGAAAGTGACTCACATGGTAATGCTTTGTGGTGAAAAACACTCATACTTCCATATTGGTTTCCAATGTATTCAAAAATATCCTTTAAATGCTTTACAACACATCTTAGAATACCAATGTTTAGATAGCCTTTTGGTTTCCAATAGAAACAGGAATGGCTGAAATTTTTTTAGAAAATTGAAAACGAGATTTGACGTTCTTTATTGTCAACACGATTGTAATGAGCTTTCAAGTAATAACTCAAAAACAAACTAATCAATGTCCTACAAAACAACACATTACTTGTCATTATTTTAGCAGAATACAAAAATTTTACTTTGTTACACTTAGACAATTATAAAATAAATCACAGCTATATAATTTTGAACTTTGCTTAACCAGCTTTCCCAACAACGGCTTCTTTTTTAGTTTCAACGTTCAAAGCAGGATCTACTGCTGTACCTTTTTTACCGTGGGCTCTTACAGCCCTCTCGACCATCAAATCCACCATTTCCTCAGTCAACACGCCCTCCATTGAAGTATATGATGCAGACTGTAAGTGATATTTGTTTATAATTATACATTCGCAATATGATATGAAGCAATATAGTGTTTAGCTTTAATAAAAAGTTTTTATGACCTGCCAAGAAACACCAAGTTTAGCGATTTCTCTGCCAGACAAGCCTTGAGTTTTTTTCGCGATCTCTGAACATTTCGCACCATAATCAAACATGGCGACTTTCATACGTCTATAATTAAGAAATGTTTTTTAAATGAGATAAAATTGAAAATTAAAACAAATATCTGTAGTTTTTTAATTTTTTTTAAAGTGCTTTTTTGGGAACTAAAATTAAGAAAAGATTTTAAAAAACTATTACATACTTCTTTCCTTGACTGGAAGGCTGCAGAACAAACATATCAAAGTACAACCTCACCATACGCTCTCTTTCCGATAGTGATGGCAATTCAAACGACACCACATCATCCATACGGTCATTAATGGCCCAATCGAATTGCTCGGGCTGGTTGCTTGCCAGAACTAACATAAAGCTGATTGAATAATGTCATATAAATTGTATGTAAAAATAATGAAATGATTTATGGAATAATTTACTGAATCAATTTAGTCAAAATTTTTTTAGCAAGTGGGTCTAATCCTACAACGAAAAGAAAAATGACTGTAAACAACAAAGAACAAAAGCGATGTTTATTGAAAAAATTGTGAATACCTCAAAAGATGCCACAAAAAATCTAAATGATTGATACAACTTTAGCAAAAATAAACAGTGTTACTCAAACTCAAACAAAAAAACATGCAACTATGATTGACATTAAGACATACAGAAAATAATCTAGCCTGATAGTTTTGATATTAAACCCATAATCTACTAGAAACAATTAACAAAAAATTACTTTTTAGAAAGATCTCCGGTTCTAAAAAGGAATGCATTCAAAGAAGCTCTTACTGATTCACTTATATTTGCCTGTTTTAAAATACATAATTTATTATAATGAGAAACTGTGTGGAATTGATAAAATTTATAAAAATATCAGCTCATCAAATACATACTCCACTTCTTTTCTTTAAGAAAGCATCAGCCTCATCCACGAACACAAGAAGACTGCAAGCAATAAAAATAATTCTCATCATCATCATCATTAGCGTTTTACGTTTGTTTTCACGCTAGAATGGAGCGAACAAAAAAAAATGAAAGAAACGTCATCATTAGTGTTATAGTAAAAGCTACACAAAAAATTATTTTGATACATAATAAAAAAACACACCCTTTACGACTAGTGTTGGCCCAATCGAAGACAGAATGAATGGCAGAGACCCCTGACCTACCCATGGGAGCAACATCTGCCCCAGAAAATATGGCGTAATCCATCCCTGAGTTCTTAGCCAACATCTGGTGTTGAATAGAAGAACTTCAATGTAATTAGATTATACTGCTTTATATGTCCCAGTGACAAGGGATGACAGCAGAAAAATGAAGTTGAAATATTATTCAAGAATTATTTGGTTAAGATAAATTATTCAATACCAAAAAAAATTTTTAGTATAGAAACCAACTTTAGCAAACATAGTTTTTCCTGTTCCTGGAGGTCCTGCAAACAGAAGATTCTGATAGAAACCATTGTTCCGTTTGGTGTTTTGAGTCGCTATGGCTACATCTCTCAGTCTTTCTTCAAGTGAAGGCTGTAAGTTGAGGGTTGGTCGTCATAATTATAATTCAATCTAATGAAATTGTATTACATAAACTCTATAGAAGGTAAAAAAAGAAAGCATGAAATGAATAATTTATGGTTCTTAGTAAATCAAATACTTCAGTCTTTAATAAAACACGTTAATTATTATACTTAATAACGTAAGTTCTGGATTTAAAAAAGTTTCTTTGTTCAATAAACATATGTTTGTGTCTAGTACATTTTTATTGGCTAAAGAATCCAGTTTATAAATCATTGTGTTTCAAATATATCTTCACTAATTATACATGAATATATTTAGCAAACTTTATGAATCATACATCTTTACAAAGTTAACTAGCAACCTTGAGAATAATGCCTTTGAGTGGATCACCTTCTTTCCTGAACAGCTGACTTATACTCTGATAATGAATATTAATTGTATGTATTAACAAAAATGTGGTTTAGCAAAACACTATAATTTTTATACCTTTATTGAAACAAAGCTTTCGATATCTAATACACATCGTTTTTAAGTAACTAAGATATTAAATAATATAAAACTTGAAGAAAACATTTAATAGATATCGAAATTCTGTTATGCATAGATGTAGATACAACACTGATTGCATGTTCTTGAAATGTTAACTTAAACAATACCAAATAAAACCTTTTACACACCTCGAGCCTTAATTAAAACTACTACATTGTATTCTCAATATTGAATCGATTAACAACATAATCACTTTATAAGGGTGTTTGACAAGTTCATTTGCTGAAAGTCTCGATGTCTCCTTGATCAATGAAGGCTTATTTAGTCTGCTTCCTATGTACCTGATGAGGATTTCATATCGATTGTATCAATTTAAATTGACTTTAACGACATTTCATATAAATTGTATAAAAAAATTATTTTATTGTTTTTATATTAAAATATGATCTTTCTCCATCATCATCATCGTTTTGCGTCTGTTCCCATGCTAGCATAGGTTGGACAGAGCCTCATAATGGCTCTTCTCCACAATCTACGGTCTTGAGCAAATTCAAGATTGAGTTTCTAAGATCGTTGCTTATTAATTGGAACGATGTTTTTTTGGTCTACCTTGTTCTCACTTACCCTCTACCACGACATGCCTGCAAGCACTTGCTGGATTACTAGCATCCATCCTCATCACATGCCCAAACCATCAGTCTATTTTTGCGTAGCATCTCAGTGATGTCCGAAATTCCAAGTCTGTCCCTCAATTCATCTGATGATCTGTCATCCTTTAAGCTTACATTTCACATCCACCTGATCATCATCTTATCAGCTCTGGATATTCTAGTAATATCTTCCACCTTAAGAGGCCAAGTTTCACTACCATAAACCATAACTCAACTAGTTAACAAACATGAGTTAATTAATATAATTTCAGAACACTAGTAAGTTTATTAAGATACAAAGTTCTTCGTTAACAACGTAACATTTTCCAATGAAAAGCTTCGTATCTTAATAAACTTACTAGTGTTCTGAAGTTATATTCATTTTACGGTTTGGCTTTTGAAAAAATCATGAGTTAATTAGTTAACAAAAAATCACTGATATGCATTTGATTGAATTATTCAAAAAATATTCAATTTTGTGAATAATTGGCCTCAATTTACAAAATAATCAATTATATTCACTAATTAAATTATTCAACAAAAGATTACTTAGCAGTGGTTCTTGTACCAAATTTAGCCCCATATACACCTACAGCTAATGTGGACAGGCCGGCAATCTTTTTTGGCAGTAATTAATAATAATAATCTAGAGTTAAAGTAAAAACATTATCAGTTTATATACAGCTCATTTTTCTCAGAAGTGTAAGGTTTTTATGAAAATTGTCTATAAAACTATCTATAAATTGAACAAACACGTAGATAAATTTCTCTCATCAATAAACTAACAATTACTAGCAAATATAAAAATATTTTGAGTATATTTAGGAAAATAAATAAATTTTATTGAAATAAAAAGCTTTTCATTAACTAAATAACATTTTCAAGTATATCTCAATAAAGTTGTATCTCAATAAAATTTATTTGTATTCTTAAATATACTCATTTGATTGTGGCTATTGTAAAATTGAAAAATAATTTATTATTGAAATAAAAATAATGGTAATGAATATACAACTACTCACCAATCCTAGCACCTTCTCCTTATCTGAACATACATACTGGATTCCTGAACCTAAGATTCCTCCAGCTGTCCTGAAATTATGTTTTTTAATTGATTTCAAATATGGATAAAAAATTCCATTAATTTTATTGCATTCCATAGTATAATTATAATTTAATGTAACTAAATGCAGAATTTATAAAGCGCTTTTCTGCAAAGTTCAAAGCACTTGCTACAAATGTATTGTAGTGAAAACACACTGCAGAACAGGTGCTAATTGTTGATTGAACTGGGTAACTTTAAATAATTAGTTAATGCTTTACTAACTGAGCTATATGAGCTGACTAGTATGATAGTTTTATATAAAAATGAGAAAATGTTTTCAAATAATGTAAAAAAAACCTACTTTATAGATTCCAACACAGTTTTTCTTGTTTCATCTGCCTGTACTCTCAACTTCTCTAAGTGAATGTCCTATAATTTAAAATTAAATTTACATACATCAACGGTCATAATATAACCATTTTGAATCAATTTCTCAATTTATCTTCTAAAAAACTTTTCACTCAAATAATTTTCAACTCATTGCTCCAAGATAGCATAAAACCAAAAAATGAACAGTGTTATTTGTGTTGAATTCAAAAGATTAAAAACCTTGTTTTCTTTCTCAACAATCCCCTTGGCTCTAGCCTCTGCCTCTGCTCTCATCATTTCATGCTTACTTCTCATTTCAAGCTCTTGTTGCAAAGCCTCTATAAATTTTTTTTATATATTTTATAATTACTGCAAAGAGTTATTCAATTATGTTCATATAAAGCAACTTTGACACAGTTAAATTAATATTTGAAGTTTTTCTATATAAATGTATGATTTATATAAATAATTTTAATTGACTTACTTCTTTTTATTTCCTCTTGTCGTAACAAAGCTTGTTCTTCTTTTCTTTTGCTTTCTTCTTGCATTCGAGCCTATACATTTTATCATTTTTTTAATAGGTTTTAATTGTTTAAATAACAATTTTCAATAGTTTAAGCCCACCTGTTGCTCCAACTGATCATCATAACGTTTGCGAGATAATTGATCTTGATACTCAGCCACTCGTTGTTTTTGTTTTCCTTCTTCAGCAAGTATCTTTAATCGTTCTTCTCGAGCCACTCTCGTTTGTTCTATTTTTAAGCGCTCAACTTCAGCCTTGTATTGCTGGAAGTATAATTTCATAAAAATCTATGTTATGGCAATTGGACATTATCTTTTACAGAAAACAATCATTGTACTTTAAATTGATTGGTGTATAAATTTTAAAGCTCAACCTCAACAGCTTTTTCATTTTCTTTAGCTTTTGCTTGTTCTTGACTAATGACCATTTGAATAATGCCTTCAGCATTTTCTTAAAATAAAATAAAAAACATTAAAATAGTTTTTTTCGCAAGTTTCTTCACTATTTAGCTTAATTTAGAAATATAAAATATTGATATCTCGAATTCAAACAAACTGTTATTTTCAAGTTCTTTGGCTGCCTTAGCGGCTCTTTCTAGAGCAGTAGAGTCAAAGCGGTAAGGTTCTGAAACATGTCCTTGAGGACCTTTATCCCCTCCAGATCCACCATCAGGAGGCATTGGAGGCAGAATCTGTGATATATCTGGTGTGTTGCTCTTTACTCCAAATAACCAAGACATGATGAAACAGACGTGCGGTCAAATTCCAAACGATAAAATAAATATTTTAAATGGCATAGAACCGAAACACTGTTCATCATATTTCTAAGAATTCTTGCGACCGGTAGTTGATAAAAATATTTTTTCAATATTTTTGAACAATATGAAACATTTGATAAAAAAAAAGAGATTTGGAAATTAAGTATTTTTCCTATAAAACAAGCATAAGCTTTAAGTAGGAATAAGTGAAATTTTTATAATCTTGTTTTTTTAGATATATACACGTCAAATATTTTGAATTACTCAATCACTATTGAATTTTAAAATATATTTTTTTTATATGTTCAAAATAATATTTTCTAAAATTTCTTTTTTAATATTTATTTACAGGTATTAAGAACATGAAATATTCTATTATTATGGAATTTTAGATCTTCTTATGCTTAATTCAAATATAAATGACAGTAATTTTTTCAAAATAATATTTTCCAAAAACTCATTTTTAATACTATTTATTTTCATGCTTTAGAACATAAAAGATCCTATGACTGTGAAGTTTGAAACATTGTTATGCTCAATTCTGATAAAATGTTGGTAAAATTGGTGAAGGTAGATAAAAAAATTTTTTAATTAATCATGTCTAAAAAAACTGATATCAATTGATCAATAAATGAATGCCACTTGGATTCAAAAAAGCAATAAATCAGAATAAAATAAATGTCCTGAAAACATATGACAAATCAAAACATTTACACATTGATAAAACCAAATTTAATTGTCTTTATTTTTTCTCAATTGACTTCTGAGCAACATATCTTCAACTTTTCTCATTTTTGGAGTGTCTTCGAATTCAGATGAAGAAGATCTTTCATTTAAGTACATGTATCCAATGCCCATAAAAATGATTGACAAAAGAGTAATGAGAGTTGGTGTAACTAAGCCAATAGAAAAAGTTGAAGTTTCATAAAGAAATGTTTCAGCAAAAAAATGTATCAATGCCAGTATAAAAGATGTCATGGTAAGATTATATACTGCTTTGTTGTAAATGCACAATGCGCAAGTAATTTTTAAAAATGCATTCATCAGAGTCCACAAACCATACAAGCGAGCTGTTAAATCATTAACTTTTTCAGGTTTCATAAGATAAACCTTAGATGCTAAAAAAGAATGATCGATGAAGCAGTTTAGAGTATTTCCCAAATTGATTACACCTACCATACAAACCCATCCTTGTAGAGTTCTTATTACGTTCTCTTTAGCAAACATCTTGAAAATTGATATAAATACACTGCACTTCTAACTTCTTTCACTTTTAAGCGTGCTAGTAAAAGCACTTCAATGTGCATGTAAGGTAAAAATTGTTCGTTAAATTATATGTCGAAATTTCAAAATTTAACTACTTATATTTGATGTTTTTTCGCTTTAGAGCAGTTTTTAAACTTAAGTTTTGTCACTTTTATTTATTACTTCAATAAATGAATAGAAAGAAAACAATCATTAAATATTTGGATAAGGTTCTAAAGACATAATAAAAATATTTTTTAGATTAACTCACACTTATTTTTGGAGAAATTTTTTAATGCTAACAGGTAAATTTTTCTTATTGATTATTGCTTTCCAATATATATGGATTAATAAATTTTAGCAACAACTTTAATACAGATATTGATAATTTAAAAAATTTTTCTGTTGTTAAAAATAAATTTGATACTACAAACTTAAACATCAACCTTCATTATAATAAGTATATTTTAAAATTTTCAATTTACTCAGAAATAAGTTTTTAGAAAATATTGATCTTCAAAATTAATCCATAAAACCAATAATATGTTAACTAAATCTTTCAAATAAACAAGAGCAAAATTTCAAATGACAAGCATTGCTGAAAAATGTATGGAACAGTTGTTGAGGCATGCAATTAAGCTATCACAACAATAGTGGAATGCATAAACAGTTCTTATATATAACAATGGTAGCATATAATTTTATATTGAACTCATTATTTTAACTTCCTAAAACTATGGTATTGTTAAAGCTTGGAAAAGTAGTAACTCAATGTTAAATGGAGTTATAATTCATAGGAGAAAGGCAAATGTCTATAACAGTCAAAAAGAGTTACTGAACCAATTGATCATTATGTTACTTTTAACATCAAATCACCATTCATCATATCTACTTTCTTCAAATATCCTCATCACATTGTTCATGTTATCTTCAATAGCACAATTTGCAAAGTGCTTACCCACTAATGAAACAATCTTTCCAATAAATTTTACACCGCCACATCCAACGAAATTGTTTTCTCCACCTCGATCATCATTCAATGTGTCTTCAACAACCGTATTTCAAAATTCTCACGTTTTACCAGGTAATTTCAATTATTCATTTTGTTTTCAATAGAACATAATAGCAAAATCATAGTTTTCAATCTATTTATTTTAAAAAAAATAGACAATTCATAGATTTCAATAATAGATGCCGATACTTTCTTTTCGAGTTATAAGGAAATATATGATTTTTCTAAAAGAATATCCAATTATATTTATTTGTTCAATGCAGACGTTCCGAAAGAAAGTTCTCGAAATAACTTTCTCGGCAAAAGTGATGATGAAAACGATATTAAATTTGTTTTTAATGGTACACGTAATTACCAAAATGAAAGTCAAACAGTTTCAAATACAATTTCAAACCAAATCAGTCTTAGACCAAAAGTAGAATCGCATTCCACAACCAATATAAGTCTTTTAAATCCACAAAAATCTTTCGCACCACCAACCTTGCCGGCATCAATGCTAACCAACGATAAAACCTCTTCATTGAAGATCTTCTTTCCCAACCACCTTCATAACGTACATCTGTCTGAAAACTCTGCCTTATTCACTCACGTTATCACTGTGACAGCATTTATAATTGATTTGGCTGAATATAATTATATCGATGAGCAAGATTTAGACGCTCAACATGGAGATAAAGTTACGATAAAAAATGTAAAACCTTACGAAGAGAACGAGAGTTTGGAAAAAAAGAATGAAAACAATTACAGTGGCCAAAGCATCGAATATAGTATTGATCATTCTGCTTTCCATATTCACCCATACACCGGTCTTACTATTTTATTCACTTTAATAACTAGATAGTTGTCTTAACAATAACAAAAAACCCATAACACTCACACAATAAAACAGGATTAGTATCAGTTTTCAATCCATTCTTGCTTGATTATGAACAGCATCAAGTTATTGAAGTAGCAGTGATGGCTGTTTATGATGGCTTGCATGACATTGCAAAGGTTATTGTCCATCTCACCGACGTGAACGATAATCCTCCAGTTTTTGATAAGGATGTTTATAAGACGAAAGTGCGGGAGGATGCAAAAGTCGGCACTTATCTTTTACAGGTTAGAGGTTCCATTACAAAAAATTCATTAAAAGATATTAATAGAATATTTTTTAAAATTTATTCATATCACCGTCATCGTCTTTATACGTTCGTTTTCATAAGTCCAAGACTATATAATAATACTCAAATCGAACTCAGGTCTCAGCTCATGATGCTGATAGTGGTAGAAACGCTGAAATTCGATACTCTATTGTATCAGGTTGGAAGTAAAAATATAACAATATTTTCCTTTGAAATTCATTTTGTCTACAACACAGGCAACGTAGGAAAAGCTTTTCGGATAAATGCTCTCACTGGTACCCTGCACCTAAACGCTCCCATCGACAGAGAATCAACCCATCTGTACAATCTCACTATTTTGGCTAGGGATAGAGGTAAATTTTTTTTTATTATTAAATATAGAAAAAATTCGAATTTATAATTTTTTCTAGAATGACTAGAAGGGCTAATTAAAGTCAAATTTTGTTGAATCTTCATATGATTAATACAGGGAAAAACAGGCAAAAGAGCAGAACATTTGTGGAGTTGAAGGTTCTGGGTTTAAATGATGAGATTCCTTATTTGAGAGGGGGTCCTGTTTTTGTCTCTTTGAGGGAAGGTTGTATATGTTATGTTGTTTAATTAATATGGCTTGTATAAAGATATGTATAAATCCTGTTATTAAAGGTTGTTAGGTTTTAGATATACTATAATATTATCGGTTATATGTATAATATATTTTTTTAGGTTATAGAAGGTTTTATATATATAGTATTTTTTTGTATATTATAGATGGAATGTTAGCAATAATTGTAAAATTTGCTTTAAAACAAAAGTATATAAGGAAAATTGCAGTTTCAAATCGTTAATAAATCATAGGAAAAACCTTTGAACCTCATAAATTTAACAGCTTACGAAAAATATATTTTTAAAAGCCTTAAACTTTTTTTCTCTTTGTAGGAACTGAAATAGGGAGCATTATCACAGTTTTGGAAGGAATTGATGATGATGTAGATGAAAAAAAAGGCTTAAAGTTCGAAATATTGGCAGAGTACAACCTTGCTAATGAAGAGATGTTTGATGTATTTCTGGGTGGTGGTGATCAATCAAGAGCATGTGATGGCAAGTATATAATGTATAAGAAACATAATAAACAACTGTTGGCGGCTAATGAACGTCTTGAAGCGAAGAATCATCAGTTCAATAATGTAAATACAATGAAGAGTGGAGTGATTGATGATAATGTACATAGAAACATAACCTGTTTTGAAGAGATGCAAAAGTCTTCACTCAGTGAACTGCACGTTAAATTACTCGCTGATGGAAAAGTAGTTGTGGCAAGGTCTTTTGATTATGAAAGCTTCAAACAACATCTCATTATCGTAAAGGTTATTTCTTGACCATGAATTGTACATAGTTCTCAGTGCTTTATTTCATTACCAATAGACATTTTCATTATTATCCATCAACTATCAAAAATGGATAATCATTTAATATATAAAAAAATTATCAGATTGAATTACCTGATAATAATCTAATTATTTATTCCTTAAGCTATCTGACGGTAAGCACCACCACATAAACCACTTGACCATCAAAGTGATCGATGATAATGACAATCCGCCCACTTTTGACCAGCATTCGCAATCTGTGAGTGATGTATTGTTTTTGGAGATTTTTGAATTACCCATAAAACTCATAGGTAATCATCATGTTTAAAAGCTATACTTCATCAAAATAAATTATAAATGTGAAATATTATTCTTAATAATTATACTTATAATATAAGATGATGAGGATGATTATGATGACGTTTCTAGGAAATATAAATTGAACAAAAACTATATAAATAACGTATTTTTATACGTTATTTATATAGTTTTTGTTCAATTTATATTTCCTAGAAACGTCATCATAATCATTCTCATCATCTTATATTATAAGTATAATTATTATATATTATTATATTATTATTATTATATATCATATACAAAATTGAGTAAAATTAGATACATATGATTTGTGCTTCATATGCATTGGTAAGGTGGAAATCTCCGAACTTCTATCACCTGAACTGCCTGTCATTAAACTTACCGCTGTCGACAAGGACTCTGGAGAAAATGGCCGGATTTCTTATGAATTGATCGGCTCTGATGCTTTTAAAATCAACAAATCGTCAGGTATTTAATTGTGTTTAATCTGTTTATCAATCTATAACTTCATAAATTGGCGTTTATTTTCATTTATAAAAATATTGAAAACTCATAAATTTTCTCATAACTAATGCTATATTGCAAATTATTTGAACACTCAAGGTAATTTTATTAAGTACAAAGCTTTCCGTTAACAAAATAACATTATCAAGTACGTTAAAATTCAAAGACACCGTTATGCTATATTTCCAATAACGAAAATCTCAAGTAATTCTGCGGTTGTATCTTAACATGAACATGTATCCCAACATGAACAGGTGCTATATCGACCAAGCGAAGGATAGATATATTAGAGACTAAGCAGGATTTTGCTTTGCTCGTCAAAGCAACCGACCATGGTATTCCAAGCTTATTTTCCTTCACCACCCTTGTTGTTCATATGATTGACATAAATAACCACTCCCCACGCTTCCTCATAACTTCTTATAAGTTTGTTTATTGGTTTTTATATTGATCGAGTTTCATTTTTTACTTTTTGATAGGAATTTGATTTATTTTTAATAATTATATTTTTATTTTTTCACTTTTAATGTTTTTTTTACCATTCGTAGCGTCAGTGTTTTGGAGAATAGTCTCAACAGAGATGAAGCTTTGGTAATGTTCCAAGTTGCTGATGATGATGTGGAAGAAGCAAACAAAATAATGTCGTTTAATATTTGTTCGATTTGCGTACTAAAGGAAAGTGGAGCCTCAAATTCCAAGAAACTTTGCGACTTGAGTGAAAATCATTTAAGTAAGTTCAAGGTGAAGAATGGAGGGTTGTGGTTAATAGGAGAGCTGGATAGAGAAGAAGAAGAACTGTATGAAATTATCATCTCAGTTAATGGTGATAAAACAAGCTCAGATCAGTCAAGTTATTCAAATACTTGTGTAAACACTGGCTCGACACAAAAAAACTTATCAAACGAAGCAGTAATCTATCTCCACGTTATAGATATGAATGACAATTATCCCCAGTTTGAGTATAAGTTTTCCACTTTCCATCTCCCAGAAGATTTTCCTGTTGACCAGCTAATAACTGTAATGCGGGCTTACGATGCCGATCTGAATGCTGTTGTGAAATATAAAATAGTCAAGGGAGATACCAGGGTTTTCCATCTTGATGCCTTCACTGGAGATCTTACTTTGAGGTCTCATCTTGACTTTGAAAAAAGGTTACTTTTGATTTGTAAATATAGGTTTATAAAATTGAAGGAATTACTTTGACATTGGTTTTCGAAAAATCAAGCCTAATAAATTAAGTTTTTCTACAATTTTTTTTTAATTTTGTAAAATAAATAAAACTTCCACAGAGGGCACTACTCATTGTTAATCGAAGCTTCAAACAATTATTTAAGTGTTACCTCTAACGACAAAAAAGAAAATTTTATAAAGAACGAAAAAAATGATACGTGTCATGCTGAAAACAAGAACCAAACATGCATTAACATTGTTGTAGAAGATGTCAATGAATACGCTCCTGTCTTCACCTCACTCATGTATATTGCATATATGAAACCATTCAATAGTTCTTCTGTATCGCATGACATGGATGAATCTTTTGGGCCTTTACAAAACACTGTTGAAACTCAAAACACTAAAGCATCTCCTATCTTCAGAGTTAATGCTATTGACATGGATCAGGGAGTTTATGGGGGCGTGACTTATTTTATCTACCCCTCACTTTCTCGTCAGACAAATAAAAATGGCTTTTTTGATGAAAAGTTTAATCTGAATAATAAACGAAAAAGAACTGAAGCTTCTAGAGAGTTGCACCAAAAAAAATTACATGAAAAGGGTTTAAGCTTGGGTGTTGATAGTTCGAGTGGAGATGTGTATGTAGTGGGAGGTGGCTACGAGGAAGGTAGATACAACTTTGTGGTGGTAGCCCAAGATTATGGTCTCAAAAACACAACAGTAGCAGCCATGGTCTTTGTTACCCCCAAAACTCCACAGTCGTACCAGGAATTGTTACAAAAACAAAAATTTTTTCATAATAGCATCATTAATTTCCCACATAAAAAGTTAAACCTTTCTGTATATGAGAAGATAATGTCGACACCAGATTCAATGGTATTTCCGATGCTTTCATCCGACCAAAAAAGTGGGTTTGGGGTCGCTACTTCTCACATTGTCCTACTCTCTTGTTTCATCTTATTAGTTATCATTTGCGTCATAATAACTATTTTTTCTTTGATTATAAGAAGAAAAGCTTCAGTGAAGTTCACAAAAAGGCCTCTCTCTATTCCTTCCAATCATCCACAGCCCTCTTCCATTGATACTCTCTCTATCACCATCCCTACTTTCAACCACTCATGTGACGAAGAAGTTAATTTAATTAACCAATCATCGATCAATTCCAATAGTTTCCCAGATAAAAACAATAATTTATGCAACTACTACAGTAAATACTGCAACAATATTTTCAGCAGTGAATCATCTAGTAGCACTAACGGCATCGTTAAGTACGCTTATAACGGAAATTCTTTCAGAGTTGTTAGCGCTTTCACTGTTTCTGAAGACGAAAAGAATACGCTTGAGCATAAAGACGATGTATTTAAAGGTAAAACACTTTTCTCTGATAATATCATAACTACTTGTGATGTTCCTTCCAACGCTAGTTTGTTGAGAAACAAAATCAACCAGCTCCCAAAATCTTCAGTTTGGAAAAAACAAAAAATTGTTTTCAAAGATGAAGAAACTATAGAAGAAGACGGAAACAAAGCTTCTCTGCCTGTATTGGGCAGTATTGAGATGTTTTGTGAGGAAGGTGGTATTGAAGAGGCCTTCAATGAAGATGATCTAGATGCTACAAGTCATTTAACTAGCACTTGTAAGCATGAAGATGTAAATGATGAACCTTCTGACAGAGTTGTGCTTGGGGATAAAAAAACCAAACAGCATGTCGAAAAAAGCACAGATTGCAACAAGAATAATTTGAATAATAAGGTAAAGGAGAAAAAAATTAATGATGAGACTGAATCATTAACATCATCAGATCTTGTTAGGATAGCCACATGGATTTCTGAAGAGAAGACTTATCAATTCAATGACCTGAGCAGGGATTTTTCTAATCATGAACGCTGGAAACTCTTAAGCAGTTTCGACAATCATCTAGAAAACAAGATCTTCACTATATAAAAAGTATTTTTATATGAAAGTTCATCTTATTTTATTTTTTGCATTAGATTTTATATCATTGTATGGTATTTGAGCCAAATATATGTGCCGTTTATAAATTTGAAGAATTATATCTTTCGGATTTGTATCAACATTCGTATACATTCAAAATCATGCCTTTCATAGTAGAGCTACATCTATATATATCACATATATATTTCATATAAAAATATAGAGTAATTTTTTCTCTACATAAACTCTTTTTTTGATTTTAGATTATTATTTTTGATTTTAGATTATTATTTACAACTGTGTTTCAACAATTGCGAGTATATACCGCTATAGACTTACATTCGGCAGCATTTGTATACGCATAATCTGTTGATGTCCATGTTATGTTCAAATTCGAATGTTGCAAATTTCCTCTGTTCGTTTTTGAAGCTGTAAAAATTTTAGCGTTAGATTCCCGTTTGTTTAGCTAATTCGTTAATCATGTTTTCAATAAAGTTTACTTCTATGTATGAGTTTACTTCTTAAAAAAATTTCTCGAAATATTCAAATGAAAAATAATGCAACTAAAACCAACTATTTGCTCACAGAAGTAGTATTTTTTCAACTCGCATTAACGAAGTGAATATGTACATAACATTAACTTCAAGCCAATGTATTCCTCTAATTAATGAAAACCTAAGCAACCGTTAAATTATTTCAAAAAATTACTTTTAAGAGTATTTTATAATGGCGTCGATGGTTTCTGTGATCATGTCGTAATGACGTCCTCAAGAAGATGATTAAATAGGGATGGACTAATAAAGCAAAAAATAATTAAAAATTTTTGAATTTTTAGAAATGAAATTAATTTTACCTTTTAGGAGTATATAATTTTTTTTCTTTTATTCACGTGTTTACATAGGAAGCGAGACAAACTCATTGAGTGAATTATAAATTTATTCAATCAAAAGGCTTATAATTCTTTAAGCAAAGTTGATTAAACAGAAATTCAAATAATAAATTGATAATTGAAGAATCAATTTTATTGGTCAATAGCCACTTGAGTCAACCAATCAAAATAAAGCTGCTTCAAGAGTATGTGATCAACTGTTGTAAAAGCATTAAAACATAATTGAGAAACAAAGAAGGCGTGGTTGTCTTGAATCTTGAATGATGATTGGTGGAAAGATGTAAATAATATAGTTGGATGGAATTGCACACACATCTCAGATATCTGAAATTGAAGGAGGTAGGTTTCCAACATATTTCTATCTTTTCGACTTTTCTTTTTCTTCTCTTGTTTCAATTGACCCATTGCTTCTTTATCTTTTTTATTTCTCTTTCTTTTTCTATGTTCTATTATTTTTTATGGATTTTTATATCATTTATTTTTGGTTTATAAAAATTGAAACGTTTTGTTATTTATTCCAGAAAAGAACGGGATTGTTACTGATTGTCAGATAACTGAATTTTTTAAAGGATTTACACTATTATACAAAATCAGAAGGATAACAGAAATCATCTTCTTAGTTTAAGAACCCTTGAAAACATAATTATTGTTTCAAAATCAACATCAAAACTACAATTCGCCCATAAGAATGGCCGCTTATGAGTTTGCCTCAATGGTTGAAAGCTGCAAAAAACCTCAACTTATTGATAAAAACTTCAACTATTGCGGTATGTTGAATTGCTTTCAAGATAACAATTTAATCTCAATATATGGCCAACCTTCAAATATATGCTGAACCCTCAAAAACATTTATTTCTGTTTATTTATTCGGGGGTTCGTATGGTACCAATGACCATTGATCGAACCATATTTCGTTGGCTCAAAACCTGGTCTATGTAAAGTATTCAGACATTCAATTGTTTTCACGGAAGCCAAAAAAATAAATATTAACAGTTTTATATTATAAGTTAATCCTTTAACTTAAATTAACTAATTTTGATGGTTTTTGGAAGTAATCAAAGTAGTTTTCAACTTATTATTTCACTAGAAAAACAAATTTCAATCTAGTCTCAAAATAATCTCACGTCTTTTGCTCAAACATCTTTTGTACGAATATAAAAGTAGAACTCTAACTTTCTAGGGAAAAGACACACAAACTTACACCACATAGAACATCATTTGGCAAATAGCTGAGAGCAAAAATGAAAAAAGACTGTTGAGTATCATATGGTAGTTTCCATTAAAACTCAACGCTTCCTTGATGATTTCATTAAAATAAACTTTCTTTCAAATTTATCGAAAAATTTTTAGTTTATTCAATTTTCACTTTTGATAACTTCCGAAAATATATTTATACAATTTTTTGAAATCATAAAAGTTTTGAGTTGAATAATTTTAAAAATTAAAATTTTTTTTTCAATTCTGAGTCTAAATCCAATTCATATTCTTTTGATCTGTTTTTAATTATTCAAAAGATACATTCTTATGGGTAATATGAGTTTCATCTCATAGAAGTACATGATAAAGTTTAAACTTTAAAAATATAACTAAATTAATAAACTTAATTTTTTGTCTTAGATCAAGACAAACTAAAAATGAAGCCAAATGAGATTTAAAATTTAACATTGAAACATTTGAAAATGTTTGGAATATTTGTGACTGAATTTAATGAATTCCTAATGATTTTATTTTTACTTCAAAGCAATTTGAGTTGCGATGACACTTGAAATTTCTCAAAATCCAACTAAGAATAAAAAAATGTTCGTTTTTAATCAATTTTAAATAAGTAAACTTAGTAGAGATGGAATATGAGAGAAACAAACATGGTAATTCAATTGATGACATTCATTTAAGAAAAGTCATCTTTCTCCTTGTTTGTCTGTGGTTTTGTGTCTATGTCCCCTTGTGACAGACTCGCATGTTTTTTTGACATGAAGAAAAACAAAAATCTTTGAAAGGTGAAAGTTCGATGGGCAGTCGATGTCTTTGTAAATAAAGTTGTAAGAAAATGAAACTTTTTAAAAGAAATCATATTTTAAAAAATGGTTAAAATTTTTAGAGACATCGTATGTTTAAAAAATTGAATTTCATGTAAATTCATATAATAGTTTCAAATTATGCTGTGACAATTTCCACTGAAGCTAGGCTTAATTTTTTTGAAGGCAATGATAAGCCCTTACATAAATATTGACACTCATCGATCATTCAAGGTGACTGAGGTGCTGATTGAAGATCGATTGATTTGCTCCAAGCAAAAATATACTGTTTCTGACAAAGTGCTAGGATTTTATCTGTTTAAGGAAAAAATTTTAAAGATAAATACATTTTAAATATCTATAAAAACTCAAAAACAAATTTTTGCTTTTAAGAGTTGTTTCAAACGTTTTAAAGCATAGTCACAAAAAGAATTTCAAATGTGGAATCAGGTTTCAAGCTTTCTGCATTGCTAATGAGACATTCTACCGATACCTCACACACAAATATCATGCTCAAAACTTTCATACCATTGTGTTTATTCATTTAATCTTTTGTTTTAATTACATATATTATGAAATTTTTGAGGTAAATATTTGACATTTCAAAAGTTCAAAAATACTCTTAATAAAACAAGCAACTAGAAGTTGATTAGGCACAGACATGCACGAAAGAAACTCAAGCTTTTAAATTACCTTCAAATTCGCTATTAAACGCCTTTATCTAAAAAATTCTATTCATTCGATGATGCTGCATAAAATTAATGCATAATTCAAAGTCATATTTTTTATCATTTAAAGGCCTGGATGTCTCGAATGAACACCAAAATATGCTTCTAGCCACAAACCAATCAGAAAACTTTTACCATCAACAACCACCCCCTGCGTCTGCTTCTCCAGCCAAGTCCCCCATCTTTCCTTCCTTTGGTTTCACTCAAGAACAAGTGGCTTGTGTTTGCGAAGTGTTACAGAACAGTGGAAATATTGACAGATTGGCTCGTTTCTTGTGGTCTCTCCCGGCTTGCGACCATTTGCATAAAAATGAAAGTGTTCTTAAAGCAAAAGTAAATCTAATTATTATTTTCCACAGATAAACTCCAAGTTAAAAAATCTATACAAAGGTATTAAAATCCATAAACTTTGCATTTTTTTTTTACTTATAAACAAAACTTTTCAACTCAAGGCAGTAGTAGCATTCCATAGAAACAACTTCAAAGAACTTTACAGAATTTTAGAAACTCACCAGTTTTCTCTACACAACCACAGTAAGCTTCAATCTTTATGGCTCAAAGGACATTACGTGGAGGCTGAGAAACAAAGGGGAAGACCATTAGGGGCCGTCGGTAATAATTTTGCCCAGTTTTGTGTGAACTAATATTCATGAATCTTTGTTGCGTTCTTTATGATTTAACTCACAAAACAGTATATATTAAGTTATTTCAGCACAAAAAACGGTTGATGTAAAAAATTATCAAAAATTAAATAGGGAAGTACAGAGTCAGACGCAAGTACCCCTTACCAAGAACTATATGGGATGGGGAAGAAACTTCATACTGTTTCAAGGAAAAAAGCAGAACTGTTTTGAGGGATTGGTACGCTAGGTGAGTGAGATTTCTCAAGTTTCAATTTCGTGAAGAGTAATCAGATTTAATAAAAAGTTAATCAACTTTCACTGAAGAAATCCATACCCTTCTCCACGAGAAAAAAGAGAACTCGCCGAAAATACATCTCTAACGACCACACAAGTGAGCAATTGGTTCAAAAACAGAAGACAAAGAGATAGAGCTGCTGAATCTAAAGAAAGGTTTTTAGTTAAAAACAACAATAATTCAGAGCAAGTTTTTGATATGATAATAATTTAGTGAGAATTCTAAATCATGTAAACATTTATAGTTTTCTAATCCTCAAAAATTTATTTGTACGCTTCCATGGTATACTTATGAGAGGAAAGAATGGAAAAAATTATTTTTATAGAATCTTCAAACCCCACTTATAGTGCACTCGGATTAATCATCATTTTTCTCTGCATCAACTGTACTCTCAAAGACCCCTATATAATTAGCTTTCTACAGAAATGCTAATTTTTAAAACAAGAATAATTAGTTTGAGTTTCTATCAAAAACTCATTTTTATTAGTTAAATGTTATTTACCTTAACTAAAACCTGTTATTACAGAGATACCACAACTCCGGGAAACGTATCAAACACATCGACCAACGAAGAGAATGAAAATCAAACAAATAAAAACAAAGAAAACAACAAACATAAAAAACCCCACACGAGTGATGAAGATGAAGATGATGAAGACTACGTTGATGGTTATGAAGATGAGGATGATGATGATTGCAAAAAACCATCTCAAAATACAGATATGAAACAGCAAAAAGTTTTAAATTCTTCCTTTTTCCCCTTTCCACCACAACACTCTTCACAGCATCAACAGCTAAACCATCAAAACAAATCAAACAATATGTTCTACAACAACAATTTTTTCAACAAGTCGAATCTTCCTTACAATTTCCCACAACAATACGCATCCCCACCATTCCTACAGCAACACCAACCACTTTCATCAAACTTCTACCACAACACTCAACAATTGTTTCTATACCAAAAACAACAAAATTATCTCAAATCCTTTCAACAACAGCAACAACGATTAAAAGCACCATCCCCCATTTTTGATATTTCCTCTTTCCTTCCTTCAGAACAAACATCTTTTAAAGCAACAACTCCTCCAATGCTTCTAATAAATTCAACCTCACACGATAATCTTCACTGATCAATAGTTTAATGATTGGAGACTATTTTGAAAGATTTTCTATGATTAAAACTTTAATTTTGAAACTTGCTCCAAAATATCGATATTTTCTCAGTTAAATCATCACAATATTTATTCTCAATAAAGAATCTTCAACCAAGATTTTTCTTTCTTTAAATGCATAAAAAGTGATAATGAAAACGGGGTGCTTGAACCCTGAATTTTAAGTAGCACATGATCACAAGTGATATTCGTTACAGACTCTTCAAACAAATTTAATGGTTTTCTTTAATTGCCGTTCTATAACTGTTGTTTTTTGTGCGTCTATACATGAAAAAACTTGCAATAATTATAAATTAAACACAGATAAAAATTAAACACAACTCAAAATCAAAAATTTTTTAGATCAATAGAATAAATTTTGCAACACTTTTAGCTAAAAATAGTTTAAAATGTTCAAAATTAAAGCATACAAAGTAAATGTGTGTTTGCTGTATGCATAACTAGCATCTGTTTATGCTTCTGATCTTCAGTGGGTTTGTATGCCTTTGTTTGGTCCTTTTAATTTCAACCATTCTTCATCTATTTAACCAATAATTTTATTATATACTTGGAGAGTTAAGTATTAAAATCAATACTCTAAGCATGCTTGCCGCGTCGTTTGTATGTGGGGATGTTTGTTTAATGAATTCTCATTCGATGACCTGCGACTTGAACTTTCATATCACCGAAAGCGGTTTTCTATAAGTATATGCACATTTATTATCTGTGCATTAAGACTCTATACAAAACTGATTTTTGTATAAAAGCATGTTTTAATTTGCTTATTATGATACAAAGGCAGATATAACGTAAGAGTTTCTCAAATAACTGATGGGATCCTTTGTAATTGTTTGCATGAAACAAGCATTGGACTACTATCATCAACACCAATTTCTTCAATTTGAACTTTTAAAACTATACATATGTATTTCAATAAAAAGCAGTACTTTATAAAGCTTTTAAGTAATGTATGTAATTCATGTAGGAAGAATGATGAGAATTTCATGTTTAACTACATTTGTTTGAATAGCTTGAACCTTTTGTATATAACTGCAAAACTCCTTCAACTTACTATAAAAGATTTAGAAATATATCGATGTGCACACGTGGAATAATGGTTCTTATAGAGAAATCTTTTTACAGGATATTGTTGCGAGGCCTATGGAAATAAAGCCGCGCTCAACAGTTACTATTGAAGACGTTTCTTGGTCGATAAACTAGCGGAAGTGATTTTCGTGATGATGAGAACATAGATATAAAATTAATGAAAGTTTTCCACGAGCTATTTCCAGTTCGTTTTTTATTGTATATTTTTATGTTTTAAAATAAAAAATTTTTAAATTTGAAGTTTGTTTAAAAAATAATAATAATGAAACTTTTTTTTACAAAAAGAGCAATCTATAGTTAGACTGTATATTTAACAGTTAAAATAACAGTTTTTGCAGCACATAGCCGTCCACACATTCAATTGAATTCAAAAGGATTTCGTGATAAGCAGCCTTCATGAAAAAACAATTGTTTTTCTGAAAAGATCACGACATAGCAATGAAAAAAAAACAAAGAAATTTCAGACATTCATCATAGTTCAACAGTCCACTTTAATGCTGAGTCAATCAATCGTACAGGAAACAAGTTATTTGCGAGGTAGCTATGACGATCAAGATAATCCCAACACTACGATTACAACAACTTAATCTAAAAAAATAACTCAAATCTTTAAGATTTGATTTTTTAAATTTTTTCAGCGTATTTTTACATTATATCAAAAATAGTTCAAGAATTATTAAATATAACAACACATGATCCCACAAGCCTTTTTGCATTCTAAACACAATAAGCTGCATGAAATAATGCTAGAACTGTGCATGTAACAATGGCAAGAGTGACATTCCAAGACATCCAGGTTGGTGTCGGAAACTCTTCATCTCACGCTATCCTCCTCTTTTGATTCGAATTGATAAGCTTCCTTTTTGAAATTGTTAAAAATTGATTTTTTATTCTAGTTTGTAGTTTTAAATAATTATCGGTTTTGAGAAATTATTTTTAATCTCAATTTTGAGGTTAGATAGCTTACTTTATCATTCAGTGAGTTTTAATATTGGAATATTTGATAAAAAATAATTAATAAAAATTAATTAAAAAACATAATAAAAAAAAATAACTTACATAATGATTTCGTTACTTAAAAAATATCATGTATCTCCCCGTTCTAGTACCTGAGAGCCTATTGATTTTAAAATTTTTCGTTAAATTACAAACTCAACCTTAAAAAATCGATTTTGACGATTGAAGTAGTCTGCAGAGAAAAAAAATCCAAAATTTACTTTAATAACAATTACACAGAAAATACAAATGTAAAAATTCGAAAAGTTTTTATTCAATTAAGAATGATTTAATGAAAAAGAGTGAAGAAGATAGAGAACAAAAAATTTGGAAGTTAATTAACTCTCGTGTATCGGGTTGCATTCTTCTCGCCATCCATGTTTGCTTTTATTTCACACTGTTTCCATCCATTATCGTTTGCTAAACATCTACAGTTATCACCACTGTTGGTATTCGAGCTCAATAGTTTATAATATAGGACTTCAATGAATAAGAGTCTAGTATATTTCAAGAGTGATTCTAAACCATTTAAACAACCTCATAATAGGAAATCATGAAAACATAACTCCCGTTTTCAAAGCTATAATTAAAAACTCATAGTTAGTTAACCATTTAAATCTCTATTAAACATCATTCAACACAAATCTCCTGAATCACTTGTCTATCATCTCGTCAGCCATCACACAATGATGCCCAGCCGAGGTGTCATAGGATAAAACAAACATCAGGCCATTTAAGATGCAGCCACCTTATTATCCATGTCAACACTCAGCTTCTCCTCGCTTTAGAACCAAAATAAACATATTTATACACTTACAAGCCTACACTCAGAAATTTGAGAATTTTATCAATTTTATGAGTTATAAATTTGTGGTAATACCCAGTTCGATGACTATTCGAATCGTTTTTGTTAATAGGTTAGTTTAGTTAAGCATATTAGATTGTTGTGAATAATTAGCCTACAAATTTTTAATTATAAAAATCTGACAATATTTGATTTTTTTATTTTGTGGTAGCTTTTCGATATATTCTATATCAACATCAGGTAACTAATCATCCTATTAGATTAGTATTTAACGATATTCTTTTAATTATTAATTTAAATTTAACAGAATTTTTAAATAAATTAATATTAAATTTTTAAACATATTATTAAATTAGATAATTTTAATTATAGTCATAACGTGAAATATCGGAAGATTTGAAAGAAAATTTTATAGCAAGACTAAGCGGCAGTTGAATGAGCGAAAGTAGGCGTTCTCTATTAATAACATCATGTCATACATGTTTTAAGGCATTTTAATACTCAACAATTTGAACAAAACTCATCAATTTTTTACTTACTTATACTTTTACTCACATTTTGCTGTGTTTTTATTGAATATTATATTTTAAAATATTTATAGAAATTGGCAATTTAATTAAATGGATAAAAATAATAAATTTAATTAGTTACAACTATTTTAATGAAAATACTTTTAGTTTATTTTATTCTACAAAGCTTTTCGTAAGATAAACTTACATTATCAAGGGGTGGTACAAATTTTGTTACAACTAAGAAAATGTTAATTAATTGGCTACAACGAAGAAAATCTCTTATAGTTATTTTGGCTACATCTTATTACCTTGCGTCACTAGGCCTCCTACAAATAAGTTTTACATGTGGTAGTGATGAGAATTAAAATGTTATTAGGTGCTGATTGACACGAGCTTAAGTTTCACATCCACTTATTTCGGGTTTTGTCGGGTATATAATTACCCGTGGACACACATGCGCAAATGAGCAACTATTTAAAATAGTTACAAATTTAATGCGTTTAACTTATTAGTTTTAATATTTTAATGGTTTGTCATATATTTTAGTATTTTTTTAACGAAAATGTTTTTTTATAGTTAAGTTAATTATTATTTAGTGTATTAAAATATTCACGTTTTAAATTCAATTTTGGCATTTTTAATGGTTAAAGCAAGGGTAACAAACGGATGTGTTTTAGTGGCCTTTTAACGATTCGGGTTCTATGTTTGTAACTTGTTTGAATGCGTATAGTGTTACACAAGGACCTCGGATGGAAGAGCATTCCACTATGATTATCTCAAGAACAATTCTTGGAATGCTAGTATTTAAATGCTTTTAACAAATTATTTTAGTGTAATTGGATAAATTGTTTTGAAAACTTGATAAAAGAGTTTACTAATTTTTATAAAAGATCTACAAGTATGTTGCATAAAAAGAATTATTTAAATTGAGGATTTCATTATGCGTTTTTATATATTTGTGATTGTTTTGAAATTCAAAATGTTATAGTTTTAGATATATATATATTTTTTGATAAGTACAATCTCATCATAAATTGTTAGAGAATTGGAATTGCTTAAAAAAATATATTTTGGAATTTTTGATTAGAAAAACCCAAAATATGAAAAACAGTGACAATTTTAGTCAATATAGTAAAAAAAATAAAAATTACTTTTATCATGTAGCCATGTGAACATAGGTGTTGGAAATTATATAAAACCCTGTCCTAGATTTATTTTCAACTGCCAAAATCCTCGAAACTTGAGGGGACGCGGTATTATATATTGCGGCCTGTGACCAAAGAAAACTAAAATATTTTGATTCCACTTAACTTATGGAGTAATTCTTCAAAAGGATTTTTTCTAAAAAAACCTTCTATATAGATAAATTTATCGTCGTAACTTATATTGGTTTCCATTTTCATATTAAAATGCATTTTACTATCTAATGTAATACGTTCGTATCACAGTGATATAATACTTGAAAACCTGGTAGATGCGTGCTTAACTAAACGTCTAAACTATAAGGATTACATGCCAAAAATTTATGATTTGAAGACAAAAATGCAAATATGATGTAGATCAGGGAATATTGAAGACCTCAAATAAGCAGAAAAAAGACGCTGTAAGGAGATCACTATCTTATGCTTTCTTGACTTTTGAAGGAAAAACCACTATGATCTCTGTTTTATCATTAACTTCAATTTTTGTATACCGTGAACCAATTTTTATTGTTATAGAAAAGTTATTTTTTGATCGTTTAGAGATGGCTATTTCATACAACATTGACTTTACTGATAAATAGTTTAAGATTTCACAAAACTCAGGTTTATTGAAACAACTTTTTAAACCAAGCTGAGTTTAAAATTAACATAATTCAGTTGATTATAATTTAAAGCTGAATTCAAGTTTAAGATTATTAGATGTCTTGAAATTATCGAATTAGTGCAACTCATGTTTAATCTTTAGAATTCTTAACTTTTCTTCAAAGAAACTGTTTTGATTTCATGCTGTCTGATAACTATCAAATATTTTGTTATTGGCAAGTTCAACTTTCAAAGAAAGGACTTTTTATATAAGATTAGTGATAAGTTTAAGATATGAAATTTGGCATATTTTTCAACTACAACTTTTTTAAAGTTTATAGTTTTAGAAAAATTTTTTGTTTAGTTCACAACTTATAACAAGTTGATTTAACAAACTTGACATTTTTTTTTCAAAAAAATGTCCATTTTATCAAAATTAAGCGATAGAGAATTGTAAAATAGATAAATAAAAATAATATTTGATCTAAAAGAAATTTTTTTGGATTTATAACCCAATCATTTAATTGGGAAGATCAATAACATTTTGTAAACAGACATTGGTAGTTGGACTTTGTCTTTTTCGTTAAACATTGTCATTAAACTCTGGTGACTAAGACATAATTTAACTTCTAAATAAATCTTTCAAATTAAAATCATTCATATCGACGTTTGATTAACTTTTTTTGTCGGTTTTATAATTAGAATGCTTTATATAAAATTTTTAAACATGATTTTTGTCATTAGAAAACGCCAAATATCCCCATCAAGAGCCTATCAATAAAAGATAAGTTTGGCCCTAATTTATGAATGAAACGTTTGATTTTCAACCAATAATCTTAATAATAATATATGAACTTTATTATATGAATATTAAACTTCCAGTAATGTTCAAATAGCCATTACATGATAGGTGTGTTTAGCTGGAAGGGTGATTCAAAAGAACCCTTTCAATTTGAAAAGAAAAAAATTGGACTTTCATTTAATTTTTGTTGTTGCTTTATTATAAAAAATAACATAATTTTGAATTAGCTAATTGTGAAAACTGAAATTAATGAAACAGTGAAATGTCTGGAGTTCCATCTTTGAAAATGATAAATTAACAGAGGTTCGAAACGTTTTGCATAATTGAAACATTTTCAAATTTGTAAAAAAAATCATTACTTCCTCATGACCAATTGGAACCAGTTTTAAACTTTAAAGCATAGCCAAAATATTGACATATATTTAATGCATATGCTGTTGTTGATGAAAATTAAAACGAACAAAGTATTCATAGTCTTGTGTCAAATTTACAGTATGAAATATAGGTGAATATTTTTCATGTATTTTAATGTACAAGATAGAGTGAATTTATACTCAACCTCAAAATTATTTTAGATTTATCCAAAACAAGATCTAGTAGATCTTCAACACGTAACTTAAATTTATACAAACAGTATGATAAAAACATCATAAGAAACACATGAATAAAATTTAAACACAACCCTTTGCAAATTTATAAACTATTTGAAATAAAAAATAAAGCCTAAAAATCATTTTATCAAATTTGTGGACTGAATTTTAATAATAAATTTTAAAAATTAATAACTACATCAAAAAATTCCTCATGAAGCCTCAGCCAACTTGCTTGTCTGAGTGCCGAGCTTTTTATGAGGAACTGTTTCAGGAGTGGCAATGGTATCACCAGTTTGTCCAATAAGCAATGGAGGTTTTTGTCCTAAAAACTTGCCTCCTCCAGCAGTTTTAGCTTTGGCCATGTTGTAGTCACCAGAATCAAAGTATTTGTTCTTTAAAAAAGATATATAATTGAACCATTGATAAATTTTTACTTTAAATGAGCTTACTCCTTTTGAAAGCCTCTTTTGTAATAGTTGTGAGCAACCTCCTTTTAGATCAGGCATCTTTTTTTTTAGTTTAACTTCTTCTTCCTTTTCAAGTTCTTTTCGCTTCTACAGAATATTTTTGGAATACTCTTTTAATAAATGACTTTTTTTGGATAAGTTAAAGAATAAAAATGAAGATAAACATTTACTTGTTCCGTTAGTTCCCCGACTGACTTATCATTATTGTCAGCCATTAAAATTGAATTAATTTTTGAATTTATTTGATTAAATGCAAACTTTTATTAGTATATTGATTGTGAAATCGCCCCAACTTCAAAAGGGTAAAAATTAACAATATGTCAGCCAAAAGATCCAAATTTTTTTAATGTAAAAGTGAACTTAAATATAATCATCAAAATCCTTTTTAAAGATTAGCTCAAAACATTTAATACATAATGTACAAAACTTTTCGCAAGATTACTTTATTTTATCCTTTACCTTACCTTATACTCCTTGATGATGTGAGGCAATCTTACCAAAATCTTCATAAATTACATGGCTTGATAAAATTCATTGTCTTTTTTTCTTACAACTGTATAATCCAGGCTATTTACTTTATTAAAAAAAAGATTTATGGAAGTTTTCATTTTTATTAAAACTTTTTTAGAAAATTAACCAAGGCATCTCAATAACAATTCCCCTAAATTTCTAAGACATATTTCATAATTGATTTATTCCTATATAAAATAAACACGTAATTAATTGTTAATGAAACATTTATAAACAAAATGTTTAAGGAAATTTCAATCGAAAGTAAATAAAGAAAAGTAAGTAGTTCTAAAACGAAGCCCTTTTTATCAGTGCTATTATAAATGAATAAAAATTTAACTTTTAAAAAATTCAATTAAATATTTACAGCAAATTTATAAAAAAATTCAAGATTCGTTCGTTGTTTTTTGACAATTTTCAGAAGTGATAATGATGCTCGGACTGGCTGATCTTCTTCGAAGTTCACTTTTGTACTTTTGGTTAACATAGAGACTGAATTGATTAAATGGATTTCTAGGTTTTGTAAGAGAGTGTTGACTTTCTGAAAAATGGGCAGTTTTACCTAGCGACTTATTAAATCTTTCTCCCCCTTCACTTAACCTGCGTTCCTCCATTTCTTTTAGATTTTTGTGAAGAGTGGCCGCAGAAGTAGATGAAGTTATGAATTTCGAAGGGTGAAGCCAACGAGAGGATTTTGGAATGCCAGAGTGTGAAGTGGAAGCACTACTTAGTTTCCTACCACTCAACCGTCTGGCGATAGCTTTATGAAGAAAATAAGTCCCTATTAGCATCATTTGAAATAATTATTAAATATTATTATTTTTAACAATTAATACAACATTGAAACTGAAGGTAACAAACTGATAAGTGGCTTGACAATAGTGTCTGTGTTTTGAGGATAAGCTGGGCTGGTTGAAGTCATGTTTTGTGTAGAATTATTCTGGTTAGCTGTTGGAGTAACTTTTCCTGAAAAAGTTATTGATAGCTACTATTGTTAAAGTTAACGATTTATGGTAAGTCTAAACTGATGTAAAATTGTTGCTCATTTTGCTGTCGAGGTAAGAGTTTTCAAAAGTTTAATTTTTAAAATTGCTCTAGACTTTTGAATGGGTTGAAAAATGCGAATTTTTTCAAAATATATCAAAACTATAAGACCATTTTTTAACTCAAATTTAATTGATGGAAGTTAACCAATTGATGCTAGATGTAAAATTTTTTGATTGTAGTTTTTAGCTTATAAAAAGTGAGCAATAAAAATTAAAAGTTTGTAAGGAACTTTTTAGTTGCCATTAAATAAAACAGGAAAAAAAACTGTAGAGAAATTCCAGCCCTGCCTACAAGCAATTTATATTAATTTATAAGCAACAACATAATGAACAAATTAAAATAGAATTTCACAACTTGGAAAAAGTTTCTGTAAAAAATATTTTATTTATGAAAATCTAATACTAGGTAATTTTAGATACTAAGAATTTTAGTAGCAAAATTACAGTTTTTTAAGCGTATGCTTTTAGGTATTAGCTTAATTTAATTTCTGCTGGCAAACGTTTTGTTTTTTGTTTAGAATAAAGTTAATAGCATTATGTATTTTCTATAATTGCATATAATCAAGCTCACTGGAAAATCATCAGTGAGTTTCTAAGTAAATCAAAAAACTTTGTAATTCAAAAATTGTGTTTTATTTTTACCCTATGATTGTCTTCTCACTGTTAAATATGTAAAACCCCGATATCATCATTCATAGAAACTGTTTTTTCATTGCGAATTAATGACGTATAAAAAAATTTACATTTGAAAAGAAGTTGAATATAGTGGACCTATATTTTCACTCATTCTTATGCTTACTACGTGCTTGCTTCATAAATTACACCCTTTACACCTAAGAATTTTGCTAGTCTTGAGTTGCTTGCTAACTATAAAAAATAAAAACAGGGTTTTCGAAAAATGTCAAAATTTTAAACTTTTTCAACAAAGAATAAGAAGTGTACATTAAAAAAATATTTTATCGCCAAACTGTGATTTATATGATTTGAAAAGTTCCTGAATGTTTTCAAATTTAAAAAGGCTTCCATAGGAACGGGTATTGAAATAAAAAAATGATCTTTAAAAAATGTCCAAACTTAGTAGTTTTCACATATTAATCCAACCTTCGTGTTTGGTTAAAAAGATTAATATGTTTGAACCCTAGCTTAACACTGTAGCTCCTAAAAAAATTGGAAACTTCTAACGCCTATGATTCATCGGTTATCGGTTTTTTGAGTAGTTTAACTACAGAAATGGCTTAAATTTAAGTTTGGTAGTTATACACAATGGTTATCCACACTAAAATTCATTATAATTTAAACAAAAGGATTGCAAAAAAATCATCAGGTAACTAATGATGATTCAAAGGTTACCTGATGATGATAAAGAATATATTGAAAGTCTTCGTCAAAATAAAAAATTCAAATATTTTGGTATTTTTATAATTCAAAATTTTGAAGCTAATTATTCACAATTTTTTTGGTTTATTTTAAAAGTTTAAATTTTATCAAGATTTTTTTTCTTTTTTCGTCTGAAAGTGTGCACTAGTTTTTGGATCACACGTGGGATTTTCAATGGCTCTTCAGCTAGTTGCAGAAAAAAAAGTTTCTATATTTTTTAACAATTATATTAAATAAATTAAGCAGTTTTTCGCCTCATATCCATTGTTCAATTAAGGTGCAATCTCAACGTTTGATCTAGGCAGTTCACACCAATCTCCCAAAAAGCAATTTCAAATTTTTTTGAAATATTTCAACTACGAGTGTTTAATAAATGGCTGGTTTGAAAGCTCTATGTTTTTTTCTCATTACTGATAGAGTCTAAAACATTGTTTCAATGTGTCAAACTGGGATAACACTCTACTGCTCTGCTGTTTCTACATAATTTGTTTAAAAAATATAACTGATCAAAACGCACTTTGAAAAAACTTTCATCATAATATTGAAGTAGTTTTTATAGAAGTTTTAAATTAGCTCTCTTTCACAATTTCGTGCTCTCAGATCAAACTATTGATACACTTTGCAATATGGGTACAATACGTTGGTTCTAAATTTTCCAAAATCAATTACCTAAGGCTATATTTTGCGTGACTTGAGCTACAGAAAGTTGCACATGCTAACAAATAATAGCGCTCATCGGTGCTGGCATCGTATGTGAGTTTCAATGAAAACCCTCGTTTTGAAAGCCACAATACTCTTTGAAGACCTTTGAACAACAGTGCTGTTGTTTTGTTTTATTTTTTTTCTATTAATTTTGAATAACTGTAAATTTATTTTAGCGATTTTTGGGATTTTTTTTCTAAAGCATTTGGACATACAAAGTGTAGATCATTTTTATTGGAGAAATGTTTTGAACGATTTGATTATGAATCGCTAATTTTTGTTTTTTTTATTTTGTTGAATAATGAAAGTTGAAAGACATGAAAAAATCTTTCTCAATCAAATTTAAAGTTTTCTTAAAATTATATTTTAAAATAAAAATTGAATTTAAAATAAAATACAATTGATCTCACGGTTTTTCGAAATAGCATGAATTCAAAAGATCTAACGAACTTGTGTTAATTCTTAAAGCGCGACTTTTATATCTAACTTATTTTTCCAAATTTTCAGTTTTATAATATATAAAACACTCATGGGTGGAATTACTCATAACAATTAACAATTGTTACTAATTTGTACTTAAAATAAATTTTGTGTAATATTAACCTTTTTGGAACAATGTACTTGAATATGCTGGAAATTGAAATATTATTAAATTAAATTATTTATTTTGTGTTTTCAGTAAATTTGAAAGATTCTTGAAAAAATTATTTGGAATTTATTTTATTTTGATATTGTTTTATATGAAAAAAACTACAAAAAGTTACCATTGCAGAATGGTATAAGTTCCGGGACGGCCCCGAGAACTTTAAAAAAATGTATTCAGTAAGTTTATGCCTAATACGACTGAAGCAATAATGAGTTTTGACATATGAAATTTATAGCAATACATTAAAAAATATTAAAAAATTTCACAATTAATGCCATATCAAATAAAAGTAATAAATTAAGAGAATATTTGGTTTATTTCAGCGTAATATACATTGAAAATACGACATGATGTATCGATAGAATGAAAAACAAGGTTACTTGGTGTATTTATATTCCTAAACGATTGGAATCTGGCTATAGCAGCAGAATGGTTAGCAGCCAAATCTCTTAGTCCTCCTTTTGGCCTCACTGCTTCTACTGGTAATACTTTCCTCCGTTTCTTCGGTAGCTTGGCTCTTGCTTGCGTGTGACTATAAAAGAGAGTGAAATTCGAAACTATAACGGGTACGGGTAAAGCAATGGTCAAGACTCCAGTGAGAGCACAAATTGAACCGATCAACATTCCCAAGTATGTTTTTGGAGTCATATCCCCATAACCGACTGTTGTCATCGTTACAATTGCCCACCACAAGCCAATAGGGATTGAGGTGAAATCATTTTTACTATTGGGTTGTGTTCTTTCTGCATAAAAAACTAAAGATGCAAATACAACAATGAAGAGGATAAGAAAAAATATGAGTAGTGACAGTTCGTGGGCGGATGCTTTGAACGTGTGGATCAAAATTTTCAAGCCAGGAGAATGCCTGTGTTAGGGATTTTTTCACAAATCAAGCTGTAAATAAAACATTTAAATTAAAAAGCTATCATCTCATAACAATAACCGACAAATTCCAGCGATAAAATTTGCGATAAATTCCTTCTTGATAACAATAACGTGTTATGATGAGGTTATTCTTGTCAAAAAGATATTATCATTTACAGCTATAATAAATTTATCAGCTCCATTTTGGATTAAAATTTGATAATCAATTTTAAAAACATTATGTTTTTTCAAGAGCTACATCTTTTTGCCATGATTCAAGCATGTTTTTGTAGGCATCATTCAGTCATAATGTACGAAGCTTCTCTGATTCACTTAGAAAAACTTACATAAAAATTGTTACATTCACAAATTTGAGTGTTTTTTAGAGTGGAAAAATGTTTTTAAAAAAATTATTTAAATATATTCTAACAAAAAATAGAAACAAATTAATAATTCAAATGTTGGATGCTCGCTTGCTCATATTCCTGAGGCAATTGGCAGATGCATTTTGTAAAGACATAACTGTCAGTTAATGTTTTATTGCATAAAAATAAAACTTAATTTGTAATTTATAAAAATGAATGAAACTAAACGGAAAATTTCTACTAAATCTTTCTAAATAAAGCTTTCAAACGTTTTCTATAAGTTTCTTTAACGCTCTACCTCAAAATAGACGCTGTTCCAGGTAAAACATTTCCTATTGGTATTATCTACTTCAGAATATATAGTGAAATATATTTGCATATAATATTATGCTTATATTTGAAGATTATGAAAGTTTTTTTGCGTTCTAATGCATCATCAAAAAGCGAGGGGTTTGTGGGGCAATGAGCGGCGTCAATTAGTCATGTGCCATACATTTCAACTAAAAGTTCTGTCATGATTAGATTAGCATCTAATCATTGCGCTGAATCAAGAATCCAGTACACGAAATTTCTATTATTCTGGATATCTGTTGAATAATTATTTTTTTTTATCACAAACGATGATTTTTTTGTTTTTTTTGCTTCAATCTTGTTGATAGGCAAAGTGAAGTGAAGTTGAAAAATGATGAAGTTGACGATTGAATGGGAAGATATTTTATTTAGAATTCATAACATTAGACAAATACTCAAAAAATATCAGTTATTAATTTTTTTTGGAGTTTGATACTGAAATTACTTTTATATATTTCAAAAATATTTTTAATGCGTTGAAAAAGAATTAAAAGTTTGGTTTTTAATTTTTTGATAAAAACTGTTTTGAACAAATTTGAATAAAAGTTTTTATGATGAAAAATTAATTTAAGTTTTTAAAATATTCATTTCTGTAATTCTTCAGTTTAAATCGTTTTTAACAGTTTTTATAAGTTTTTGTGAGTACATTTCATCAACATAATGCATCGTTCCTTTCAGTTTTCCTTTCTCTATGCAGTTGAATTGTTGAGTTTTTTTATAAAACTCCAAAAGTTTAAATATCTCACTAAAATCCAAGCAAAAAAGTTTTTGGTTTAAAATAATTTCGTTTATATCGATCCAACAGTTTTTTTTTAAAACTTTAGTTAAAACTTTAGCTTTTACAGAAGTTTGTTTTGTGTGAAATGCATAAATAAATGGATGAAGTTGAAAAGAAAATTGATTTCTTGAACATTGCTTAAAAAAAGATTCATAATTTTGAAAACTTTTTTCATATCAAGAAACATCGTGTCTCACTTGAATATTTTCATTTTTTTCTTCTACAAAAGTGAGCTAAAAATATTAGATATAGACTTTTAGTGACTAGGTTATTTAGTATCATTGTTATTTCATGGTTTAAAATAGCACTCAAGAGCTGCACATTTTGAAGTAAGTTTATGTACAAGCCAAATCGATTTTATTTTCTAATCTAAATAGTAATTGCTCAATGTTAAATGAAATTAGTATTTCACTTCGCAAGAGTTAAATTTCATTATACACTCAACTCTTGTACAACAAATTATTCTGTGTTTTAAGTGCATACTTTTCAAGTATACTTAATGTTATAAAAAGTGTGATTCAAATACCTGTTCAAAATCTTAAGCATTCCTTCAAATTATACATTCAACATTTTTAAACAGTTTTACGTTTTCAATAGAATATGAGTTTGCAAACATGTTTTCTTAAGGAGTGTGAAAATTTAATTTTATCACTGCAAAAAATTAGTCTATTGCTTTTGAAAATTCAGCTAAGGCTCAAAGAGTGTTGCTTATCAAACTGATAAGCTTATTGTTTTTTTTGATGAAAATAAAAATAGTTAAAAAAATGATATGATCTGATTGAATAATCAAACTTATTGTTAGATATAGAAAAAAAATGAAAGGCAGAAAGAAATATTTAATAAAGAAAGGCTTATATAAGCAAATAAGCAAGGTGCTGCGCAAAAAAAACTTGGAAACTTCAAAGCTTGAGTACATCAAGATATGAATAAAATATGGCCCGAGCTCGAAATATTGGGTTCTATTTTTAATTTTTCATTATCAACCATTAAACTGACGATAAGTATCAGGATATATAAAGAAAACCTCGTTGATTTTTATAAAGGATATATTAGTTTAAAAAAACGTAAGTGTAATACAAACCTAGTTAGTTTAAAAAGTCTCAAAATTCGAACAATAGAAAAGGCCTCCAAAGCCCAGTTTTTGCTTTTGAGCCTCATGAGAAGTAGGTCGACATAAAAGGAAAGGGTGGCTATCAAGTCTACCACGTTAACTGGAGACTTGAGAAACTGCAGTCGTTTTCTCGCTACCGCAAACCTTCGAGAGTGAAATTATGATGTGGGAAATAATTAAAATTGAAGCATAAGTGATTTTATAGTTCATACCTTGCAAACAAAACTCTTTTTAATTTGAATGCAAAGAAAATAAAACTTTGAAAAATATAGCTATTTTCATCGCGAAAATTCTGCCAAACTAAGCACGAACCTTACGAGAAACTCAATAGTGAACCAAACATTACAAGTGCAATCGATATAAAAGAAAGCTGGGTGTGGTTCTGAGTGTTCAGAGTTGTGGCAAGCTCCGCTATGGTACCTGTAAGCATCATCATCATCTTGGTTGATGTAGTTTGAGGCAACTGTCTCTTCCTCTTTTTTATATTGATTGAATTTATTTTTTTTGTTAAGAAGTTTATTTTTGTTGTTTTGAACCTTGATTTTATTACAGTCGATTATTTTTGTATTAGTGTTATGCTTTTCTTTATTTTCTGTGTTGTGGTTCCAATTATTATTTTGAGGAATGGCTGGTGTCGAGGTCTGAAAGATTTGTCTGTTTTTGTTAAAGTAGTAGCGATCAAACACTTCCTTATCAAATTTTTTTTTCAATTTATTATAAACTGCCTGATCAGAATCAGAATTTTGATTTTTCACACCGGTTTTTTTTGTTTTTTTCAAGTTTCTTTTTGCGAAGTTGCCATCACTAGAGACGGAAAACTCAATCTCTCTTGATTTTCTTTTTATAATTAAGCGCATTTTCTCTGATTCTCTTCCTTTTTTAGTTTTCTTGAAAATCTCAGCTATTGCCTCGTTTTTTGGTTTTTCGTGTTTGATACTTTCTGACTTATTATGCCAACTTTTTTGTTTTATGTTATTGCTAACCACTTCATCATGGCTCTTGTTAAGATGAGTAGAAAAAAAGCTGTCATTTGTTTTGTTTTCCGGATTTTTTAAAAAAAAGTTTTTTCCAAAAAAGTTTACAGTTTTTTTAATTATTTTTGACGAAGCTAACGACTGAGTTAAGTTTTCTTTAGAGAAGATTCTGCTGATAGCAAAAGTATTTTTTCCGTGCAAATTTTTTTTGTATAAATCATGATTTCTACTTTTGAAAATAACTTTTTGTTTTTCATCAGGTTTATTAAATTTTTTTCTTTCGTTTTGCAAAAGGCTACTTGCACTGGAAAGTGGAACATGGCGACGTAAAACACTTCTCTTAGACTCAGAAACCTTTAGAAGGTCGTTTTGATAAGAATCATCTTTCTCAGGAATCGAAGAAGATAAGTTTGAGCACAAATTATGTAGATGAGGAAGAAGGGTAAAATCGGTGGCTTGGTAACTATAATTAGATAGGAATGAAAAATTATTACGAGTATCAAAATACATCGATGAGTTGAAAGTGTTTGATAGGTGGTTGTTAGTTCTCATAAAACAATGAGTCTTCAGACAGAAAGAGAGGATGGAGATGACTATGAAAAAGATGGACACACCAGCAACTATCTGTAGGTGGTTTGATAGATGGGTTAAAAATAGGACTTTCAAAATGATATTATAAGTGTATTGCGTAATAAATAAGTTGTTATCCAAAACTTTTTAGATGAGTTTTGTTATCTTTCAAGTTCATATGCTATTATTTAAAAAAATTGAAATATGCTTGAGATAAGTTGGAATGAAAAACGATGTTGTGGTGGTATTTGAATTAATTATTAAACAAGAAATTTTCAAAACATTTTTCAATGGCTTTTTTTTGTGATAATCAATCAGTACAACTATACTTCTTATATTTCTTTGAAAACAACATGAAATATCTTGTTGTAAATAGCCCCACAACTCATCAACTTCGATCAGTCAAAACCACTTTGTACAAAAGATTTAGATTAAATCTTTTGAAGTTATTTTCTCTAATAAAAAATCCTAGTTTATTGTACAAGTTAAAATAACCTTTCTCTCTCTACTGAACTATGAAAGTGCTCTAAATTAAATTAAGGAGCAAATGAAGTTATTGTCGTGTTTTCATGAATTAAAGACAATCAAAAATTAATCTTTATTGAATGAAAACATGGAATGGAAACTTAATGAATGATTTAGAGTATTAAATTATTCTCATTAATCCATAGACGTTTCTATCTTAAATGGTTTTTCAAGCTAATTCAAAGGTTTTATAAAAACGTTTATTTCTTTTTTTTTTCTAAAAATAAACTTAATCGGTTGAAAGTTTTTTTCCATTTATTTCTTCAGCCTCATAGTTGAAATGCAAAACAATAAATATAAAAATTTGATCACAAAATTTTTTGTGAACAAATATTAAATTAAAAATACATTAAGAAGCTTATAAGAGAACATATCCAAGTACAAATTAAATTAAAGCGTGCTTAAAAAATTCAATTAAATAATGTTGAAATAAAACATAATTTTTGAGAACTAAAAAAATTTCGTAAAAAGTATGAAATTTATGTATTTTAACTCATAAGCGATTCATCAAAACTTTTGATTAAACTTTATCATATTTTGTTGACACTTCTTGAGATGAATCGGGCTGAGTCTGTTTTTATGAGACACTCGCGTTTTTTAATAATTCAACAAAATTGAGAAAGAAAATTTTCATTGTTTTAATTGAGTAAAGACTTTGATTTAATGTGCTCAATTTTGAAAAAACTCGTGCAAAAATCAGAGTTAAACACCCTGCAGAAAAGGAAAACAAAGTCCGCCATGTGACATTATTGTGGGTGTAAACATTGCGGCTCGTAAAAAATCATAAAACATAACAGTGAATATGAAGAGAAGCATGCAAGTCAAAAGAACTCACAAGTTGAAATAATTAAACAAGTGAAATTATGATAAAAGAAATGTTTAGCGATAAAATGGGAATAAACCAATATTGAGCATCGTAAAAGAATGATTGTTGCAAAAACTCCACTCCAATAAACTCTTCACCAACTCCATTAACACTTTTTATCACTCGTTCGCGCGATATTACTTAGAACAATAATATTTTCCTTGATATTGGTTTTTATTAATATTTAGTAGATTCTTTCTTCTCTCAAAATCTCGTTTGAATCTACTTAACTTTGAAGATAAAATAAGTGATAATTGAGTTTATTTTTATTCAATTTAATTATTTTCTCCTTCACATTTCATGAACAATTTTAATTTAATGAAGTGATTTCTCTTTCCGGAATAGAATTTGAAAGTCACTTTTTAAGATTAAGTGGCCATCAAAGACACATTTTTAAATTTATTTTCAACCCACCAGAATAAAACGAGTGAAAACAAACATACTAATAGCTACATAAAATAAAATAGTTTTATTTATATAAGAATATATTATTCATTCAGAAAAATTATTGTTCAAAAAACTAACCACAAAGTATTGATCGAAAACTTCTTTTTTTTTCTTTAACAAGATGTCGTTTATTTGAGCAAAAGGAATAGTATACAGTTGGCAATGTATAAAAAGTTAGTGAAAAATTGCGGTATATGTATATATATAAATGAATATATATATATAAGAGAAAACCTTAGCGGAAAGAGATGAGTAAGGTTCGTCAAACATGGCCCAAACTTTTGGCTTTGTACTCTTCCACCAGCCCACCTTACCAGCCATATGATCCCTGCATTGCTCTTCCTCTATGCCGTACTTCTTTAACAGCTCTTCCTGGAACGGTTGTGTGGGTTGAGTTGTATTGTAAAAAGGATCGATGTTATGGCAATTGACTGGTAGTTTTAATATGATTATTATCATTTAATTGAACAATCTTTTTGATATAACTATTATTATTTAGGTTGAGTATTATTTTTAAATGATTGATACACTGGGGATCAAACGATATTTTTAGGATGTTTGACGTTCCATAACGTAAATAACAAATATTTTTGTTTCTAAAAATGTTTTCAAATGGATCTCTATTTTTTATTGGTAGTCATGAAGCAGCAAGCTATGCTAAAACTTATAAATTTGTTGTTACCCAATTATTTGCGATTCAAAAAATTTAAAAAAAAAAATTGTTCTAACTAAATTTTTAACATCTTCATTAATTTGTCCTGCATAACTTAACACCATCATAAAAGCAAAAAAACATATAAACAGCATCCCAAGCATGATTTCATCATTATTATTAAATACAGTACTTGGGAAGGCTTGTCTGTATCGAGATCAAGACGGTCCAGAAGTTGCAGGGTTTCCTGCGTATCTCTGTGGCTGGTATAGGTCATCCAACAGCAGGGTTCTACCTTTGAAAATCACCACACATTACACCAATTTTAGATCAATATTTGAGGCTTTTTGTATGAGTTTTTTGCTTTTTTTCTTAATGAGTGGTAATACATTAAGAAGACAGCGTTTATTGGATTTTTTATTATTGACTAATATATAATATAGAGAATACATGGTAAAGCTTTGCTTCAATAAAAAATCAAATTTTATCGTTTTTTTTAATTCACTTATGAAGATTAAGCTTTTCTGTCTGTAATGGAACGCTGTTTTCATGTTTTAGTCAATTCAGTTAGGCAATGTGCATACTGAAATGTAATGAGTTAAAGTTATTTTTTTATTGTTGAAAGAAATTATACTTGATGGATTAGTTGGTTGTATATGAAAAGAATAAAAGTAAATTGGCTGGAAAATTTAAAATCCATTTGAAAATCTACAATAATAAAACCACAGCAACAAAACGAGCAAAATAGAATTGAACTTTGAAGCTAATAACCTATTATTGAAGCAATTGAAAAGTTCTCATCAATCAGATCAATACCCGTTTTTAATATTTTCTTTTAGCCAGACATAATTGAAAACATTTTTAGCAATCATTACTAAAGTTCATGATAAATACAAAAACCCATACTGTAACATATAATTAACACTACAAGCATTTTTATGATAATATTTCTAAGTCTTCATACAACAATCCAAGCAAGATATTCGATACAAAGATTGGAGGATGCTACAGAAGTAACGTGCTTCTAATTGATTCAAGGTGCTCACGGTCGTTGTAGTGGGTGGTCTGGCGATGAATTTGTGTGAATCTACTTAGGTTTAAATAGGGTACTATTGAAATATTTAATTGTAATGCACTGTTTTTAAGGTTTTGAAAGCAATTTCTATTATAACAATTTTAACATAGCTTTCAGCTTAAAAAAATTTTTTTTTAATTTTCTCTAGTTTTGAACGGCATTTGAATTAAGCATTTGAAAAATGTGCGAAATAACGAAAGAATTATTGTGAAATATTGATTTTTGAAATAGAACTAAATAAAATAATTGAAAACTTAAACATAAAAATCCATCAAAGTCTAGCTTCAAATTGGATTATGAAAACAAATCTTTTTTGTAGGTGTTAATAATATTAAGTTAAAAACATAGCAAAATTCACCTGAGACTTTTCAATTAAAATTTTTAGAAGTTTTCTTTTAACATTACTGAAAGGCGTTTCCGATAAAAGCTACATGTTATCAATAATTGTTGAATGAAAATTATTCATAGTTATTTTTAATTATTTAATGTAAGGTTTAACAGTTCATTTGATGAGAAAAAATATTTCAATGGAGAAACGATAAAATCTCTGAATAAATTCATCAATATAACGATGTTCTCTTATAACGTAATAATCATACCTGGTTTGAGTCGAGACCCCAGAACTCGAGTTCTTCTTCAAACAGGGGCCCACAAACATCAGTAGGATAATGCAGTTTTCCAGTTCTGTAGTAGTTGAGCACTTGCGCAAACACCCCGGGATGGCGATCAAAAAAAAATTCGTTCAGAATTGGGTCGTAGTTAGCGAGGGCTTCAGTTAAACGAGATAAGCGGGTAGCAGGTATCTTTTTGAGAGTGGCCTTGTAGGTCTCATGTCTTATACCGCCTACGTTTAGTATTACTCTGTTTTCTGGATCTACCATACTTCAGTAGTTTTAAGACTTGGTGTTTGCGAACTAAGGCAAAAAATGACTTTTTATGTTAAAATTTCATTTATTTGGTTTGATATGATGAGTATGTTGTGGCTTAGACTCGATGTTTAGGTTTGAAGTCTCCAGTCTTTCCACATACTTTTGCCTTCATATTTTATACTGTTGATAGTGTTTTAAAATAAATTCATTTTTTGTGTTTTCTATAATCAAATTTACAAAAAAAAATTTTCGTTTATTTTTTCAAGTATTTCAAATGTGACTACAAAACTTGAAAAAACAATAAAATTACAGAAATTTTATTTACGATTCTTTAAAATTTTTATAACACCGATGCTCAAGTAATCCAAGATGAAAAGATCCATATTTTAAATTCATAAATTCCCCAAATAAGCACTAACAAAGTTAAACAACTATGCAAAAAGAAAGGAATGATTTGTGAACATATACCAAATATAGTGTCTATTTGTTGATCTAATGATAAATTTGCTTATCTTTATCTCAAATAATCTCAGAAGATGCACGGTTGAGAGTTTTCGTCTTTATAAGCAGTAGGATGCAAATGCTATAAAAGTTGCAATTTAGGTTATTTATAGAAAAAAGCGCCTTTTAGACTATTCAATTTAGATTTACTCTATTTAATAAACAAATCTTTCGATATAACTGCATATAATTTTCATCTTTCTTCAATAATATCGAGTTTTTTCAATAAATGTATATGTTTACAAAAAGTGATGTACAAAATTAATTATCGTCTTTGATGTTTTACATGAATTTGATTATTTTATAGATATTTTTTTGCTTGAATGAAAAGTCTTGAATGAAATAAATACCAAGCAAAGACGATTCGTTTATTCTAGTAAATAAACAGTTAAATCCATGAGTGAAATTAGAGCTGTGAAAAGGATAAACAATCAAAATTTATTTTAAATAGTCTGTAAAATTATCTGAATATATTTTAATATTTTTATCTGTTCAATCTTTTGTCAAGATTAGTTTTCATCGCAAGTTTAAACCAACAAAAAATTCTAAATATGGAAAATTAAAGCTTTAATTTAAATTTTTCACAAGCTCTGAATAATTCATCTTTCAAACTCCACTAGCCAGATACTAATATATTTTCGGCCTGGAATTTTATTCGAATTACATCTTAGTTCTCTTTCTAAAAAAGTTTTTTTATCTCAAAGCTAATGCAATCTTTTTCATATTCAAAATATGTTACAAGTTTTCTTTAGTGCTTTTAAATTAATGTTCAACTTTCCAAAACCAAAAACATGATCCTATAAACTTGTCTGTCCGTGTGTTATAAATAAAAATACGGAAAAGTTTTACACAGAAAATTAGTTAATTTAATTCGCATAAATCATTTGGCAATGACTCCAAAATAACAAGTATTGGCTGGTTAAATCATCTCTCAAAGGTTCATTTAAAATGAGCAAATTTTGAATAAAAACATAATAAAAAACTTTTCAAAATGAAAATTTGAAATAATAACTAATTAATCATTATTGCAAAGGACTTTTTGAATTAACTCAATAGGAGTCATAAATGTTTGGATATTCTCAAATTAAAAAAAAATTTTTTATAATCTGATATTTTTAATTAAAATGGTGGTTTATTTAATTAATTCAAAAACAAGAATAAGGGAGATAATTGTCGGTTTAATTTCAAAAGATCTTTTGATGTTCCAAAAATGTTCTAATTATTTCTATAATTTGATGTTTTTAACTTATGGTTCATTACAACTTGAAAAAATTTTCAAAATTTGATTTATTTCAAAAAACAATTATCAAATCGATTTCATGTTAAGTTAACATTAGCAAATCGAATAAAAAATATATAGTTCTTGGTGTAACTTTTCAGAGACATCTTATGTATGTTTTGTATAGCAATTAAACTTTAAAAACATCAATTAAGGATTCATACATTTATTTAAAAGAAAAGCTATAATTTTCGATAAGTATAGCCTTATCATAATGCTAATATTTTATTCACTTATAAGAGAATTTAACTTATTGTACACAAGTGACTCATTTCGACTCAAAGTCGATGTTATTTTCACATTTTTTCACTATTAATGAAAATTTATAAAGTATTCTAGCAATTCATTAGTTCTTAAAATAGAGTTTGAGCCTCAGCATTAAGAAAAGGTTTTACGTATGGTTTATCTTTCAGTTAAGCTTGAAATAGTTGATGGAAATATATTTAAAAGTTTGAAAAATTGGTCTATATTTCAGAGTTTACACGTTGAAGATATATTTTCTATGATATGCTTCTAATTAAAAAAACCAATATTAAAGCTTATTTCTTATGCTTAAAGAAATTTTGGCTTTAATAATATATATATGTAAAAATTTAAATTGATCTACTTGAGAAGCTTTTCTAAGATTTATCAATCGTGAAAATATTCATTTTTGTATTCAGTTATTAAAAAATCACAGTGATTAAAATCAATAAGATTTCAATAATTAGTTATTTAATTAAAAAGCCAAAAACTACTCTGTCTAAAACCAATACATAAGTACATATATTTTGATTTTTTTCCCACGAAAAATAGTTTACTGGATGTAGTTAACCTTTTGACTATCATGTTTAAATACCCTTTCAGTCGACGACAACGTTAACGACTCGAAAAACAAATAACAATTGAGCCTATATAACATCAAATAAATTTTGTTGTTTGAAAGGTTAATGATCAGCTCAATCAATAGATCTCTAGACATATAATAATTTTTATACTGTCTAATAATTTCAATTATCAATAGCTGAAATACAATTATTTTTAATCAAAGTTATGGTTTTCTTTAATTTAGCCACAGTGATGTCTAGCAAACTAAATCTTGATGATTTTTCCAAGCCAAAGTAACAAATTTATAAACACTAATTGTTTTTTTATTGAAAACATACTTGAGAATGTTACACTGTTAACAAAAAACTTCTCATTTTTATTGAAAAAAAATCCAGTGTTCAAAAATTTTGTATTTGAAATTCATTTTATATTCAATTTTCATTGAGATTTAAGTAAAACTATGTAAAACAGAGTTAAGCAACTTAAGGAAAAGTAGTTTGGCTCGTGAATCATTGAGGCTCGCCAATGAGCAAAATCTGAATTTCCAATATTTCCCTCAAATTCTCTACATATAAAGAAACAATCCCGAAATTTAGCTTCATTAAGGGTAATTAACATTAAACTCAGAAGAAAAACTGACCTGTGAAATATTTGTCCAAGGTTGAGAAAAAATATATCAAACATTAATAAGTAAAGAAATAAGGAATCTTCGTAAGTTGCTTTATCCAATTTCTTGAAAATATCATTCTGACGAGCATTTCATAAACACAAGCATATATGTATGTGTGTTTTAGTAATGTGTAGACTGTATAGGCGGGTCTATCTTCTTGATAAAAAATAATTTAAAGATTCGTATAATCAATAAGCTATTAAACTTTGAAGTTTGCAACACATGTTTTCCTTTTGAACATTTTAAACTATAATAGAAATTATGCTTTAATGGTCCATTATTTAGTATTCTAATGTTGAAATATATGGTAGCCTCTTAATTCTATCTTCAATTTTATTCTGCCCTAAGGCTGTCAAACCATGGACTCAAAACACTAAAAATTCTATTGGAGATGAGACGTGGAATAACTGACTATTTTCTGCATTTTGTATCTGTAGCTTCATTGACGAATGAGTAATTAAGGTGAGTTTTCTTCGTGTCCTTACAGCGCTTGTTACAGATTAATTTCGTAACAAACAATCTATAATTGGAAACTTTTAAAAGTGCTAACTGCTGGCTCTAAACCTGATTTTACCGCATTATATATATTTAGTGAGATGCTCTACCAATTGAGTTATACTAACGATGGTCTAGTTGTTAAAAAAAAGAAAGTTTTATCGGTTGAATTTTTATGCGTAAGGTATGTGTGTAGAAGAGACATATAAGTTTTTGAAAAAACTCCATATGTTTTGACTATATTTCCAAAACTGACTTATTTAGTTTTTGGAGTCTGTTGATAGATGTGTGTGAACTGATGTTTTGTTTTGAAGTTTTTTACAATACAAAAAATTTTGATAATGTTTTTTTTTGCCTTCACTTTGAGAAGGGTTTTATGAGTTCAAAAAAGTTTGTAATTATGTAAAGGCAGATTAAAAACTTTGTTTTTGGCCTGTTATTTTGGAGGTAAGTTCAATTGTTTATCCTATTTGGTGAAATCATGATAATTGTAGTAATTTTGAAAATTTCAATTAAAAAAGTGTAGTTGGGTGTCAAGCTGGGGTGCTTTTGTTTGGCCGTGGTAACTTTTAGTGATGGTATTGGACAAAGTATTGATAAAGTATATTAAAGTTTGTCGGCCCGCATAGCTCAGTTGGTAGAACATTAGACTAGTTATCTAAAGTAACCGGAATCAATCTCGCGCGGGCAGACAGTTATATACACAAGGAGTAGCGCCCTGGGAAACATCTGTTGAACTAACAAACCCTAATATAGGGCGACAAAAAGTCGATCTAAAAAAACTAA
>OZ038320.1:26755596-27042278 GCA_964035795.1 Pterobdella sp. o SKG-2022 | reverse complement strand
AGTACAGGGCTTTTGAAGGCTGAGCTGAAATTTGCATCTTGAAGCCAATTATGAATCAAAATATTATTTGAATAGATAAATATAGTATCAGTAAAATCAGTATCATTTTATTATAGTCAGCATCTTTCCCTTTTCAACGGTTCACTGACTTTTCTACGACATGACCCTCTCTCTCCGTTTCACCTTGTCTTCGACATTATCAAGACCTTGCCCAAACCCACGAAAAAGCTTCTCCATCATACTTTTTAAAGCTTACTCAGTGCCTTTTTTCCTCTACCGCTTTTCACCTCTAATCACCACGCCTGCTTAACACATTCATCATCCACTTTCCTTACAACATGACCCAGCCATTTCAAACTTCTTTGTCTCATAACTTCAATAACCGTATTATCCAGCCCCAATCTATCCATCAACTCCTTTGTACCCACACCATCAGCTAGCTGCACACCACAAATCATTCGATGCATACGTTTTTCTGCTCTTCTCAAAATACTCTCTTCAACAAATTTTACCACCCAAGTTTTTGAGCCATATACATGACAGGTCTCACACATGTTTTATGAATTTTTCCATTTGTGTCTTTTACCCCAATAACATAGAAGACATACTGTTAAATGCCTTCCACCCCGGCCCTATCCTGCGTGTAACAGCTAGCTAACTTACTCCTCCATCATTCATATTATCCCCTAGATAACAATAACTATTTAGCCTCTCCAAATCACTTAGACAACAATCTGAAACATTATTACATTCCTCATTTAAAACATTCATACAAATCCTGCATTCAATATTTCCATTCATCTTACAAGACAGGGCGCATGAACCCACTTCTTACATGTCTTGCACTTCACACAATTTATCTTATCCTTAGTATCACACAAACCACATAGGTCAATCTTAGCCAAAACAACAATCCCACTACCACCACTCTCCATGAACTTTGTCTTACCAAGATTAACATTCAAACCTTTCCCTTCAAAAGCTGCCTTCCAACGAAAAAATTGTGCTTCTAGTTCTTCCATAGTCTCTACCATCAAGACCAAGTCATCTGCATAAAGCGAATCATTTAGAGCACTTTTTCTTACGTCTTTAGACAATATATCTAGCATTATTGAAAACAAAAACGGCAAGAGAACCGATTCTGACTAGCATTCATCAACACAAAATCTCTTTTTGTCTCTCTACATCCTCCATTAAAAGTAACATTCATATTATTCTTTTTAAACCAACTAATATTCACAAACATACCTTTTTCAACAAAAAAATTCTGACAGCAATCTACCCTCCACGTTTTTCTTACCTATTTCAAAACCTTCATGGACACCTTCAAACTTATCAACCTCTTTGCCAATGTGTCCATTGAAGTTTCTTAGGCAAATCAAAACTTTATTTTTATTTTCCACTTCACCCTCTTTAGCCTTCTTATCACAAAACTTCTTTTTACTCATCGATCTTACCCATTGTGGGGCGTAGACGCCAACAATTCTTACTATTTTTGTACCAAAATTAATTGCCACTACTATTACTATATCTGATATTCTATTTATTTCCACGACATTCATACATAAATCTTCTCTAATTAATATTCCTACACCACCTATCTTATCTTCATTACCAGACCACCATATTTAAACCTCCTAACTAAACTACTTACGAATTTCAAACCCATGTTTCTCTACCCCACTTCTTGGATACAGCAAATACCAACCTCCCTCTTCAACAACTCTTCATACTCTTTCCATTTAACGATCCAATATTAAAACTACCGAAAGAAAAAGACTTCCCAAATGAAAAGAAAAAAAAGAAGAAAGCCCAGGCATTTCTAGCACCTTCTGGCCACCCAGTTTACTTTTACCATCCAGCGAAAGCGGTTGTTTTATAAACTTTGAACGATTAATTTGGTTTTTAGCTAGAATTACGGGTTTTTTTTTCTATTTTATATTTTACAATAAATTAAAACTATTGAGTTATTATCTGGTAGATTTTTCATCATTAAGCAAGCAATATGTGTAGCGAGATAGCATATAGTGAATTAGTATATATTAGATTAAAAAATTTAATTAGGTCAAATTAATATAATTTAATTTATGATGAATTACTATAAAGAATTTTTACTGTTTTTCTAATAATAAAGAGATTCCTTCCAGACAAGTGCGTCGAAGAATCTTTCATCTCAAACTAAAGAAGGCTGAAGCATTCCAAAAAAACAGAATTGCAAGGAAATAGAGGAAAGCAAACGAAAATCATCTCTAAAAACAAGATCAAATTTCATGAAGCCAAGACAGGTGAAGAAAATAGGGTAGCTTTGCAAAACATGCATGAAGGGGAGCTGAAAATAGCTACATGGAATATTAGAAGCTTAATAAGCCCAGAATCCCTAGGGTGTGTAAAAAATGAGATGAGAAGGCATAATATCAGCCTGATGGGTCTGACAAAAATAAGATGGAAAGGACGAGGTGATATTGAAGATGATGGATTTAGAATTTTATAATTTTATATTCAGGAGGTGAAGAGAGTCAGCGAGGAGTAAGTTTATTGTTGTGTAAGGAAGCTGCAAAAGCAGTGAAAGAAGTGGAGTGTATAAGTGAAAAAATGATGATGGTGAGGTTGAGAGCAGATCCAGTAGCTCTCAATGTAGTGGTAGTTTATATGCCAACTTTAGCTCACGTTGATGAAGTGGAAGGAATCTATGAGCAGATAGAAGACAAGATAGGAGGGTTACCAAACAGAGAGTACACCATAATTTTGGGAAACATGAATGCTGTGGTAAGAAAGGAGAGTGATGGTATGGTTGTAGGTGATCATGGTCTGGGAACCAGAAATGAGAGAGACAGGCTTTCGATTGAGTTCTGTCAAACAAATAAGCTTTGTATCATGAATACCTGGTCCAAACAACCAAAACGGCGAGTATACACGTAGAAGGCTCCTGTAGACGGCAACAGGTACCAGCTGGAATACATTACTGTACAAAACCGTTACAAAAACAGTTTGAAAAATGCCCATGCTTATCTTGGAGCTGATGCAAATCCTGATCACAACATGGTTATGATAAAAGTGCGTTTACGTTTGAAAAGACCACACCTAGCAAATCAGCGAGTTTTGTGGAACAAAGAAGCTCTGAAAAACTGTGAAACGGTGGAAAGCTTCAATAAAGAAATAAACAATGCACTGGCTAAAAAAAGTGGTCAAATAAACGATGTGGAAAGCCAATGGTTGCGTTTAAAAAAAGGAATGATGCAAGGGGCAATAAAAACGGTTGGAACAAGAAAGAAAAAATCTCAAAAGAAACTGTGGGTGACAGAAGGAATGATGAAGAAGATGCGAGAGAGAAGGTGGTGGAAGGAAATAGCAACTGAAGAATGAAGACTTATGTATAGAAGACTGAACAACGTGTTTAGAAGAGAAACAGATAAAGCAAAAGAGGAGTGGTTCAAGGACTGATGTTTGGAAATTGAAGAACTGGAAAAGAGAGGCCAATTAGATCTCGTGCACCACAAAGTTAAAGCTTTAGCTTTATCAGCAAAAACATAAAAAAAACAGATGGCTGCTATTCTGAATAAAAACGGTGGTTTGCTAACAGAACCGGAAGCAATAAAGCATAGATAAAAAGCTTATGTTGAACGTCTTTACAACGCTTAAAACAAACCGGTTAGTTTAGAACTGGAAGATGAATCACGCGCAGCTGGAAATGCTCTGGGACCCGGGTTGATTACCAGTGAAATAGAAGAGGCAATGAAAAGTTTGGATAGGAAGAAGGCAGAGGGATGTGATGGTATACCTGCAGAATTTCTACACCCTTTACTTCGTAAACCATTGAACCAATTTATAAAGCTGTGTAAGAAAATTTATAAAGAGGGAGTATGGCCATCAGATTTCAAAAGAAGTGTTTTAGTGCCTCTGGAAAAGAAAAGGAATGCCACGAGATGTGAAGATTTCAGAACCATCAGTCTAATACTTCATGCCACGAAAGTGGTATTGAGAATAATAAAAAGAAGACTGGAAACAAAGGTTGAAGAATTTTTAACAAACAATCAGTTTGGATTCCGTAAGAAGAGAGGTACGAGGGAAGCTATTGGAGTGATGAGGTGCCTAGTGGAGCGCAGAATTGAATTCAATAAAGATCTATATGTGTGCTTCGTAGAAGCATTTGATCTTGTTGACTGGAAGAAACTAATGAGGATATTGGAGGAAATAGGGGTTGATTGGAGAGATAGGCGGCTGATTATATGGAACAGACCGCAGTGGTGAGAATTAATTCAGAAGTAACTGAGCCTTGCTTGATAGGAAAAGGCCTAAGACAAGGATGTCTTATCTCACCTGTGCTGTTTAACATTTATGCAGAAGCAATGATGAAGGAAGCTCTTTCCTCACTGGAGAAGAGGGTCAAAAAAGAAGGAATATTGATCAAAGCGTGAGGTTTGCAGATGACCAAGCCATGATAGCTGGAACAGAGCAAGGACTGCAGAGTATCATGGAAAAAACGAACAGAGTGGTTAAGAGCTATGGAATGAAAATAAATAGCCAAAAAACCAAAATCATGAAGTTTGGAAGAAAACCTGGCATGATCAGTATAACCCTTGACGAAGTCGCACTTGAGCAAGTCAAAGACTTAAAGTACCTGGAAAGCTATTTTTCGAAAAATGGATATACTGTAAAAGACACTAGGGTACGGATTGGAATAACTAAAAATGTATTAACTCACCTTAAACCAATCCTCACACGTGGACTCAGATAAGCGAACAAGAAAAAGCTGGTCAAGACCCTGATGTGGAATGTGGCGACTTATGCAGCAGAAACGTGGAACATTAACAAGGCAGACAAGAAAAGATTGGAAGCTATGGAAATGTGGTTCTGAAGGACCGAAAAGCTGACGAAGTCTTAAGCCGAGTTAATGAAAGCAGAGGATTGAAAATTTGCTGAAAATCGTCTTAGAAGGATGGATAAAAGGAAAACGACCAAGAGAAAGAATGAGGAGGAAAATGCTGGATGACATGATGGAAGAGCGTTTTGGAGCACTGAAGAGAAAGGCTGAAGATAGAAGAGGATGGAAGCAACTGATTTGAGAAACCTGCCGATAGTAGAATAACTGATTGATTGTCCACCCAAAAACTGTTAGAAACTGAGAGTCATTGCTTCATTCATAGAAAATTTTTGAAGCAGAAGTGCGCGATGGAGCGTGCCCTTGCTTCTAACGCGTAGCACATGCTTCATGAGTTTAAGTAAGAAAAAAAAAATTCAGCTAAATGAATTTTTTTATTTTACAAACAATTTATTTTATATCTGCAAGTCAAGTTTAATATAGTGAGAAAATTGAAAGGTGGTGATACCAAGATCTCAAAAAGGTTTAGTTCTTCTTATACTGAGGGTGTCAGATTCACTCCATTTACAAAACTTTTTTTACATTTTTATATACTTTTTAATTCTATTTCTTTCTTTTTAAGCAGTTTTTTGTTCTAACTCAACCTCTATAGTTTTTTATACTATTTTGCTTTTCTATTTAACTTTCGGCCTACCCTCTTTTAAAGTCCTCTATGATAAAATTCAATGTCTTTTTATTCATGCTCTTCTAATTAAAAACCATCTTACACAACTATCTTTAGACAAAGTTTCCAAAATTTCTATTAAACTCAACTTACCAATTGATTATTTAATTCTAAAACTAACTGATAACTTTAATTAAAAAATTTCCTTGACTATAGTTTTTTCCAGAATATCACTTATTTTGCCTGACACAAAATCTCACTCATATAGCATTGCTTACCTAACATAACTTGCATAAAACTCATTCTTTTATTTTAAAAATAGTACTCTTCGATAATAAATTGTTTCAAAATTCTCTTTCTGCTTTAATCCTAGCCACTTCCGGTGATTCGCGATTTCCACTAGAATCAACCCAACTTCTCAAATCCATAAAAACGCGTTGTCTCAAATCTATCTCATGAATGTTCTAGAAGTTGTGGATGAAGTCTGTGCTACTGCTACTTTGAGAACACTGAATTTTTTGCAGCCATCAAAAACGACACTCAAAATATACCAGTAGGCTAATACCAATTAACTAACTACATTTAAACAAAAACTGATAAACTAAAAACTTGTTTATTAAGTCAAAAATTAACACTAAAACAAAGAATCGTACGTCAAAGAATGATAAAACTTTAAATATAGCAACACTACTCCAGCCACAAACACCCTAAGTCCGCAAGACTGGAAAATTTATATACATCCATCATAAACCACAATTCATTTTTAAAAGAATAAACTATCTTATTAATCTTCCACTCAAAGATTGTGGCTTAATAAAATACTAAACAGTTAAAATAGATAATAAATATAATTTGAGATGTTGCTATTGTCTATTTCTCAGAATTCTCAGCTGGGGTTACTTGCTCTTTCTTATCATCAACAGCATCTGGCTTTTTCTCATCTGGTTTATCTTCCTTTTTGTCCTCAGCTGGAGCAACTACTGTTTCTTTTTTCTCATCTGCTTTTTTTTCTGGTTTTTCTTCAGATTTTTCATCTGACTTATCATCTTTCTTTTCAGCTTCTTTTACTTCCTCTTTCTAAAAACAAAAATATATATTTAATATGAAACATAAACTGAAAAATATTTATAACAACCTTGCTTCTTCGTTTTGGGGTAGGTTTTTTCTTTTCTTCAACAGGTTTTGGCTCTGATCTTCTTCTCATACTTCTACCTCCGGATGTATCCAAATCTCCATACAATGCTTTGGCTGAAAAATATTGGCAGTTAAAAATATTTAATAAATGCTTGAAACAATTGGTTTTTACCTTCAGCAATCATATCTGTGTCTGATCTCTTTTTACGACCTCCAGATTTTTTGCCGGTCGAGTTTTCCTACAAAAAAATTTTTCACCTAATAATCAAAAAGAACTAAGAAAAGAAATACTTACATTTTCTAATTTCTGCTTTTTTGGGGGCGATACGGCTTCTGTCTGATCGTGATGCTCTGAAGTCTGAAAACGTGATGAAAGGTTAAAAAATGGTAAATATCGTTAAATAATTTTGAAAATGCCTAATTATAGAGTTAAAAAAGTTATATTAAAATATAAATTTTATAGGAAATCTTAGCGCGTGCAAACAATTTCGCGGGACGAAATAGGCTAACGCTTTTGGCTCAAATTCGACAAGTCTCAAAAAAAGAACTTACATCATTTGTTGAATTCTTATCAGTCTTAACAGTTTTATCATCAGTTTGAGTCGACATGTTTGGTATTTATAATATTTATAACCTTAAATTTATCGAAACGGTGGACCTTAAACGACGCCGATAATAACTTGCTAACGCTGGTAAATGGTCACGTGACACAATTGCTTCCAGCGATTGGTCATTCCCAAAACCCCGCCTATTCAGATTTTAAACAAACAAAGGCGCTTTAAAATTTATTTCAACATTTTTAACATAGAAAAATAGATAAAATTAATTTTTGCATTATTTGAAAAAAATACACACATTATCGATGACTGAATACAGTACTCATATTGAAGATTCTCCATAAAATTTTTGGGACGGCTTTTTACTCGAATCTTTTTGAGGATTAATTTGAAATGGAACAAACTCACTTTTAGGTGGAAATTTCTTTTCATCAGTTCTATCTATATTTCCAAAATCGTTTTTTCTTTTTATATTACAATTTTCTCCAAATGAGTTAGTTGAATTTCGAGAACAGCTTTTTATGCGATTTATAGAATCTAATTCTTTTTTGATCCTGTCTTTTTCTTCTTTTATGCTTTTTAGTTTGCTTTTATTTCTTTCAATTTTATCTCCAAAATAGGAGACTAAAGGTATATGAATGGACTCAATGATTTCGATAAGATTTTTTATGAAAACTGCAAAAATTCGTGTGAATTATTTATTCAATTTTTTTTTACGAAAAAAATGTAAAAATTAACCTGATTTGTTATGAAGAGAAGTAAAAGGCTGCTTTGATTCCGCAAAATTTTCATAAATATCTTTTTCTTCATGCAAAAAAACATCTGGTAAGTTCCTAAAACATTCAAGCACTTCTGCAGACATGCTGTGGCATGATACTAGCTCAAAGTCTACATCAACTCTTTCATAAAGCCTTCATGAACATTCGAATATTAAAACATAATTTAAATATTCAAATTTCAGCATACCCATTATCAGTTGAATAAGACTGAAAACAGCACATTTGTATCCTATTCACCTGCTAATATTTTCATATAGAACACTAGTTTAGCTGAAAATATGAGAATGTTAAGTTGAATATGTAGAGAAAATAAACAATAATGAAACAGTTGTCAATGAAGTCTATATCTTCAAATAAGTCAAAAATGATTTATGAAACATAAATTTGTACACTCCAATGGTAAAAGCTAATAAAATATTTTCAAGAGTACTCTCAGATTAAACCTCATTAAATACACTGAAGCATTTATTTCCAAATGGAAAAAATGGCATTTTGAAAAAAAATCACTTTTACTGAGTGTCTGGTATAACTTACTAATCCACTTTAATTATCAATTTCCATACAAGCTCAACCACGCTCTGGTATATGACACCCAAATCTCAAGCCTTTTGGGAAACTGTCAACATCATTCTACAAACTGCTTCTCCATCTTTCCACACACTGTCTGGCAAAACAGAAAACAAGCACTTTTTTCAGAGAAAAAGCTGACATGGGTAACAGATCTTTACCAACCAAAACGTATGCTGTATCATTTCTATCTGATTAAACATTTAACAACAAGGGTCTCACACTCTTCAGCTAAAAAACCTGATTCTGACATTACTAATGAGACGTTTTCTAATATATTGACCGAAGGTATCCATTTAATAAAACTGGTGGATGTGCAGTGCAAGCTTAAAGAATGGCAGATCATCAGATGAATTGAGGGACAGACTGGGAATTCCAGACATCACTGAAGTGCTATGCAAAAATAGACTGAGATGGTTTGGGCAAGTAATGAGGATGGATGCTGGTAACCCAGCAAGTGCTTGCAGGCATGCGATGGTAGAGGGTAAGCGTGAACAAGTTGGATTAAGAAAAACATGGCTCCAAATAATAAGCAACGATCTTAGAAGAATGAAACTCTATGCTGAACTTGCCCAAGATTGTAGATCGTGGAGAAGAGCCATTATGACACCCTGTTCACCCATGCTAGCATGGAAACAGACGCAAAACGATTATGATGATGATGCCTAGTAAAGATTTAAGCGACATTAAACAATGAAGAAGGAAGTGTTATGAATTAATTCAAATTCAGATAAAAATTCTTAAATCTTAGAAATATATACATTGCTTTGTGAAGTGTTGAAAACAGAAAGAATGAGTCCTATGAAGCAACTATCTAGAAGTTGATATGAAGCTTGAGTTCTTATGTCTGTAAAAGTATACAATCTCATTTGAATATTAAATGGAAATTTTTTTCACCAATATTATGAAATGATAAAAAAAACACACAAACAAAAAAAATCATTACAGCAATACATGTATTTACATATAATTAATATAAATGTATATAATAAATTAAAAAATATAATCAAATAATGAGTACCAGTACATGTTTAAATGCCTTTGAAAAAACCTTTGTGAATATTAAAAAATAAACTTTGCTTTTTCTTATTTTATATGTTAGTCTTCATATTTTTTAAATTATAAAGTTTTGAATTTTAAATAACTTTTTTGATGTACTCACCTACATCAGATGGCATTGCAGTGATATGAGGATGTGAATGATACCAACCAACTATTCTTAAACTTTTTTTCAATCTTTCACTCATGCTCTGAAAAGGAATTTTACAAATAAAACCAGTTTTTCAATTTATTACAGACTTTACCAGCATTATCTACAGCTTAATTTGTAAAATAACATTTGAAACATTAAAATATACTTCAACATGGGAAGTGGCTTTAGAAAGCTGTTCTGGTGAAATTTCAACTCTGTCAGATTTTTTGTCTGATCTTTTTAAAGCCAGAGCTGAACATATCTTATAAACACCCTCATCGATTTTCTTTAAATGAAGACAGAAATTAAAATAAAACTTTTTCATAAAAATATTCAACCTCCCCAATTAAAAGTCCCATGATTTCTTCTTTTTCAGTAATCAAAGCATGGGCTACACAGAAAGAAAAAACATCAGAATTAAGTAAAACCTTTTGGAGCATCTTTATTTACAGGACTAACTAATAGACACAATCAAGTGCATTATTCGTCATGCGGTTGTATTTACTCAAAATGAATTGAAATGAAAACGAGTCAATAAATTGACAATATTGTTACATTGAACTTTCTTTAAGCAGTCGATCGGTTGAAGAGTAACCAAAATACAGATTTGAAAATGTGAAAATTTTCTAAAGACTTTATTCATGAAAATAGAAAATATTTATGTAAATGATTCAACTAAGTTGAATAATTTGTAAAAAACACTATTTATAACGCCTTTCACTTCTGAGTTGCTGATTAAGCTGAAAAATGAAGGTTCTTACTTTATATTAATATTAAACGAAAATACAATAAAACTAGTTTTTAAAACTGAACCAACCTCGTTGAACTTTAGAATGTTCATTATGAAAAAACTTCCATACTTTCTTTCAACTTTTGTGTCAGCAATGTGTATCATATCCTTTTTTTAAAAATTAACATATAGAGATTGCAATTTTAACCCATGACTTAGAGAAAATTGAATTTTTCAAAAACATGACATCCATAGTTGAGCAATTATTTAAAAAATCATGATTAATATTAAGCTGGATAACCTTATCAATATAAAAGTCCAGTTCAGAATTTGATTGAAACTCTCCCTCTAGGTAACTAGAACCTTTGGACCACACCATATTGTGCATTTTATGTTTGAAGCACATCAATTGACCAATCAATTCTTGTTCTGTCATGTTCATAAAGTATGCCAGCTTCGATATGGGCATGGTGGTATAAAGCCTTAAGTAACTCCTTGGAAAAAATTAGAAATATTTAAAAGTAAATAGGGATAGATAATTAAATACATTAATCTTGAAATGGAGTTTTCATTATGAAGTTGTCTTCCAAGTAAATCTAGATGACTACTTTTTTCATAATCATTAAGCTCCACCATTAAAATTCAAATAAATATAAAAACAATGATGAAGTTTACTAAAAGAACATGATAGAATTGATTTAATATTTGATAAACTTGATTTTTTCAACAGTATACTCATAAAAAATATTGATTTTAATTGTTAAAGTTAGCCAATTTTAAACACTTTGCCATAAACTTATTTGGAACTATTTAGAACAAAAAAAAAACGTTGAAAAACCAAGTACTATAAACTACGCAATCGAAAAACACAAAGATTAATAGATATCAACAAAAATAATGTAATTTTTATTGTTCACTGATGTAATTAAGACAATTGAAAACAGTAGTTTTGAGATGGAGTTTTCATTATGAGGTTTTCTTCCAAGTAACTCTAGACCACTACTTTTGTCATAATCACTTAACTCCTCCAATCAAGATTATTTGAAATATAGGAAAAAATTATGTTAACAAGAAAAAAAGAAAATGGTAGTGTTGATGTAATATATAATAAACTTGATCTCAACAGTACACTTATAAAAAACACGAATTCTAATTGCTAATGTTTACTTGAAACCATTTTAACAGAAAAAAAAAGTAAAAAAATTAAGTACTAAAAATGGAAAAATATCGGTAATTAAATATAGTAGTTTGAGGTGAAGTTTTCATTATGAAGTTGTCTTCCAAGTAAATCTAGACCACTACTTTTTTCATAATCATTAAGCTCCACCATTAATACAGACAGATATATATCAAGATTTTAAATCAGGTTTTATTTTCAATATTTAATATATTGCCAGATTCACTGCCTTAAAAGAACAATTTTTGCAACTTGATATCTCCATTTTTATCAATCTACAGCCCTAATTAACATAATGTTGAATAAATAGAAAAATTATATGCTAAATAGAACCTGATAGTGTTGATATTGAGTTGACTTTGCACCTCAGCGAGGAAGACATTGAGCTGCTGCAAGTAAGGCTCTCTATGGTAATTGGTGCTTTGGATGGCACTCAGGTTCGGAGAGTGAGCAAATAGGAACTTTGGACAAGCAAATTGGAAAAAGTGTTCATACTCTTTCAAATCGCCTTTCTGTAGTCCAGATAGATCAAGAAAAATGAATACTCATTTCCAATAACTTCATTGAAAAATTCTACATATTATAAGCTAACAAACAAAATACAAGTATTTAGTGCTCTGGCCTAGAAACTCTTCAAGTTTACGCCACTATAAAAATTTAGTGTTTATCAAAATAACAAAATACCTGCAAGTTGGCCAGCTGGTCAGAAAAGTTCTCTCTCAGGTATGAACTGATTGTTTCATCTATGGACATTGGGTGCAAAGCAAGACATACGACCAACAATGAAAGCATTTGTTCATTTTGCTTGTTCAACTGTATAAGGTAATATGACAAGGTAAAATCACCTACACCTACTCAATTGGTAAAGAACTCACTTGGTTATACAAGTATGTTTTGTTTTGAAAGTGTTGTTTAGTTTTATGGATGAAGAGCAACACATCAGTAAATGTGGTGATAGCATCTTGATACCTGATGAGTCATATAATAAATTTAATGATAATAAGGTACATAAAATCTAAATTATCAAAAAATAGTTTTTTCTATTTATCTCAAAACTTCTGATTTATACTTAGAAAATCAAAATTCTTAGACAAGGTACATAGAATGTCTAAGGATTAACCATTTGACTGCTTAGCATACAATATAAAGTTTCTGACAAAATATAATTGCACAAAACCATAACACATATACATTAATGATACTATTAATCATAACAATGTAGAAAATGATAACACTTAAAATAACAATACTTGTAATAACAACAAATATTTTCCACGATATGACTAACCTCCTCATCATCATATAGGCAAATCCTACATAGTAGCATGTGGTGATGTGACATGTGGACACTCGGAAATGTGAAGGCTGTGATTGCTGTAAATGGTTGCATATGTGGCATTATGCATTTTGATATTTATTGGTTAAATCTATCATTTGAATAAATAGTTAATTATCTGTCATAAAACTATTTACTATAAGTTTCAATTGAAGCATAAAGAACACAATGTCAGACATAAATGCATGCATAAGCTTTTACAAATTGGTTTCAATCAAGAATAAGTTTATACCTTCTTGATAAAGTTGATTTTGTCAACAGCCTTAAGGGCCAGATGATAATCACCGAGCATTGAGTGTAGTCTCAACAGACCAACCAAGCTGAAATAGCCCAGCATTTTATACAATTCATGACAACCAAATTCCCCTGCCACCTATTGAATACACCAAGATGATATGCAAGAATGGTCATGAATAAAAAATTAAAGATTCAGTGAAAATGATTTAGTAAATTGGAGCAAAAAAACACTTTTCAATCTTTATTTCTATTTTAATCATAAAACACAACATATCATTGTAATAATTTTCAACCTCACTTATTTTGGATACAAAGACTAAATAAAATCCTCCTCAACTATTCTATTGCAAATACCATAATAATAAATGATAAAAACCATTTCAGGATCCTCTCCACTGATGTATGCCTCAAGCTGAAGATTGATGTCAGACTTGTCGACCAGTGTGTGCAGAACATTGATGACATGGTGCACACTCCACAGAGAAGTATTACTTGACAGTGACTCAATCTCTTCTTCAGACTTTTCTGACACTTTAGAGCAATATTGACTGAAAGACTGGTACTGCAGAAATATCGATGTTTATTATTGAAATAATTACATTTAGGTGATATCATCATCGTTTTAAAGCCATTACCATTAGGGTTACCTGAATTATGTTTAGGTAATATTTATATAACACTAAAAAAGATTTGATACAAAAATTGAAACAAACTTATAGTTTAAATCTAATTAACTTTATCAATTCTCAATCATATTCTGGAAAATATTATTCAAACACTAATTAAAAAAAACAAGATCAGTGTTCCTAAAAAGAACCATCAAACTCATAGATTAGCTGAGAATTTTTAAAATAAGCCTCAATTTTATAAATTAGAATTTCAAACATATTTGTAATACAAATATTAACTCAAAATACTTCCTTAGAAAAGCTTCATCTAAATAGAGTATAGCGAAACAAGTTTTTATATTGTTTTTTAAATATGAATACATCTTTAGATGATACTATAATGTAAGGAAGAAAACTATAACCACTCAAAATTAGATGAATCACCTGATAAATGAACTCATCGATGATGTCCCACAACCACTGGTTAGGCAAAACCAAAGAAACAGGATGCTTGGCATCTGATAGATAAATGAAGTTGCCATTTAAATACTAGAATATTAACTCTATAATTGACAATATGTTGAAATTTTTGGAAACTTTCAATTAATAATAGTTGTAATATAGAAGTAACAAATACCAATGATGTAGTTGAAAAGTTGACAATAATTTTGAAAACTTTCAACTCTTTCATTGAAGGTTGGTCCAAACTGTTTGTGAATAATACAATTATTTTAAAATATATTTTTCATTAACTAAACAACTTCAATACCTTAGCATATATGTGCCTGTAATAGAGTTCTTTATAAAGAATCAAAAAAATTTCATCTGAAAAATGTAATGGGTTAATACTATGGGAATATCTTATTTTCCATTTGAACCAAACCAGTCTGCATGTATGTTGCAACAATATCTGCACTTGGCCATTTCCCATTTTCAAAAAAACGATCAGTTAATTTGTTGAACCTGAATAATTAATTTTTAAAAACACAATGCAATAATTTTACATAAAAGTAGCTGACAAAAAAAACAGTACTGACCCTTCTTCGTATGCATTTTGAATTTCATAAACGTTTTTTTCTTGAATATGAAGTTGAAAAAAGTTCAAGAAGTTTTTTATGACTTCAGGAATTATATAACTTCCTTTTTGAGAGTATTCTGAGTCCCCATCTGTGAACAATACATAAAAAATATTATAACCTTTGATGATTATAAATATATAAATTAAGCATATAAAAAAAACCATAATCGCTATTCTTTCTCTGGTATCCATATTGCTATAAAAAAAAAGAATTGTGTAAAAATTTTGAATCAAAATAACTACATGTATATTTAATAGATTATGAATTTATTACTTTTTCTTCGGAATAAGAATCAGTTTCATGCCACATGTCCGACGAATAGAACGAGAAACGCTTATTGAAATGCGAATGAGGTAATACTAAGAACTGCTTTTTGTGTTTTAACTACTGACCCAATTATAAAATCTTCAAAAAATATATATTAAAACATTATCGTAACAATCAAAAGCTTGAAAGCTTCTTAAATTAAAGTTTTTCAGATAAGTTAAATATTTTGATATTATAATTAAAATGAAGGTGATACATATGTCAGAAAAAAAAAAAGAAAAGAATGATCTTTTTATTCAAACATCAAATTAACAGTTGAAGTCAATCCATCAAAATTTTTTTATTCTCATATACTGAGAAATAAAGATAGCACAGTTAATTTCCAGGTAGCGAAGAAATCGTAAAACTTCCATTTCATTTTTCTCAAAAGTAACCCTTTAATATAAAAAAAAATGTATATCAGGAGAAGTAAAGTAATAGGTTCCCATTTCAATTATGAGGTAAGTAAAATATTTTTAAAATGTATTAAAGATGGTCACAGTAGAAAGTTTTTTTTTTCAAATTAATCTGAAAAATTTATGTTTTCTAGAAAGGATTTTTTAACATCAAAATTGATGTTTGAAAATTGCATTAACGTTCATATTAAGCTGCCGTTTTGTCCCAAGAATGAGAATTTAAAAAGAAAGTATCTAGAGACTATTGAAAAATTCACCGGTTTCGGTATAAAAGTGGCATACTCTTTTTTCAACACAAAAGTTCGTTCACTATTTCCCTCAAAGATTAATTAAATCATCAACATGTTATTTATAAAGGAGTGTGCTTTTGCGAGAAAACGTACATTGGTGAAACTAAAAGAACCTCAGTGGTTAGATGAAAAAAACACGTGTCTATTATAGGTACGTCAGAACTTTCTGAACACCTTGCTTCCAATCCCACCCACCGACGATATTAGGAAGACTTCTAACAACATAAGAAAAAAAAATTTCGGAAGGATATTACATAAGAACTTAGAAACCTTCATTAAATGCTGAAGTGAACTTCAAAAAATTTTAATATTTTTGTTTCTGATTGACTTGAGTTTTTTATTCATAGTCGATTATTATTATTAAAGGCATATTCAATTGCACTTATTAATGTTATAAAAATTCTTATATTAACTTATTTATTTCTTTTTATTTTATTTTATACATTTTTATCATAGTTTATAGCTAATTTTATTTTATTATTTTAAAATTTCATTTTCATTATTTATTAAGCGTTCTAGAATTAATGTTTAATGATGTTACCACAGCAGTTAGCAACGTCTTCAAATTTTCGTACTTGAATATGTGAGGTAAACTTAGAAAAGCTTTGTATTATATTATCCAGTTAATAAGTGTTTAATTTCAATTGTTTTTGTTCATAAGCCAGTTCAGTTAATCATAATATAGTTTATCTTCAGCCAAATAAAACCATGTATCTCATGAAATTACTTTTATCTAGTTTCATTAGAATTTCATTAAATCCTCTCTGTTGCTTTTTCTTGTTTTTTCACCTACGTCGTATCAGACAGATCTCTTCTTATCGCGATGATGCCTTTCTTAAGGTTCTTGTCTGCTCTTTTGTTCTCTCCTGACTTGATTACTGCAACTTTTTGTACTTTAAGCTTCCTAAATCTACTCTTTACCTTCTAACTAAAGCTTCCAACTCTGCTGCACGCCTGATCTCTCATACTCCTAAATTCTTCAATATCTTTCCATCTCTTGTTGATCTTCACTGGCTTTCTCCTCACTTTCACTTTTCCTTCAAAATCTATACTTTCATGTACACAATTTCTCATTCTACTTCGCCTTCCAATCTTTCTAACCTCTTACTACCTCCTAAACGTGCCGGCCCACGGTCCTCTACTCGTTCTCAACTTTTCATTATCTCGCTCTCTCTCACTCCTATGCTAAATCTGCTTTTTCTTTTTCTGGTCCACTTCTCTGGAACTCTCTTCCTCCTAATCTCAAACCTTCTTCTTATCCTGCTTTCCTAAAAACCTAAAAACTTTCTTCTTTAAACAGTTCATAGCAGAGTGCCTCTAAACGAGGCGTAAGAGGCGATATACAAATAATAAATTATTATTATCATTATTATTATCTGTAGTATCGTGTGGAGAAATTAATAGCTGACTAGGAATAGAGAAGAGTAAGTGTTAGCATGTAGTTTCCAGTAAACCACGCATAAAAAGTTGAAAAAATTCTGGAGAATAACCTGAAATCAGTTTTTTTGGTTTTTAGGTTTTAATTTAATGTATTTTAACGTAATTTTTTTCAGTAGTATATTAATAGCATATTAAAAACAATCTTTTAATAAGAAAACTAAGCTACCCTGATCGAATCTTTAGATTGCCAAAATTATCTAAAATGTTTTTATTTGGATTATCAAAATCATCATCATCTGAATACAGAAAAAAAGACGTCTAAAAAGCCAAAACAACACTCACTAAAAACGCCATTAAATGAAAGGTACAAAAAAGTTACCACAAATAACGTAAACCATAAAAACACGACAATATTTGAATTTTTTATTGTGACGAAGCTTTTTGATATATTCTATATCATCATCATGGTAACCATTACCACAAATAAGTTTTGAGTAATATTTGAGAGCACTAATTAGTTTATTAAGATACGGAGCTTTTCGTTATCAACGTAACATTTCTAAGTATATAATTAAATAAGTTTTTGTTTATTGTGGAGGATGTCGAATAGTTTACCTCAGTTCTTCAAGGAATTTCATGGCTAATGCATTTCGTTTAGGGCACTCTATGAGAAGTTTGGAAACATTTTTATTAAATTACTGAAAATTAATGAAACTTTTAAAACAATTTATATATAAAATTAAAGAAAACATGTTAAAAAAGAAAATCAAACGAATAAAACTTACAAACTTTCTGATAATAAAAACTTTTGAGTCAGTTTGCCAAGAGATGCTTTAATTAGATAACCCAGTTAGCTAAATAAATTGAGATCGATTCTTTTTTCCATTATAACTAACTGGTTCAACGAGAATGACAAATTTATTCTAAAATTTTCACTTAATTATTCTGAACATGAAAATTACTTAACATTCATAATGGTATATTAATAAAATTTGATTCCCAATTGCATAAATACTATTTGTCAGTTTAGAATATTTGTAAGCTATAAATGAAGTTTAAAATTATTATATCAAAAGCGTTGAATATTTTATGTTTTTCGATTGAAAATTTTGATTCAGTTGTACTATAAAGCTGTTAGTGAAACATTGATTAAAACCTGAAAAATAATGAGTTTAAAAAAATTATTTAAATAACTTATTTTTATGCATATATACAATTTTAAATACATATTATTGTTGGAAATTTTCGTTGGAATGCATTATGAAATTAAACGTCAAATCAGCATGGGATAAAAAATATTAGAATTTTGATTGTGTGATATGCAATGAGTAAAAATCAAAAATTCATAAAAGCATGTTGTTAAAAGATTTTATACATCTATCTTGAAGTTTATCACTAAAATTCAATCTTAAATTTCTTCTAAAGCATCAAGCTTGTAGAAAGCTCAGTATCTATTCTGAGAACTTTCTGAGAAACTGTTGGCTACAGCATCGATGGCAGCCCCTCTGATAGCATCGTTGTTCACTACTTGAGATGCCACTTCTTGCTGAGCTTGTTGCATTCCGCCAACGTTCCTATAGTACCTGAGAGTCTTTAAAGCAGTAGTTTTAAGGTGAGTTTTTTATTTTTGATAGGTAGAACCTTTTAGGAGTCACGATTAAAAAGCTCGAAATTAGAAATAGAAATCAATTGAATTTAATAATATTATATATTTCGAAAAAATTTTGAATTTTTTCCCTTAGTTAAAGGAAAAACAAATAACCTTAATGATAAATAAAATTGATGTTCCAGCAAGTATAGCAAAAAACACTCCAACTACAACCATAAAAACTCCTACACCATTTTGATGGTATGTTGCGGTTGAAATTCCACTGATGAAACCGCTGAAAACATTAATTTGAAGAATCAAAATTTTGATAACCTAAGAAGGCGGTTGTGAAACTTCAAGTAATTTCAAGTTACTTAAATAATATGCATGTTGGTTCAATTTATTGAAAGGCAAAGATGTTTAAAAAATCTTACACTCCTCCTGATCCAGGGATTCCTATGCACCAAATGATCAAAAGAATGGTCAAAATACTATTAGCCAAGAAATAATTCAAAAAATTCAAACTGCTATCTTTCCTTAAATTACATTAATATTTTTTTCAATTCATTGAAACCATTGCGTTGAAATATCTTATACTAACTTGAAAGCATTGTAAACGCTCCTAAAACACAGAATGTAAACCAGTGGCGGAAAAATGATTAAATAGAGTATTGAAAGTCCAAATGTAGTGCCAGGTGTTTCTGAGTTGTTAGCCAGCACGTAACACAGCGCAGCAATCGTGTTGATTGCCATGGTACAACAAAATGCTGTTGTCAATACTTTCATTCAAGCTCATGTAATATCATACAGTATAGTATAAATACAAAAAAATATAAATGTTTGGTATATCATAATACAGTTTCTAACTAAAACATAAGGCTTAAGATGTATATATAAATTGATGAAATATGAATAAAATACTAACCAATCCAGTGAAAAAAGTGTTGACGGACAAATAATTGGTAGCGTTGTGGAATGTCCACATTGATATCTTGTCTGAAACATGGCTTTATAGGGCAACATAAAGGTAGAGGAGGGAAGTTCTTATCTGTGCCTGCCAACATTATATCCCAGCTTATAAATATCATAAAACATTCATGTTTTTTGTTTCAAAACACAAATTCAGTTGAAATTCATAAAATTTCAAGATGAGTTTATTTTTAAATATTATCAGTCTAATACGTTTTTTTAAAATATTTGAGTATATGAAAATTTTATCAAAAGCAAATGTGAATAGACATGAAATAAAATTAGTTGATTTTTTAATGATTTCTAACCAACTATTCGTTGATTAATTCTTTGCTCTTTTGCTTCTATTTCTCTTGTCTTTTTCTCAAGTTCTTCTTGTTGTTTCTTCAGTTGTTCTGTCACATCTTGCTGATAATTTGTAGAAGTAGAAGAAGATTCATTTGTTTGTATTACAGCAGGTGCCTGATAAAAAAATTTTTAATAAAAAATTATAAAATATAAAAAGCAGACTATTTTTGTTATAGTACTTTATCTTTGAAGTTATCAACAAAAGGGTTGAAATTATCCAAAGTTTCTTGTTGGTTATTTGGGTTTGTTTTGGCTTCTTGTATTGAAGAATCCTGAAATTATAATATATGTAATTTTAGCTCTTTTTATTCAAAATAATATGTACAAAATAAAACTTTGTTTTCTTGAAAACTTTATAAACCTATGTCTAAAATAGTTTGTTTAGATAAGTGACAGATTTTTAGAAATTAGAATGGTTAATTATTAATTAACATAGCCATAGTTTTATACTGAAAACATTTTAAAAATTATTTAAACCAAATACTTCAAAAGGATTTGAAAACGAATCGGCCATTTTTACAAATTTTCCAGTGTCTTTTAATATCCTCGTAAGTTGCCACACTCAAAAATCTGATTAAGCAGGTGAGAAAATTTACAATGTTTACTTCCCCAAAATTTTTTGAAATTCTTTCAATAAAAAAGTTTTTAAATATAAAATAATGTAATTTTAATAGAGTAATAGCATTAAAGTTGAATTTTTTTCTTACTTATTTAGTGTTCAAAATATATATGCACATCTTCTAGTTTTTCCATTAGTAGATTTTTAAAATGCTATTTTCAATTTTATAGTAAAAATAAAATTGATTCCAAACATTGAATTAGCGAAAAATTTATTAGAATTTTTGAATAGCTTTTAAAATTTTAGTGCAAAAACTAAAGATTCATAATTGAAGTATCCAGAAGTAATTAATTTCCTTCTTCTTGATTGAAACAACGCCTTACAATTAAATAATTTTCTTCAAATCTTAAAATATATTTCGCAAAAATTTTATTTATATTATACAATCAACACTGCATCAAAAGCTACAAAAAATTCAACTGAAAAAACGTAAAATAAATCTAAATTTAGTGACAAATTAGAAGCCTCAGATGTTAAAATGTAAATACAATTATCTCTCCATCATCAGAAACCAGGACAGCTCGTTGTATTTACTTATCGTATACACCATTAACAGGTTTAGTTTGAAGTAGAAACCTGTTTTGATAGAATAAACACTTAAAGCTAATCTACCCTTTCACAAACCTAACACAAATAAATGAAAAAATTTATTTTCTTCAGCTGTATCTATGTTTGTATATTTTTTAAAATTATCCCCCATAAAGATGTTCACTAGAAAATTTTTAACCTCCTTATCAATGTTTCTAAAACGCCATGTTGTGCGTTATATTTGTCTTCAAATCACTTCGAGATATCTTTTCGTGAATTGGAAGTACTAAAAAAGATTATTCAAAGTATAAGTTTAATTGTTTTTAACAAGTTTTAAATTTTCATTTACTGTATGTTTTTTACATTGAGGTTAATTTTACAATGAGTATAATTTTTTGAGTAAACCTATAAAATGTTTAGCCTACTGTAATAAGTAAAGTAATTGATAAAAGAGTGTTAGAGCCTTTAAAGAGAAATATAAATAAAAAAAACAACATGGTTTTGACATAATTGACCATTGCTAGAAATTGATAAAATTATTTGATAACCCCAAATATTTTGAAAAAAGTACAAATGTGATTTAAACAGATTCGAAGAAATTTGTTGCTAATGTATGGTTAAAAAACTATTTGGCGGACTTTAAGAAATGTGAGTGAAGAAAAGTGATCAAGAGCTGTAGAAAACTTGCATGTAAAAAATACTGAGAGTAGCGGAAGTATAGAATAAAACTTTTTTTTAAAATATAGCGAAGCTACAAACGGAATTCGGCTTTAAAAACTAAACAAACAAACAAAAAAAAACAAAAACAAACAAATAGCGAGTATTATAATAGCGGCATGAAATTTTTTATCAAACAAATAAATGAATGGCTAAAGCCATTTTCAATAGGTTTTTTCCAGAAGTTTACAATAAAGGATTCAAGTTAAGTAGATGATATCAGTAATGGATTAGTCAAGGAAGAGATGAAAAGGTTGGAAAAAATTTAGCCAAGATGAAAGAGAAAAAAATATTTTTAGTGATGAAAACAAAAAAAACCCATGGTTGTGAAAGCTGAGAGTTAGAAAGCGAAAAAAAATGATAAAGAATTGATAAAACTGAAAAAAATAAGCATTTGAACGATAAAAAAAAATAAATAAAAAATAGTTTGGTAATATTTAAAAAAAGAAAAGACGAAAGAACAATGATAGACTGATAAACCAAAACAGTAAGGTCACGAACAACTCTTTAGAAACGAATTATTATACTAATTATACTATGACATAGAAACCTAAAAAAGACATCTAAAAAATAGAAAAAAAAAATAAATATAAAAAGATTTTTGAACGATAAAAAATAACTAACTGTGTAAAGTGATTGCAAAGCATCTTAATTTCATAAATATAGGTCAAGTAAGTTAGTAGCTAACAACAAAAAGAAATTGCAACTGGAAATGGCGCCTAAGAATATTGAAAAAAGTGAAAAAAATTTACGAGGTTCAATAGAAAAATCCTATAAAAGAAAGCAATAGAAGAGATAATGCAGAAACGAAAAAAAATATGTATAAATGTGCTGAATGATATAAGAATATATATGATATTTTGTGAAAAAGTACAGAAAACTTAAGAATGAAGGTAAAAGCTGAATGGGTTAAAAAAATGCAATTTTGAAACTAGATAAGTTCATAAAAATTGTAAGAAACCTGTGAGCTCGCATACATACATGCGTGGACGCTTTCTCGTTTGCGTGTCTAGCCATTGTGAATATCACGATAGCCATTATGCTGAAAAATAGAATTTTAAAATATGAAAAATATTAATTTTTTTTGATGAATTTAATTAAAAATGTTTTGAAAACTTTTTTTTACTAAGCCCTTATTGATTTAACTTTTAAAAAGAGCTGAACAGAGACTCTTGTTTAAAAATTAAGAATAAAGCTCGAATGCAAATATTCAATTTAGTTAGGGAAATAAAAAGTTCTATAGTTTATATATTTCATTTTTTATAATGTCTGTTAATATTTCGAACAAAAAGTTAATAAAAGTCATCGTAAGTAACATAATAAAAGATTGCGGATTTGAAAAGGTCCAGGAAAGATGTTTGGAGGTTCTCTGTGAATTATATGCTGCTTGTAAGTTGAAAATTTGAAAGATGAAATTTCCAAGTTTTACTGATAAACATACCACTTCAGTTCTGAGAGAAATTCTTCAAACCACTAAAGCTTATTCAGAACTTGCTGGCAGAACCCAACCTCTTGTCACTGATGTTTTAATGACATTTACTGAACTCGGTGAGTGTTTTATTATTCAAGATTTATTTAGAAAATTTCTATCAATTTCTAAATTCAGGGTTTGATTACTCAAATCTACAAAAACCTACTCAGCTCAGCTCATGCCTTATGTTATCTAGATGTAAGTTTTGATTATATTGCTAATTTTTTAGTTTGATATTTTAAATTATCACAGTAATGAAGGCTACAAGTAGTAATAGCACAAGTAACAAAGGATTAAAAGTGGGAGAAACAAGAAGCATAACACATGCTCCTTCTCACCTTCCTTCACTTCCAGATCCTCATACTTATATAAAGACTTTTGTAAGCTTTTTCATACTTCAATTATTCATGGTTAATAACATTTTAAAATACGATTTAATTCTTAAAATTCTAGTTATTTTATTCAAATCAGTATATGATAAAATATAAATTCATAATTTTAAATTTATTTATCTTTTTCACCAGATTCCCATAAACCCAGAGAGTGATTATATGGAACTGAGGAAAAAAATTTCTTTTCAAAGAAATAATACTGAAAAGGCTTTGACACGATTCATTGCCATGACTGGTGCTACTGAAAATCTTTTTGCAGAAGATCCTTATGCTTATCCTTGTTGGTGATTGCCATTTCTATCTCTATATTCATATTATTCACTTTTTTTTAAATAAAGTTTTTGAAATTCAATTGTACAAGGAATGTTTCATATTTAACCAATCAAAATGTTTCACAGTGATAGCCAGCAGACTTCCTAATATAACAGAAAATGTTATACAAAAAGAAGATGAAGAAGACGATGAAAAATTTAAGAGTGAAGATGCAAATGCTAAATTAAACGAAGATGGTGATGATGAGGTTACTATTGACAATCCATATCTTAACCCAATCATTATGCCTGATGTCAGCTGATTTTTGAATAAAACAATCTTAAAATTTCTATTTAGATTATATAAAAATCAAATAATTTTATTTTTTTGAGACACAAAAGTTTTTGAAATTATTTTACAGAAAATGAGACGTATAAAAAGTGTTTAAATGAAATTAAATTATCAACAGTAAGAAAATTACAGGAATGCAACAATAATAATCAAAGTGAAATTTATTTGAAAAGTTGAAAGACAAAATACAGCATATGAATTAATATTAATGACTGAAAACAGTTTAACGATAAAATGGCAGATGGACCTGCATAGAAGAACTTATCGAAAACTACAAAATAGCGTTAGTTGTTTTAGGAACTAAATTCTGAAACATTGAGTAGGTTTGCATTGAATTGAGTGCCAAGTCATCTTCATGATTTGTGCCATGAGCATTAGCAAAAGGTCTATTATAAAGACCTACATAAGTTGGAGAAGATTTGACGGAGTTTTTAAGAACTGCTGGATAAGGAGGCTCAGGTAGCATTTCCAATGGTTTTTTGTCTATCATCACTTGAGATACCAAGAGGGGATCATCATTAAATTTGTGCGAGTTAAGTCTATTCGATGAAGGAATGGTAGAATATTCATGCACAGAGTGAGGATTTAGTGGTAAGTTACTTCCTTCGCAGTTTAACCAGCGTGAAAAACTTTGCTTTCGCTGATTAAGCGCCTTCATTAGCCAATCCGGACTAGTGGGAGCTGGCAATGTGCTAGAAGGATCTAAAAAAATTTATTTAAATAGTTATACACTTCAATTAAAAAAACACTAAGTTAAAAATTGTATTAAAATCACTACCATAGTTTGAAGAGTTGTACATAGCATCTCTATATGGGTGCAAGGTGTTGAACTTGTCTACAGCTGATTCTTCCGGCATAATCCTGTTTAATGATTATGTATAAAGCTCATGAAAAATTGGTATATTCACTAAAAAATCTGTCATTTGTAAAACATACGTGGTGTTAAGCATATCTCCAATGTTGTGTCCAAAACATTTTTCTGGGTCGATTTCAACGTCAGAACAATACAATCTAGAAACTTTTTTCTCATTATTTGTCTGTATTATTAAATTAAAATAGATGAAAACATTATGTTTTTTTAATATAGGTATAATGTCTTTCTATGATAAGTATACTAAAAGAACTTACCGATGATACAAGATTTAAGTCTCTGTTAAGATTAGCTAATACAATAGATTCACTGCTTTCAGGTATTTCCCCTAATATTAAACTCTCTCTTAGTTGACTGTGCTTATCATTGCATGTAATATCATCTGAACGATTTTCCACATTGCATGGATTGTATTTAATGTTTGCATTAAAAAGATCATAGTTATTATCTATAGGTGGTGAAACTTCTTTGGAAGCTTTTTTGGTTTCTTTATGAGTTACTGAGCAAACAACGCAAATCAACACTAATATAATCAGTAGGCATCCAGCTGCTACTCCTACTACAATAGCTAAATGAGCCTCTGTTAAGATCCTTTGCACCGTAATAGGGCGAGCTTGTGAATGGGCAGCTGACAACGAATCAACAAAAATTTCTAAAGTAGCGACTGTCATTTTTGGAGGAGAACCATTATCTTTCACTAATACTACTATGCTAAAGGCGCTTTCATCTGGAGGCAAATGTGAGTTTAAGAAAATTTGTCCATTATCAGAGTTCATTCTAAAGAGATTTGGATGACTGCTTTGAGAAATAGTATATGAAAGTTTTGAGTTATTTCCCTCGTCAAGATCCCCAGCGAGAATCGTGGTCACGTATTGATCGGCTGCTGCGTTATGAGAAACATAAGCCGTATCGTTCCCTGATATAGGAAAATAAATAATTGGGGGATTATCGTTTTCATCTTTAACTTTTACATTAACGATTGCAGTATCATTGAGTAATGGTTTTTGATCATCTCTCACACGTACTTTCAGTACATGCATAGCTCTTTCTTCTCTGTCCAACTTTCTTGTGGCGAATATCATGCCATTTTTTGAATCTATTTTAAAAAACCTCAAACTACCATGAGTTTTAGGCTCTAAGGAAAATGATTTTCTAGACTTTAAATCAAGATCGATAGCGGTAACTTGGCCGATATTATATTTTCCGTGTCTGTTTTCTGGTACAGTGAAGTTGTAGACAGGTTGTCTAAATTTCGGACGTTCATCATTGACATCCAGCACTGACACCGAGACAACTGTTCTAGATGATTTTCTCTCTTTAGATTGTTCGTTTCCATCTACGGCTATCACGCTGAATTTATAAAAACTATTTTTTTCTCTGTCTAGTGGAACTCTGGTCCAAATTTCACCGCTGTAAATTTCAAACAAAATTTAGAAATTTTTTTCAAATTTAGTTTTTTTTCACCTTTTTTCATCGATCTGAAAAATGCCTTCGGGATGGGAGTGAATCGAGTATGCTACCATCCCATTCACTCCTTCATCATCGTCCAATGCTTCGATGTTATGATTCATTTTCTAGAAATTAAATTCATATAATTATAATTTATAAGTTTGTAAAACATTTGAAAATATTTTTTGAGCTTACTTGAAAAGGTTTATTATTCTCTGGAATGGAGATGTTATACAGAGGCAGTTTAAACTTAGGAGAGTTGTCGTTAATATCTAGAACTTTTACTAAAAACTTTGCGTGTGATGTGTGGCGAGGGTGTTCGCTATCAATACAAGTAATCACCAAAAGATGCTCCTTATCTATTTCACGATCCAAAAATGCACTTGTAATAATCTTATATTCATCCAAAGACTCTTTTCTCAATGAAAATGGTTCTCTTTTGGACTGATGAAAATATAGGAACATCAAAGTTTGAATTAATTAAACAAAAATCTGTAAAACTAAGTTGAAAAAATTTTAACCTACTTTGTCAACAGAAAGACTGCATTGTATATCGTTATCAGAATCTTCGTCACTCACCATAAGATTCACAACCTTACTTTTAAGAGGAGTGTCTTCACTCAACTCAATTCTTTCTTTATTTTCTTCAAAAGTAATTTTAGGCTCATTATCATTGATGTTTTCAACGTTAATGATGACTGTTTTTGTCGAAGACAATGGGTCAATCCCCTGATCTGTAGCTATTACTTCGAGTGGAATCGAAGTTACTTTTTCATAATCTAGTCTTTTCAAGAGTTTAATTACTCCCGTAGTTTTATTTATTTCAAAAAATTTACCAAATTGATTCACAGTTTTATCTGTGAATGTGTAATGAATGAGTGCATTGTTTCCTTCATCAAGATCCGAAGCAGTAATGCTAATGAGACTGTTGCCGGGAGGTGTGTTCTCTGATACACTCACCTCATTGTTATCTGACATAAAACGTGGTTTGTTATCATTCAAATCTAAAACATTTACTTCTACAGTTGCTGAACCAGTTTTATTGCCTCCATCTATGGCATTAATTTTCAATGAATACGTGCTTTTCTCTTCACGATCAAGTGGTTCAGTGGTGTGCAACCATACGTCATTGATTTGGTCATTATTATTTTTTTCAACTTCTAAATGAAACTTTTTCAAGTTTTCAGAATTTTGAGATTTTTCGAGATAATAATCAACAACACCGTAAGCTGGACTGTCTTTGTCTTCTGCAAGATGCAATAAAAAAAATTTACCCGGTGGGGTAGATTCAGAGATTGTAGTTTTCATGTATGATTTTGGAAAAAATGGTTGGTTATCGTTTATGTCTTGCATTTCAAACTCAAGGTTGATTGAAGTAAAAGGCGTCTTTCGAATAATGCGGTATTTCAGTATACACTCAGGCTCAGAAGGACAAAGTTCTTCTCGGTCTAAAGCACTAGAAGACCTCACCACCCCAGTGGCATCGTTAAAAGTGAAAATTGAAGAGTTTGGAAAAATCTTAAACCCATATTTAGGGTCGAAGTCTAGTTCTTTTTTGAGGTCTAATAAAATAGTGCCCATCATTGCTTCTTCTGTTATATTTTTACGTATCACTTTGATCTCCCCAGTAATGCTCCCAAACAGCATGACTACTAACAACAGCCATGTTTTAAAATTCATATTCTTCTGTTTCATTAGAGTTTTCCAGCCAATCTGAAATGTTAAGGTTCTTGAAGTGAAAAATTTTTTTTCATAAACAACCGATAAGTTTCCATTATGCCATTAAAAGAAATAATCTGATGGTAATTATAAATCTATTTGAGTATATAACTTTAATAAATACAAACGATTTTCATTTTCTTTTACCATGCTAAATATTTATTCAAAATAATATGTATAAAAAAATTCAGTTCACAACTTCAAAATCACATTTTGAAAAATTGAGAAAATAAACCTAAAGAAATAAATTTCTTTAAAAAACTTCGATACAATTGACTCACGTCTGCGACGGAACGAACATGTTGACAAGCATAAACAAACTAAAAACAAGCAAAAACCTTCGAAACAACTTATCGAGAATTTGACGGTAACTTGCAAATTGAGCAAGAATTAAACTAATCCTACTCTCTCCTGCCTTCCACAAGCCTGCTGGCTAGCAACGTACATTAACATGTCCTTCTCTATCTCTTCCTCTTCTTCATCTTCTCTTTTTCACTCGCCATCATCTCTTCCATAGCCATCCCTGTTGCGTTCAATAACGTATTTAATTAATTATTTTTTTAATATCACCGGTACATTCAAGATAGAAGAATAAACTTTTATTTTGATTCGATTTTTCCGTCTTTTTGAATATTTTTTCAACCTGCGTTGTTTAAGTTTAAACTCAAAATATATGAATGTAATTTGAAGCATATTGTTTTCTCAATAAGTGATAATGAACAGTGAAACTTCATTTTATTTATACCATTACCTAAAGGAACAATAAAAAGTGATTTTATCTGATTTCCATTCTAACCAATATAGACATATACATCTATACAACTTATATAGGATTGTGTAAAAAAAGAGAATTTTTAAATTTTTTTTTAAAACACACATTAGAATTTTTGGTCTGGAAGTTCAAAGCGAATATAGATGTATCGACACTTGGACGAATTTAAAAAATACGAAAAGCGTAACAAATAATATTTTTAATTTTAGAAAAAATAAAAAAAACATTTTTTTAAAAATTTGATGAAAAATTGTTTTTTTCTGCCTTATTTCACGGTCAGATGTCAATATAGGAAGCGAATATGAGAAAAATGCTGATGGCGATATTACTTTGGAAAGTTTTAACAATGGTCTTATTGAAAATACCCATATTGATGAACTTTCAAAACCCATATTATAAATCATTTAATTTTTTTCGAAAAGATTGAGTTATTAGGCTTTTATCAATTCCCATTCATATCGTCAATCTTTTGTTTTTCAGTAAATTTTTCAAGTTGGTTTTATTGTCGTCAAAAAAACTCAGGTATGATTTTTAAATCTTAAATTTTGAAAATATTTGTTTAAATAAGTGAATTTCTCTATAATGTGAGCTTCAAAAGCATTAGAGTATTTGCAAACTCTTATCGTATGTAAAACATTAAATCCTATAATTTGAAATAATCATTAAAGCATTTATAATTATGGAAATGTGCCGAGTAAAGTGATACTAAAATATATAATTTGTCAGACGTGCAAAATAGTTTTATTAAAAAAATTTCCCATCAACCAAAGAGCCAAAGAAGCAAATGAATGAAAATGCCAAAGCTGTTTTGAAAATGTCATTTTTCTCTCGAAATTACATTGTCTCAAATATATTAGGTTATAATATAAAAGTATTTTCTACAAATGAAACGGCAAATCTTGTTCTCAAAATAATTCTACGCTAAATTTAACATGAAATTGAAGTTTGCAATTTAACTTTTAACGTCACGTTAAGCTGGCACACGAAACTACAAATATTAAATATCAGACATTAAAGTGCCATGTTTGAACAAATTTATGGAGGCAAAAAAATCCATTGTCACATAAAAAAAGAAAATTTAAAATATATCGATCTTTTCGAAAAACTTTTTTCAAAAATTTAATTATGTTTTTTAAGAGTGACAAAATGAGTTATTCAAAACAAGAGTATTACAAATATTTTAATAAAAGGTCTGAGTTTTTTAAATTTATTTAGTTATTCTAACCGCAAACAAAACATCGACTAAGAAAGTATCTTCAAAAATTGACTTTTTTAAAAACAAAATGACACTTTTGTCTGTTTTCTTTATGCTTCAATAAAAATTCATTTTGTAAAAAGTCAAAGTAAATTTATACTTTTAATGAAAAAATGAACTGAGCACTGTAACAATATATAATCCATAAACATCCATACTGCCACATAAGGATACATGCACAAAAACACACACTAGGGAGTTCGAGCATTTATAATGCATGTTTGCAGTACTAATACACATACTCGAGTATATAATCATCACAAAGTCTCTTCTCAAAAAGCTACCTTATATGCTTAGGAGCTCTAAAGAGTATTTGCAAAAGTATGATGTAAGAATGACCGAAGAAGTGTGATTAACCACTTTTTTATTATAAGAGCAAACATTGCCAAACCGCATTAATTATGTGTTTCTAAGAAATTCCATATTTGAAGCCAAAATTTCCAATTATGGAATGCAGAGGCATTTCTTTTAATAGAAAAAAGTAAAGATAAAATTTTCTTTTTCCAAAAAAATTTGTAAACATACAAAATACAATCGTCTGGAAATAATCAGAAAGAAATGCTTGAGTTGAGAGCGTGCAGTGAGATTTATGAGTGTAATTGTTGCAGCTGTGTCCATCCCGCATCGATTTTCTCTTGTGTTGACTCACCAACGCACATTCATTCAATAAGGCGCTTTATTATTACACTGGTCGATGGTATATTGTTGATTTTTCACTCTTCTCTGTTTATGTTTCCATTAAAGATACATACTGAATGAACTGGAATAGCAATGAAATGGCTTTATTTAGCAGATTTTCAATTACGATTTTATTGAGATTTTAAAAAATAATTTTGTTGCAAATTTTGTAAGCTCTTTGACTTATGAGTATTTGCCGATTCGTTATGTCATTATAAAACACACGTCATTCCTAGAATGCACTTTTTGCTTCATACACGACCTCACATCATAAACATGGCGACTATAGCTATTTTCATTTACATTATTATTATTGTTATTTAACGGCAATTTCATTGTTTCTTTCTAATTATCAACGTTCATATTCAAAGGCTATAAAAGCGTAAGCTCTCTTTTATGAGAAAAATTATATGCAGTATTAATAGAAACCTTGATATGGCATAGTTCCTTCAAAGAAAATTTTTTCAAACGGTATAATAAATATGGCAAATTAGTTTGTAAATGATAATAATGATTACGTGACAATGTTCTCAAAACTTTTTTTGAATATTCGATGAATATTATTCCTCATGTATGGAATCCCTACGATTATGCTGATTAAATGTTTGATGTAAAAGCATAAAAAAATAAAAAATACTTGTTTTAGGTCTTATAATAAAAATGAAATAATCGAAAATTATATATTTCCTTCCGAATAAATGTATCTATTCATGTAAGTCTTACTCATGATCCGTGGCGAAATGTTTTCTAAGAATATCCATTAATATTTAAACATGCGCGATTTGTCAAAAATCAAGTAATTTTTGAAATCATAATCTTTTATTAACAACTTTCCTATTTACAGTAAAAAACTCTAAAATGAATTTGAGCTTTTGAAAAACTATTTAGAAAAAAATTAAAAAAAAAAAGATAAATGAAACTAAAATTACTAATATTGACTGAAGGTAATAAAATATAAAAGATAATTCACTAATCGATAGTGGCAAAAGAAGACACAAAATGAAAAATGTTGTTTTCATCGAAACTGATAAAAACTATAAAAAATTGAAAATTTTTTGATAAAATGCTGATGAAATTTTTTATAAATAAAATTTGAAAAAAATTTATATATGATTAACAATGATGTTCAACAACTGCATCAATAAATGGATGGAAAAGTAGTTGAGGCCAGTTTAGTCTTTGAGAAGGATCTTTAATTAATAACCCTTGTAGAAGATCTTTCATCAAAGAAGGCATTTCGTCAGGCCATGTTATATGTGCTTTATTTACCAATGAAACCATTTTTATAATACTTTCAGCATAAAAAGGAGGTCGACCCACATAACACTCATATAAAATGCAACCCAATGCCCTATAATAAAACGTTAATAGTTTAGAGATTTACTATATTGAGTTGTATTATTATGCCACATTGACAAAAATTTTTTTAAATAGAAATCACCATAAATCAGCAGTATGATCATAAGGTTTTTCATCAATAATTTCTGGTGCCATGTATAAAGGAGTACCCTGAAAAAGTCAACCAGGATCAATATATATATTTCAAAAGCTATTTTTGAATCAATTTTCAACCTTTATAGAAGTTAAAACTAATGTTTCAAGACTCATCATTCTAGCAAAACCAAAATCACAAAGTTTGATGCCGTTCTCAGTTAAGAGGATGTTTTGAGGCTTCATGTCTCTATGCAGAACTCTTGCTGAATGTAGATAATGAAGAGCTATCACTAATTGTGTAGCTATTTTTTTAACCTGGTGAAATACAAAACATATCTGGTAAAAACAATTAATGAGCATTCTTTATTAATGTCTTCATAACAATTTTTTCTCAAATCAATTATTATAGTAAGAACCTATATATAAATTTGATTTTATTTGAAACTCATTTTTTATTTAAATTAATCCTACTGTTTCTACAGGTAGAACTTTATCATCTTGCAAAATTCTGAATAGTTCTCCTTCAGCATAATCTGTTACCATCACTAGTTCTCCAGGGGTTTCAAAAGTATCCAACATTTCAATTATATAAGGATGTTTTAATTTTTTTATGATATCTATCTCTCGTTTTATATTTTTCAATTCCTTGTCCATTTTACCTCTTTTAGGAATGAATTTTATTGCTACAATCTGACCTGAAAACTTTTTTCTAGCTTTGTAAACCTTTCCAAATGATCCTTCTCCAATAACATCAATTACATGATATTTTTCCATTTTGAAAGAATAAAAGATCATAAACTTTAAGCTTTTCGTGTAACTATGCTTCATTAGTGGTTTTCTTATCGCAGCAAAACAACAACACACATCTCGACAAACTAACATAAGCATAATTTATTGGTTGAAGAATAGTCATAGTTTGAAAACAAAACTATTCTTTTCATTCAAAACTTTCAATAAAACAAGGTTTTTAGATAAAATTTTGTTTGTATATAAAAGAATTCTAGCGAACTCTTATTTCTATATAAATTACTGTTCTAAGCGTTTAACCCGTTTGTGCCCATTGATCTCATATGAGATCACTCACATCTAACAGTTTTACTAATTATTGGTCAATATTCAAATCCAATTAACTTTTTTATTTACTATGGTTATATCTTCAATATTAAATTTACTTGTTTTGAATTTTCAATTTTAATTTTGTGATATTTAAGCTTAAAATTGTCCAAATTTCACTTTTATGGGCGTTTATCGAAAAACATTTAAGGCATAAAAATTTTTATTTTGGGAAAAAAATAAAATATTTCTAAGTTATCTTTAATTAATACTATAAAATGTCAAAACTTGAGATATATGTAAAATTAACAGAATTAAAGGCATTAAAAGTTATTGATCTCATATGAGCTCAATGGGCACAAGTGTTTACACAAAATACATTATAATCAGTGGAATTTCAATTTTAAAAAGGTGACTGTTACAAAAAATAATCAAATAAATAAAAAAAATAACTTTTTGTACAGATTAGTTTATATTTGTAACTGAGGAATACAAAATTTCATAAAATACTTCGTATATCACGCACCCAAACAGTTTATTAGGGGCAAGTCAAATATATTTGGTTATAAATTTTAGGCATTGTGCGGTTCTTCAAATTATTGCTTTAATTTTGATCTGTATTGTGGTAAAATTTATCAGATCAACGCAAAAACTTACAACTAGGATTATAAGTTTTACACGGCTTAATGTATTTGAAACATTTAGCTCAAAAATGTGTGGAGTGGATAGGGACGATTGGTGGGCAAGCAAATATGCCACAACAATAAAAGCTAAAAATAATATTGGCCAATATTTACAAGAATACTAGGTATGACAGTAATAAACTCAGATAATCTGTAATTAGTCAAAAGAGAAAAGTGGTACGCATGCCCAAAAACGGGTTTGCTCAGATATTTGGAAGAATAATTAGCCTATCCTACTTCAAAAACTCTTCATTTAGGCAACAAAAAATCGAAAAGTAAAACTTTTTAAGGCCTCCACAAGTTTCTAATGTTGCTCGTTTCAATCTTCAAGGACATATTATAACAACTAGAAATGAACAAAAAAGATGCCAAAACAAGCCATGCACCGCTAGACCACGGACATTTTGGAAAAATTCACGGTAACTTTGAGCGTAGCTTGAATTTATTCATATCAGAGTCTTAAATAAATATGAGAGTTTATATTTTTAAAAAATTTGATGAGTTTTTCGGGTATTATATGTGAAATTTCGTTTTATGTTAGTTGAATATTAGAACAAACAGTGAAAAACCTTTAATAATTTTGAAAAAAATTTTTTTTGGAACATTTTGAAAAATTTCGAATACGAATAAATATATAAATTTGAAATATTTTTTATTTTAGTTTTAAAAATCAAATTAAAGTGAATTAAATACTTAAAACTATCCTTTTTAATGCTATGCGGTTAAAAGCCCATTTGCTAACACTTATGCCCATTGATCTCATATGAGATCACCCTGTATTTCACTTATTTTTCGTCAAAATTAAAATCTGTTTTTTTTTTCTGTGTTTTTGTGAGATTGTTTTAAGTTCGAAACACAAGTTTCAATGTAAAATTACCGCCATTAGTATTTTGGGTGCAAACTGGTTAATAAAGTTATTTATTTTAAAACATGCATTTCAATGAAAATGATATAACCAAAATTTTTTTGCAATGATAAATTGGAATAAATCAATGAATTATGCTTTTCATAACTATTTATCAAACAATCAGCTACTTTTGTTTAAAATCGTCGAAATTTGTTTTAATCTCGCTGCGAAAAGAAAACTGTTGTTGAAGGATCAATTGTCGTATCCTAGAAACAAGTGCTCAAAAACTAAATTTAAAGTTACGTAAATTTATTCACAAACACTTGTACTGCAATCAGAAACTTTAATGATTGCACCAATCCAATTTTAGAAATGTTATTTAAATTTCAAAAAATAGAAAGAAGTTATACTAATTTAGTTGATGCATTATCATATATATTATCATTATTTTGTCATAAAAGTTTGCCTTCATGAATATAAAAAAGGCTTGTAATTTATTTTGATTGGAGTTAGAAGTTTTAAATTGAAAAAGAAATTTTCACGACTTCATTACTAAATAATTATAAAATAATCAAAAGCCTATCTTGGCTTCTTATTAAAAAGTTTTCACTAAATCATATGAATAAAATTGGATTATTTTGAAGTATGAATAGGCTTTTATTTTGTTTAGACTTTTTTTTCGTCTTATTGTGTTCTTTTTTTTTCGAGTTACCTTTTTGCTGACGGTCAGTTTAAACATATAGGCTTTTCTTGTTAACCAATTTGTAGATGAGAATTTTTTTCGCACTGGGTTTTTCTACTAATTTTTTACCTGTTTCTACTAATTTTTTACCTGTTTCTACTAATTTTTTACCTGTTTCTACTAATTTTTTACCTGTTTTCCATAAAAATATTATTTGTGCAAACATCAACCCTTCTATAATCACGTGACTAAAACGGTCATTCAAGTTAGATACAAGACAACCTTTGACAGAAAACAAAAAACAACTTTTCGGAATTTAAAGTTACTTTCAATTAGTTTTTAGATAATTTTATAAATTTTTTATTGAAATAATTTTAATCTAGTTTTAAGGTTTTGATTATTGTAGTTATAATCTACTAATTTATTACCTTTTTACACTTCTATGCTGAATTTTTTTTTGATAGCTATTCGCAAATTGTTTTTTATCCAATTTTAATTTTTTTATTTGGTATTATTTGCAACTATTTTGAAGCTTTTGAAAAAACAACAAATTTTAACGTTTAATTGTCTTTGTAAGCAAAATTATAGTTTAGTTTCAGTTTACAAGGTCTTATTTTTTTTTTAAATATAATGGGACAACCGCAAAGAAAAAAGAAAAATTATAAAGGAGATAAAAAGAATGGAAATAAGTTCAGGTTGTATCATGCTGTGGCGATATTTAATAAATTTCGCAATAAGATTTCGAATAATAATTTTATAGAAACCTCCATAACAGAAGTAGAATGAAAACAAAAGATTTAGACCAGATCCACTTTGATATGCAAAATGTACAGTCTCTACTTCTTAATCAAGAAGTTGATCACGATGTCCCAGGCAGTGCGCAACATTATTGCCTTCATTGTGCGTTAGTGATATATTTTATCTTCACTGGTATCTTATCATTGTAAAATTTTAAATAGAGCTTTTTCTTAAATTCGAAAAGTTTTGTTAATTGGTCTTTTTTCCAATTTTAAATGAATAATTAATTTTTTAATTATATAGGAAATATTTCATATCTGATCAAGCTCTAAAGTCTCATTTCAGATCTAAGCCACACAAGAACAGGTGATCTAAGTTCACTTCAATATATTGAAATAATTATTTAATTTAAATAACATTAAAGGTTACGACAACTTCGAACTGAGCCATACACTCAAGCAGAAGCAGAAAGAGCTGCTGGAATGGGTTCTTATATAGCACCTAAAAAAGTACAAGTTACTACACAACCTCATCAAACTGATATGGAATCCGAAGTTGAAGTCAATGACTTACTTGATGATGTTGCTAAATTATAATATGAATCACATATGAACACTAATGTTAATCTTTATTAAAAATAAAGCAAAAATCATCAAATTAGTTTCACATTTTGAAAATTGGATTAATGAAATAAAAACTTGACTAAATACTAAAAACTAATCTATATAGTGGACGGAAAATATAAGTCATAAGTTCAATTGGTGCAAGTATAAGTCTATCTAAATTGCTGTCCTTATGCATAAAATCATGAATAGGTGAAAGGTCTGTTTGGAAGAAAATTCAATGTTTAAAGGCTTTAAAAGTTTTTTTGTATAAGTCTCTAAGCAATTCTAATGGTTGAATGCTTCAAAGATTAATACGATTTTTATGTGCAATCAAAACAAAAATGCTAGAAAGTATGGAATAAACTCATCAAATTTTTCGAATGAAAGATTTGCAGAACCCATGTATTAAAAATGATTATGAAAAACAAATTTGCATAAGTTATCGATAGTTAACAAGGTTTTGTAAATTTAAACAAAATGTATCGAAAAACCAAAAGTAAATTTTACAAAATAAAATTTCTGGAGATTCTGATTGGAATTGAAACGACGTCATTTAAATGCAGATGTAGGTTCATAAAAAGTTGGCACAACGAATCTTCATAAGGTTTAAAAATAACTGCCTTCATGATAACTAAAAATTAATCTCGCATATAAAAAACACAATATCTGTTTAAAAAAAAATCAATTTAAAATTTAACTTTTGCATTTCTTCAATAACTTGCTTAATACTTTTGAATATTATGGTTTTTTTTATTTAATTTCTCTTTTTCGATTATTAGTAAGAATAACCCTCAAAGAGAAGGGAATGGTATTTTAGCTTGAGGTTAATTGTCAAACCCTAAGAAGGGCTTCTACGTAATCAAGGGGTACTGTAAACAGGTCGTCAGATAAATCATTTTTCCACTCAAAATTCTTAAAGATGGCCGTGGCTTTAATGGTTGGTACTATCGGTATTTCTGAAAATATTTCGGAGTTTTACGATAATTTATTTTCAGGTAATATAAAACTTCAGTGAATAGAGCACGATGATACTGACCAACTTTAATTGGAAAGCCCTGAGGAAGCTTGTTGTTGAGAAAATCCCTGAGTTTTGAGAAGTGTTTCATTGGAGCCATCAGTTCCAGTAAATCCATGAGACTTTGATGATAAATTTTCTAAATTATTTTTTAAAATTTATTTCATTCACTCTTATTAAACTACTTTCATTAATATTTATATTAATTTATGTTAAATATAAATTTTAATTATTCAAATCCAAATTTTTCTTCATTAGTTCCATACATACAGATGTTTTAAATTCAATAAAAAAAACTTCTTTAAGAAATTGATTGTTTATTCTATTCATAAGAAAACTCACATATTTGTTTGCAATGGAAAATTTTTACTCTGTAGAAAAATTTTTTAAATCTGAAACAATATTTCATACAAGCAAGTAAAGGCAAATAACCCACCATCGAAAGGTATGCTTTATAGTGTTTGTAGCTTTCCTTAAGGACCATAGGTCTAGCTAGCGTGTGGTGCTTGGACGGTTCAGCGTGGATGTACTCTTTCCAGGTGACAGTACAAGGTGGCGGAGAAGGAGGTGGAATGAATTCGGAATTCTTGACATGCAAATTTCAAATATTTAAATGATAATGCAGTTGCCAAATAAACAATTTATTTAATTTTTTTTTTTAATAATTTTATCAAAAAATAAAATAAAGTTATGTGTGTCTATATTTTTTATTATATATAATAAGCCGAATTTTTCAGAGGTATATAAATATGTATCAAAGTTATCTCACTTATCCCATAAATAATATAATTCTGCACAAAATGCTTAAAAAACCAGACTATTTGTCCATCTTGCAGAGCCACCAGCATGCTCTTGGAACTGCTCTCTTTGTTGTGTCCCAAATGTTCTCTTCTGTTAAGCATGTTGTATTATATACAAAATGTCGTTAATATAATTAATAAATTTTCTCAATGTTTGAAGAGAAATTCATGTTATAAGCATGCCTTTTTTTCTGGTAGAGAACCAGGTTGTTTGCCACGTAACATTCTGCGTGGTAGTCTCCTATTTTCTCCTGCAATATTAATTACTTCTAATCAATTAACAATGTCTATCTACATAACTTTTGTTTAACCAATTTAGATTAAATTATAAATATAAATACTCATCATTAGTATTGAGAGAGCCTCAAAGGAACTTACCGTTTTAGCTGCTTTCGAGAAAAACCCAGTGTAGCACTTATCGAAGGTAATCTCATTGGACTGTAGTGTTGCATAATGGATTGAGTGGGACATTAAGAAGTCTACTTCAACCTCCCTGTTGCCGTGGTTGCTGGATGTCTGAATCAATATGAAGGTTTGTATCATTCAATACGATGATTTTTATATATTACTTTACTTACTTAGGGCGGCATACTATTATGACGAGAAGATATTTTAGATATTGAAGTATCAAATTAACAAAACTTATTCGCATATTATGTTTTTGCAATTGTATTTTAAAAGATTCAGCGATAAATTAAAGTACTTAGGCTTCAATGTGAGATACCTTATTGTATAAAAAACAAAACTGAAGGTATAATGAAAACAATCAATAGAATTTTGTACTTGAGAATGTAAGTTAGTCTCATAAAAAACCCTACAGTTTTTAACAAACGTTTTACAATACATTTCATTTCAAACTAATCGACGCCTGAGATACCTTAGAATTATGATACTCCACAATCTTTCTCTGATTGTCCATCATGATGAGAGGCTGGTTCTTCTGAATGGTGAAGATGAAAGTCACATCCCCTTGGTGCCACCTTAGTGGTGGTGAGTGTTGATATTGAGAAGAAAGTAAACGCTACTCTTTAGTGAATTGGTTTTCTTTTAAATATTAACCAATTTTTATATATTTTTTAATCTAATTGGATTATGCTGCTGTACATGTTCCAGTAAATGGAGTTGACAACAGACAGCTTAGTTTATTGATGCAATTAGAGAGTAATTGATAGAAAAAGCCACTTATTTTGGACAAAGAAAGGGCCTTAGCATACTATATAAAAATAAATTTTTCTAGGTTACAAGTATTAATCAGGTTTTGGGTTATTTAAAATTTTAAATGAAAAAATTTATTTTAGTCTCATATGCCACATTTTAGTTCGTAATATAAACAATAAACAATTTCATAAGTCGATTTCTTTAATCATGGTGTGATCGTCAACCTTTTTTTGAATGTTTTTTTTGTGAATTTAAAAATGAAAATATTTAAAAAGATTTTTTAAAATTCTTTATTCTTCATTCTTATTGAAAATTCCATGATTTTAATGCGATTCGCAATGGTCATTTTGATCCTGCATTCGAGTCGTTATCGTCAGTTTTTATGTGTGATTGTGATCGATTTCATCGATATTGCGACTGGCATTATAGTGCTGCTCATAAAAAGGCACACACTACAGTTATACAACATGATATATGTGATTCTTTGGAACAGATTGTAAAAATCAAGATCTCAAACAGTTTTTTAAGTTTCAATTTTACGTTTGTATGTATGTATCTATGTAAATCGATCATCAGTCAACCCAAAATAGGGTTTCAAACTCACAAGTTTTTTAAAAGTGAAACTTTGATATTTTTTTTGAAACTCATTAAATTTTCTTAAAATTATGAAAATACCTTGATCCAGAAAAGTCAAGAAGAGACGAGTCTAGCCTTCAAGTGGATGTACACAAATTTTAACCATTTATCTAAAGTCTAACTAATTTTTATTTATCAATTAACGTTTGAAGTTATTTTGTTAATAACAAAATATTATCCAAAACGGTAATTTTGAAACTTAATTAAATTATTGATTAATGATTGATAATAATTAATAGAGAAAATAATTAAATTATAAATTTAATAACTCGTACCTTATTTTGTTCCCTTTCTTCCTTATTGTGCACACATCTGAAGGAAGCAGACGAGACAACAGAGGAACTGTAAGATGAAATGTTGAAAAAAAGCCTTTAGTAGAAAGACTAGATTTGAATGTCGTTATGGTAGTATTATAAGCATAGGGTTGTACTAAATATTTGCAACTATAAATTCTTAAGGCTGTAACTTAATTCATCATATTGATTTTGATAAAATTTCAAATTACTCCTATATTGTGAAATTAAAACACTATGAACCGTGAAAATAATAAAGAATTAAGATAAAAGATAATAAACTATATCTGAAGAATTATCTACGTAGAAAAATCGCTAAAAAGAATCTTTGTTTAAATAAACTATATTTAACCAAGTGTTCCTTCGATGTAGATAAAATGAAATGATTTTAAAAATATGTACAAGTGACAACAATAAGAAAGTTGGTATTGATGACTGGAATAATTCTCACCCCACGTGTGGAAATCCCATTGTAGAGTCATCTCAAAATCAGGAATCAATTCAAACTTTTCAGCCAGTTTCGGAAGCTAAAAATGCGTTGTTATTATTTGAGAATATGTAAACTTTTATTATTGCATTATTACTTGTTTTTGTCGTTGTAAAAACAGCTGTTCTTGCATTTTTGTGAGCAAACTTGTAACTGCGTTTGAAATATTAATATTGGTTTAACGTTAAAAAAGCATTGTTAGGCAGTGTACAGCGCAGGTTAGAATAGTAGTTAGTTACTTCTAGCTTTTCATTCATTCTCGTTCCATTGTGAGAATAAAATTTATAAAAAAGGATTTGATATTTCGTTTTTAAAAAATGAGCTCTTTAGGTTAATGCATAAGAAATTTTATGAATACTCTCATTTAAAAACAATTTAAACATTAATTGAACTTAAACTTGAATCGGAATGAAGTTTTGAAAACTGCATTATATTTTGATGATGATAACCATTGTTCTATGTCTATTACCATTTCATAGTGTGGGTTAGATGCTTTTTCATGATGTCAAATTATATAATACTGAATATAGTGTTATTTTTTGGGTGAGAGTAATTATATTATTTAATATTAAGTTATACAATTAATCTATTATTAAAATTATAACAATTCTGAATCAATAATTTAATTTGCTTGCAGACAACTTAACTATGATTTATGAATTATTGGAAACTTCCCAAAATTTTCTTTGAAATAGAAAGCCTTTTATAAACCTAATTATTTTGAATTTATGTGAGTTAGGTTTAATAGAAACAAACAAATATTACAATACAATACAATAACGAGTGATTATAGTGGCATTAACTCCAAGAGTTTCTAGGCCACTCAATTATATTGAAAAAATAACAAAACTAAGAATTAAATAATACATAAATATTTATACACCATAAGATCTCGAAAAAAGATATGATTTGAGGTTCTTTCCAAAAGAGTCTTTTGAAACAGAAAATCTGAGTTTTTCGAGGAGGTTGTTCCACAGGGTAGGGTTGGTTACAGAAAACATTTTCCTCCCTATGGGCTTGAGCCTAGATTCACCTGGAACAACCTTCAAAGAATTAGCAGATCTCAGTTTCTACTTATCTGGAATGCTTGATAGCATCTCAAAATTTTTTGACAGGTAGACTGGACCTCCATTGTGTAGACATTTGAACACCAATAAAAGAACCTTATAGTCAATCCTCTCATCAATTTTAAGCCAGTGCAGATCTCTCAAAACAGGACTTATGTGATCATATTTTCTGGTGCCTGTAATGAGCCTGGTTGCTGTATTGATCAGGGATTGGAGTCTATTTTTCTGGTATTTAGGGAGCCCTGCAAGGATAATATTCCCATGGTTAATACGGCTCAATACCAGAGCTGATGCCAACGTTTTCAAAGACTCTATACTCAACAAATCCTTGATTGATTTCATTTGCCTCAGAGAGATGAAACCACCTTTTAATATCATGCTGATATGAATTTTCATAGAAAGGTCCCTATCCAACCACACACCAAGAGTCAACATTTTTAGAAGGAATAATGTTATCTTTCACTATTCTCACTGGACAATTCGGGATTTTATAAATGCTTCTGCCATTGGAACCAAATAGCTTCAGTCTTTGAGACATTCAACTTCAAGTGATTAGCTTCCATCCAACCTGCAATATCATCTATACACTCAGACAAACTCACCTGCAGATCAAGGAACTTTTCATATTTGCAATGGCCATAAATTTGAGTGTCATCTGCAAATTGGTGGAAACTGAAGTTATGCCTCTTGACCAACTTTTCCAAATCACCAGTGAAAAGAGTAAACAGCAATGGTCCAAAAACGGAACCTTGTGGAACACTAATAGATGAATGCATTATACATGTTTCACTTTCACAACATCTGATAATAATAGTTCTGTTAGTTAGATAGCTAGTGAACCACTTAAGCACAATATCTCCAAAGCCAAAAAATTTTTCCAGCCTTCTCAGTAAAATATCATGGTCCACCAGCTCAAAAGCTGATGATAGATCCAGTAGAACCAATAGAGATAACTCACCGTTGTCAGCTCAATTTGCTTAAACCCTGATGTTTTTTATTTTATAGCAATATGTTAGAACAAAAAATTATAAAAATAAGCATTATAAAATAATAAAAGCAAGTTTAAAAACTGAAACTCCACCGAAATAGATTAAAAAGAATCTCACCGATATTTTTGTTGCCATAGCTTATAGCTTCTGCAAGAGGTGTCCACCCTAAATTGTTTTTGATTTTCACAGAAGCCCCATGAGATAATAACAATAAAACCAACTCTGAAACACATATTTAATGTTTAAGTATTTAGTTTATCCATAGTTTTGATGTTTCATTTAAGAATTATTGGATAATTTATATCAAAAATTAGCTTAAAATCATTATTATTATATTTCTAACATTTATAATAAAGCTAAAAATATATAAATGTTAGCCTTTTGCTTAAAAGATAAATTGAGCTTTTCAACTTTGACATATAATTATAAAAAATAAAATTGAATTATCTTCACCATGGTTTCCTAGCATTGTAGCTAGATGGAGTGGAGTATTTCCTTGAAAAATTTTTTTGATTAAGCAATTTAAATTTATATCCATAAATAAATGATATAGTAATAAATTTTTTTTTGAATATTTGGATAATTAAGCACCATGGATGTCTTGAGTATTAATATCACAGTTCCATATTATTTTAGAGGCAGTTTTCATATCTCCTTCGAAAACTGTTTTGTGCAGTTGCAAACGGCATCCTTCACTGCCTATTTCAATTAAGTCCATATTACTTTTCTCTTTTTGAGCTTTCAGTTGACATGGAGTATTTTTATAACATGCATTTGTTGATTCTGAAATATTTTTTTAGCAAAATTTTTTAATTTATGTAATGTACCAAAATATTCAAAAATTAAATTAGTTTTTCATTACAATAAACTTTCAAAACTTGTAAATTTCAAGTTCAAACACAATAAAGTTGTATAACGTTAACTAAAATTTAGGATAATTATAAGGGCTTGAACCGAGCTTCAACAATTTATTTGTTTAACATATTTTGTGAAATTTTTGATGTTAAATGATTATTCATTTTGTGTTGAGAATTAAAACTTTGTTTTGAATATTTATTAAAAAGCAAAGACTAAAAACAATTTTCAATAAATTAAAAGAATTTGTTGATTATTTCGATAAGATATCGTCTATAGACCATATTTTTGATTTTGAATATTCATTTTTATGAGTTAATTTTTTTTCATGCGAATCAAAATTTCTTTGATTCCTATTCATTCGAATATCGTTTTTTAAATCATAGTTTATCGGCGGAAATGGAGCGTAGTTCAGAGGTGTATCAATGTTGTACATTGTAAGCCTGTTAAGGGGCTGAAACGCACTGATATTATATAGAAAATTTTGCTGAGAATAGGAAATGTTTTCACAAACTTCTCTATCAGTCGATTCTGTAAAGTTATTTGTTTTATCATCTAAACTAGCTTCACTTTCTTCAGAATTATTTTCTCTGTAATCGCTTCCAAAATCGCTATTTCTTCCGTCATCTTTCTTCATTCTTCTTCGAGCATTCGCGAACCAAGTTGAAACTTGAGTAAGACTCATATTTGAAGTAAGAGCAAGCCAAATTTTTTCTCCTTTTGTGGGATATGGGTTCTCATGGTGAGCTAATAGCCATTTTTTTAGTTGATATGTATTTGCTGATGTAAGAAGTGAATTTTTTGTAGAAGCGTCGGGTGATCGTTGTGAGGAATCTGAAATCGAAGTTCTATATAAACTTGGGCTTTCGTAAAGCTTTCTTTTTTCATTACTCGCAGAACGCTCATTAAGGGCGGTAAATTTTGGAAAAAAATGTTTTTGCATTGGGCTTATGAAAGAATGACTAGATTGGATGGGAGACTCAAAATAAGTTAGATCAAAAGGTTTCAGTATGGAGTTTCGTTTTTCTGCTGAAATATTATTATCAATTTTTGATTTTTTAACCAAATTCTGCATTTTTTCGTGATTTATATTACATTGGTACTCTTGGATCGAGTCAGTACTTGCTTTATTTGAAGGCGTCTGTTTCTTTTCTAAGGCACCATTTTCGGTTGTTTCATTTGCTGCCTTTGAAAGCCTGTCTAATGTTTCAAAATAAAATGGATTATTTAATTCTAGTTTTTTGATGTTATCAAGGTCTTCGAGGTGTTTTGGTGAATGAATTTTGTAATGGTTCTGGTCTCCAATCGTGTTACTACCAACGTCTCTTTTCTTGAAACTTTTAATTTCATGTTTGATATTTTCTTTCTTCATTTTATCTTAAAACAAATATAAATACTGATTAAAAATATTTTAAGTTTTAATTTATTTAAATATTTTAAATTTTATTTCATTTTTTACATACAATCTATTTATTTTTTTTTTAACTGAACAAAATATTCCAATCAAACTCACAACTCCTCAAATGATCAAGAAAGAAATTCGAAAATTTTAAAAATAATATTCAAACTTCAAACTCTATTTTAAATGTAACAACCGACGGAGCATCAAAAGTGTCTACAATTTAAAACGCTCTAAACTTTCCTGCCTTATATACACATGCAGACACATAAGTTGTGATAGTAAAAGAGCGTGATATAGATGTAAATGATGTAACAAGTTGGCAATAGTTGAGTAACGATCCCACATGATGTAACGACTTTTAAAAAGTGTATTATATGATCGGATCAGCTTGAACTATTATCTAAAATATAATTTTTGAAGGTTTTTTGAAAGTGAAACTAAGCTTATAACAAAATTTTTAGTCAATTTTAAAAAGGGAAAAAATAATCTTTTGTTATTCCCGATTATATTATTTATTTATTTACTTTATAAATACATATATATATAATATATATATAATCGTATATATTATTTAGAAGATATGAACGAAACGTCAAAATAGATAAATATGAGCAATATACCTGCTAAAAATCGATTTCCAGATGACTTCCAGATTTCAATTCTATATTGTATCCATAAGTTTTTCATAAGGATGTTTTATTCATCCTAATGATAAGTTATTTTTAAAAAGTGAATCTTTTCATAATGTATCAAAGTCTTTAAAATACCTGCAAAAATTTTGATTATCAACCCCTAACTCGAGCCGTACAGAATCTTAATTCAGATTTCCCATAAAATCTTAATTTACCAATTTCAAATGCTTTACTACCTTTTATTTGTTTGAAGTTGATACAATCTTTATTTGAAATGTCTAATATTAGCAATAAATAATTCAAATTGATTGGAGCATCACCAATAAAAATGATTGATATTGTATTTAATATATAGAATGCGATATTCGTTTTAATCAACAAATAAACATCAATTATCTAGTAAAGTATAAAACTAATTCTATCCAAAATACATGACAATGCAACATGTTATCAACACGAAGATAAAATTAAAATTTAAGTTTTGATCCATTTATAAAAAATAACATTTACTGACACATTTAGTAACTTGGCAGTAATATTATTGTATTGTTTAATCACGAAACCAGTTTTTTTGAGGTATAATAAACACGTTTTAAACTGTTGATCATATATTAGCGCTAGGTATTTTAATCAATGGAGTCTATTACAAGTCAATGAGTTTCAATCAACACAGGTTCAAAAAAACGGTGAGACAATGAGTGACGAAACATGATAGAAACGGGCTTCAAGGGTTTTTATGGATCAAGAAACTTCAAATATTTAAATAAAGTTTTGCCTTAGATAGAAAGCAGAAAAACTAAAAATTTGTTTTGAAATGATGTTTTTTGATGTTTTTAGCTTTTTTTTTATTTTTTAATTAATAATTTTTATTACGAATATTCGATATTTATTTTATTATGTTATTAAATATGTAAATTTTTGAAAAAGTCTTTCAATTAATAGTAATAATTTTTTAAAAGAATTCAGTTTGAAAAATGAAATAAAATATTAGTTATACTATGAAACTTTATAAAATCTATATTAAAAGCTAAAAAATATTTAAAAATTCATCATATACTTTAAAATAAAGTACATTATTTAAAAATCCAATAGCTGTTTCAGAAATTCTTAATTTACCCTGATAGAATATATAAAAATGCAGTAAATGTATTCCAGGTGTTACGTAACTTTGAAAAACAACTAAATATATTATTCAAATAGGCAAAATCAATTAGAAAATACGTAAAATTACAATAGCCGTTGTGTTCTGTGATTACCTTCATGTTACCATACAAGCTTCTAATGTTGTCTATGCTAACAATATTGCCTAACAATTCAAATGTTACCTGTGGTGATAGTGATTCGAACCCTGATTTCTTATGAAGTGCCTTCATCGAATGTAATATGTTATTTGGTGTAATCTGTACTGTAAAGTGTCATCTTTAATACGTAATAAATCGTTAAACAAACAACTGAACTAATTAATGTTTCTCAAACATTTAAAAAAGAATAGTTTAAAGTAATTTCAAGGTATTCTTTTTATTATTATTATTATTCTATTACCAATAAAACTTAATTTTTAAAAATTTGAAGCTTTTAATATAATTTAATTGTATATTAGTTAGACATGAAAGCAGTAAAAAGATTTATCCGATAAAAATCTTGAAAAGCATGTGAAAGCGAAAGTCACACCTTTCCAAGTAGACACAATTTGCATACTGTGAAAAAGATATTTTATGCCAGCTTATGTTACACGAAATGAGTCTTGAATAAATGGGAATTGTAAAAAAATATCTTCAGTTTACATTTTAATTAGAAATTTTTAAATATTTATATACAAAATTGAAATACAACTTAAAAATATAAAAGTTAAAATTTCGTTTTCTGCACTTGAAAAAATTTTGATAAAAAATTTCTGAGAATATTTTGAAGCGATATTTTACTTAATATTTTTGACAACTAAAATTCCTATACCAAATACAACTAATAACACTTGAATGACTCCATGGATAGTTTCAATTTCGAAAAATAGCTTTAAGAAAGATCCCAAGACAATAAATTTATATTCTCTACTCATCGAAGCGGGTAGGTGATTTGCTTCAAAATGACTAAGATAAGGGTGAAGATGGTTTTAACAAGATCACCTTTATTGATCTTTAATAATAGGGGCGTTGTTAAGAAGTCTTTTTAATGCTTAGTTTATATTAGTATTCTGTACCACATAAAGAATTCAATCAAGCTACCTATGTATTGATTTAAGTACCCATGTATTTAGCATTAATGTCGGGCTTAAATAAATTGTCAAAAGTGCGTGATAAGATCTTTTTCAGGCTAAAAGTTTCCAGATCTCCACACTTTAATGCTTGTTTAAATAATGCCGCGTTAATGAATAATTTCAAATATAAATTATATCCTATAAAGCAACTTCAAAATAAACACATGTATGCACAAATGATTACAGTGGTTTGAAGAATGAGTCAAATTCAGTGGAAGAAGATCAATGAAGTAATGGAATCTACTAATTAATAAACGATAACAATCTTTTATCAATCAAATTAGCTTTTTATTAGTTTCCAAAAGTCACTTATGTTAATTTTTCTTTAAATTGATTTTACATAGCTTTAAAATTTGTTAGTTAATAAAAATGACAATAAATTGAAAAAAATAACTTTTTAGATGCATATTTAAACATATGCACCACAAAAGATTATAATATAGGAATGATTAAAGGCATTTTTGATTTTACTGGCCTAATTACGCCTTTCTCAAACCTCCCATATGGTAACGATGATCATTCAATGTGTAATTGCCGTCTTCTAGGTATTTATTAGAAGAAAATTTAAATTTGATAGCATTTTATATCTTTATGATTCTATATTCCTTAATTTTTTTTAGATTTTTTCATTAGATATGAAGTCTCAATAGAATTGAGAGATTCTAAATGTGGACATCAAATTTAGTTTGAATTATAAAATTCAAAATTATGTTTAACTGTAAGTATAAAGCAATGACTTGAAAAAATAGACAAAATGAGATGTTTTGTGGAGAATAGGCAAAAAAAAATTAATTTATTTGAATTATTTGAATGCATTAACTAATGAAGATTATTATTCAGATTCATATCCATTCTTTTACTACCATAAGGTTTAATGGCTTGATTGTGAATTCCTTTGCATTTTCGCACTTGAACATCTTGCATTTTGACAGATCTTGAAACTTTGTGAAGAAAATCTTGAAATCACCTGCAACCATTTTACAATGTGCCGTACACTTACAGTAATGATCGGATGCCAAAGAAGGTGGTTGAATGGGCGCTGAGAAAGAAGTTGGTTGCGGAAAGGTTGGTTGAGGCAATAATGTCAATGTAAAAAAAGCAAAAACGTGGGTTCAAGTTGGAAATGGACACTTGGAAGAATTTGATGTTGGTGTAGGTGTTCATCAAAGATCGCTTATCTCACCGTTTTTGTCTTCAATAGTGCAAGATGTATCGTCTGAAGACGGAAGAAAAGGTGCTCTAGATGACCTGCTTTATGCAGATGACTTGGTCTCGATGGCAGAGACTATGGAAGAACTGGAAGCACAATTTATCCGTTAGAAGGCAGCTTCTGAAGGGAAAAGATTAAAAGTAAATCTTGATAAGACAAAGGTCATGGAACGTGGTGGTAGTGGGGCTGTTGTCTTTGCTAAGATTGATCCATGTGGTACGAGAGATGGATTAAATTGTGTGAAGTGCAAGTCATGTAAGAAGTGGGTCCATGCGCGGGGTGCTAGGGTAAAGAGAGTTTCTTGTAGGATGAATGGAAATTTTGAATGTAGGGTTTGTATGAATGCTTCAAATGAGTTATGTAAGAATGCTTGGCATGGTTGTCTGCATAGGTTGGAGAGGGTAAATATTTCATGTTATCTAAGAGAAAAAATGAATAGTGGAGGAAGAAGTGAGCTAGCTGTTACACGAAGAATAAAACTGGACTGGAAGGCAGAAGACAGTATGTCTTCTATGTTATGTGATAAAAGACACACATGGAATATCAAGAAAAATTTATAGGACATGTGTGAGGCCTGTCATGACATATGGCTCGAAAACTAGATGGTAAAGTCCGTTGAAGAGAGTATTTTGGGAAGATCAGAAAATCGAATGCTTCGAATGATGTGCAGCTAGCTGATGATTTGAGTGCAAAAGAGTTGATGGTTAAATTGGGGTTGGATAATACGGTTATTGAAATTGTAAGACAAAGAAGTTTGAAATGGCTGGATCATGTTGTGAGAAAAAGGGTTGATGAATTTGTTGAGAAGGCGTGGGGGTTTGAGGTGGAAGGCAGTTGAAAAGAGAAAGACAAGGTTAGCTCAAAAAAGTATGAGGAAAAACCTTTGTCGTGAGCTTAGGTTAGGTTTTGAAAATGTCTACGAGAGGGTGAAACGGAAAAAGATGGTTAGGTCATGGAAAGAAGTTAGTGACTCCTTGGAAAAAAAGATGCTGACTATAATAAAATGATACTAATACTGAAGAGTCTCTTCCTCCATTTAACTTTGGGTCAATCTCTCAACGAGTTTCGTGTGAGCGACAAGCTTTTTGTAAGATAAACATACATTATCAGTAAAGCAAATTGAACTTTGATACAAGTTTTCGTGTTTACAGCGACAATTGGTTCTTCACTAAACTTCGATTCGTATTATGACAAGGTGCTAGAAATGACAAAAAGACAGCGGGAAGTGAGAGCAGTGAAAAGATTAGCCATCAAAATCTTAATAGTTTAAATAGTTCTTTGACACAAGAATTCCCGTAACACTTTTCAAGATAGTTTATTTTGTGTATTACTAATTGAATTAACCTATTCACATATATAGAAAATCAGTACATACTCGTCAAAGTTTCGTAAATTTAAAATGAAGTTTGAAAGTTTTCAGACATTGTATGTGTTTTTCTACGATATTTTGTAACAAAAAAACATAAAATAAGAGAAATTTTTAATAAATTTATTGAAAATCAATTATCGTAAAACTAGGCTAACGTTTCATAATGACTAAACTTATCGAAAATTATAGCTTTTGATTTTCAATAAATGTATTAAAAATTTTTTTTATTTGATGTTTTCGTTGCAAAAGTTTGAAGGTGTTGTCAGTATATATTTTCAATTCAACATTTAAACGAAAAAAGACCACAAATTCAAAATTTTGTGAAGTCAACAAAATTATATTCTGCAAATGTTCAATAAGACAAAAGCCCAAATTAAGTTTGTTAGTCTAATACAGAATAAATTTTTTCATAGTCATAATCTAGTTTCTTTATTAACTTTAAACCAAATTTAAAGATTTTTAATTAAGCTATTAAACATATATATTTTTTAAAATTTCAGTTATATAATATTATGGTTTTATATTATCTTGTGATTTTTGTTAAACCCTAAGCAAAATTTGGTGGTTTCCACAACTACCAAACTTAATAGTATTTGCTTAGTCTTGCTTGCGAACATCTCTTTAAATATTTATAAATTCCAACATCATAAATCCAATTTATATATATCAAATGAGAATTGATTCAAGACAATTTTTTGAAATTTTTGGAAATAACTTCAAACATAAAAATTAAATATAACGCAAACTATTAAAAATCAGTTTAAAATATTGAGACCAAAGATACAAAATTTACTACATTCAATGTTAAAAGTATAAAACTAGAAACAAAATAACTAAAAAATTTATAAAATATAAATACTCGGTTTTTATAGACATTAATTTTTATCTTCAAAAACTTCCAAAGTTTTTTTTTGAGGCGCATCTGCAGGGAATTTAAAATGATTAGATAACTAAAATAAAAACAATTTTTTAGCGAAGTGACATAAAGAACACTTAAAGAAAAAAAGTTTACTTATAAAATTCAACAAACCTAGACTAGCATCATTCGAAGCAGAATCGTTGCTTTCAACGACCGTTAATTCACTGCTATTACCTGCAACTTTATTATCATCCTTCAAGGCTTTTGTTACAATGGGATTTGAGGAACTTTTTGTGGCGAAACTGTTGACTTCATCATTCTGGGTGATCAGGGTGGTGGAGGAGCAACTGAGGTCAATGCACAACTCATCACTGTCGGCATTCGAGTCGTCTGTTCGTTTAGCACTGTTTGAAAAGATGTTCGATTGATTCAGGGATTCAGACGTTGATATAGGCGTGATAATGAGTGGTGTTGGGTGATAGTTGTCGGTGTCGCTAACGGAGTCTGTGAGATTTATAACGCCTTGGTTGTCGACCTTAGAATTGATGGTGAAGTCAAAACCATTGTTTGATGAGTTGGTTAAATTGACATCGTATTTGACACCGTTGTTTAAGTCCATGAAGTGATTGTTTTTGTTGAAAATATTATCACCACCACCTGCGATAGATGATTGCTTGAGGAAACTATCATCCGTCGTTTGATTCGAATTTATATTTTTCGTTGAATTTTGAGTAAAAGCTGATTGATTAGATGCGAAGTTAGTCGACAAAAAAACGGGATTAGATAAAGAGTTATTTGCAAACTGACCGCTAAGTGATGATGGCTGTTGATTGGTAGTGGTGGAAGAGTTATTGTGAGGCAAAGCGTAAGGAGCCCCTAAAAATTGGTTTGAAATGTTTGCAGCTTCTCTCAATCCTGATAAGAATGCGCCGTGAACGGTAGCGGGATAATTTCTAATGGTATGTTCCCCCGCAAAGAAAACCCTCGGAGGCGGTAGTGGCTGAGATGGTGGATGGTTTGGAGGTTGGTAACTCACTGGGCTGGCCATCACCTCATAGTCACTCCCTGGTGAATGATATGAAATTTAACATTGAATGAAACTATACTATATAATTATATCAACCCATGCTAGTATGAAAACGGAAGTGAAACGATGATGATGATAATAAAATGATACTGTAATGAAATGAATTGAAGCTCTAGAACTTCTTGTAAATTAAAAAATTGAAACGTCGGTGCAATCCACATGTTAAGCTGAGCTGACCAGAAGATTCAGTAGCAACGTAGGAGTAAGATCCCCTCGACCATGGGTCAGACCTCCATCGGGTGGCCACTGCTTCTTTAGGCTTTAAATGGTATCAAAAATAAAAAATTATTAAAAAAATGTTTAATTGTTAAAATTTGATTTTAACATGCTTCATTACATTATGAATGATAATTTACAGTACTTTTGGATTACATATTATCAAAAAAAATTTTCTACATACATATTAAGTGTCAGAGACTAATGGAAAAATCTGATACAAATATAAACACATCTTTGGTGTGTAATGTGTGGCAACCCATTGTCCCAAAATCTATAGAAATAGCTCCACATTGTGTTGTCATGAAGAATCCCTCAAACAGTAACAACAATGTGTTTCAAGCAGCTCTCTCGTCGTTGTACAAAAACAGCGCATTTTCCATAAATGAAACATCTCCCAACAACAACATTAACCACCTGTGGTACATTGTTGGCCCCGAAGATCTTTCTCAAAACTGCAATACACCTGCCGATGATCACATCATCACTCACTGACTCCATCACCATGGCTGCTTCTCCCGCCATCAATGCCAGCAACACTGGAGCCTAGAAATCACCGTTGGAGATCGTGGTTATTATAATTCTATGCTATTCCCATCTTCACCATCATTATTTTAATTTTCGTATTCCTACTAGCATGGGTTATCACTATAGTTTATGAATTTATATATAAAATCAATATGTTCAAATATGATATTATTTTAATATTAATAAATAAAAAATTTCTGACATATCTATATAGCTGAATTAAATTAAAAAAGACCTTATAGAGGTTCCAAAACAGAAAAAGCTCCCCTCTGGAGGCTGTGGTAGACCCCACGTGACCAAATAGGTTGGTGTGAGGGTCCCAGAAGACCCTGTCAAAGCACAATACCACCTGGGAATTTATGGATTTATATACAAGAGCTGTACCTTGTAGTGGGACATTTAAAATAAATGGTTTTTTAGAATAAGTAGGAAGTTGCCGTAGAAATAGTAGAGGAATGTATAATAACCTTATTGAGATTTCCAAAACCTAGTTTTTCAATGGTGTTTGTCTTCCATGAAGGAAGAGGAGGGGTGAACTGTATGCTATTCACTCCATTTGGCTGCAAGTTTTGAATACATTATATATCGAACGTTGTATTATGAACAATTTTATAAAGCTAATTGTTGCAATATAAAATGGGAATCTTCCAATGCACAACTATCTGAGCTAGAAGGGCCAACTTGAAATACTAAATTTAAAAGCGTCAACACCAACAGAAACTAACCTTAAGGCTCTCTTTGAGAACTCCCAGAGGAAGAGTGCACAGAACTGCGTCAGCTGCGTAAGTGCACTTTTGTGTGTTTGTGCGTGCGTGTGTGGTTGTGACTTGTACCCCTGTTTGGTGGTTTTTGTTCACATGGAGTAGTGTCAGAGAAGCTTATAAATTGCCCAAACGGAGCCTTAACTAGGGGCGATCTAATGGTCGAATTATTAATTAATGATTTATAAAATTGCACAAAATCTAGTGTAAAAACTCTTTATTAAAAAATAAAAAAACATGAAACTTAAAAAATTCTATATAAGATACAAGCGCAATTATAAATATTCTTGAAAATAAAAAAGAAACAACATTCTTCAAGTCAAAACCAAAACTTGAATATATTATACATAAAATATCAAATTCAATCGACATGAGATAATCACCAGTTTCCGAGTACTTGACGGCTCTCACAGCAGAACTCAGCTTGATGTTGAGACCCTCAGACAAAGCTACAGGCACGCAAGAGTAGCCATTCCTCACTGTGGTAAATCGCATTTGATAATTTGATACAAGGTTGAAAAAATTCTTATATGAAAATAAATGAGTTTTTCAAAAGCATAAAAGTGATCAAAACTTCTGATACAAATTTTTATACCAATAAATTTACAATTATTTTAAACTTATTAATAATCAAATATAAGGCAATATTAAAAATAATTTTTCAACAACAATCAAACATTTGAACACACCAGTGAGGTGGTTGCCTGTGAATTCAAAGTCATCATCTTGGTCCCAATGTTTGAGTGAAAGGGTGGATAATGGAGTGGCGTTTGCAAACTCCAGGTTGGCACAATGCCAATCCAAAATTTGACGGTCCCTTGAAGACAGATACACATCACTGTGACATGTGTGGTATGTATTCAATCAGTTATTAGTTTTTATAAAATAGAGCCTTAAAAAAATTAACTATATTGAGAGAACATTGAGGAAACTTGGTTTAATACACTTCATTTGAAAATTTTTGAAGTTTCGCTTAAATAAAGTACATTAAACAAAGTTTCTTTAACATTTCTTTAATATCGATGAATTATGCATTCCCCATGATAATTGAATCATAGATAACTGACCAAGGAGGATTGGCCTCGAGCTCATGTAATCTCTCCTTGAACTGCCTCTGTTGAGCCTGCAAAGCATCTCTCTCCTGGAAGACCATTTTATACTCGATTATGAAATTATCTCAAATTTTATTGACAAATTTAATTTTTATTTAAATAATTTTTTTTTAGAAAAATTCGGTAATAAATTGCATATAACAAATTTATATATTATACATTATAAATAACAAAGATTTGGTTATTAAGTGAGAAACCCTAGTTAATGCATATTGCTACTCACCCTACAAGCAGCAACCAAATCCCTATGTTTGCTGCGAATGTTGAAGTCTGTTGTGACATCTCGAACTGAGGATGCTGAGTTTGATACAGTTTTCCATACCTCCTCCAGTTGAGTCACCTTGGTCATCTGCTCCTTTAACTGCAGTGATTCAATTAGAAATTCAATCATATACGCTTATATAATATTTTAGGTTTAATGACATAATTATTTTTTTTCATTCTTTTTAATGTACATTTCAACTAATAAAACCAAGAATCCTCAACTTCAAAATTTTTTAAAGCATTTATTCATCCAATAGTAATTGGAAAAATAAAACAACTTAAAACTGCTTCACTCTCAATAACATACCTTTTTATAATTTTCAAGGAGTTTATCTTGCAGTTCAGTAATGCTTTTGTGATGCTTGCATTTAACCTCTCTCACGTGTTTCTCTTGTAACCTGTGGTTGGTTCAACTTCATAAGCTTTTGGGAGCTTTACTCCCTTTACGGTATACCCGCATCAGCAGGTACATGGTGATTAAGTTTAATGCTTTTTCATTATTTATATTCATTTGATAAAAATTTGCATGATCAGCCTTATGTAAAAATTGTAAGCTTAGCGGTATTACATATGTAAAAACGATAACCTATTGTTTTAACGTATAAAACATTAACTTATCGTTATAACGTGTTAAACATCGCTAACTTGATAATAAACTCGAGAGCGTCTCCCAAAGAGATAGGCTTGTTGTTCGAGTGGTCAACCTCCATCTGATGGGACATGTATGAAGTCGCTTCCAACAACCTATTACGGGTTTTATCGATTTTTATATGATAGAAGTACTTCTGATATAATGACAAAAGTCTTGAAACGATGACAGAAGTTTTGATAAAATGATAGAAGTCTTGACGCAATAACAATGTAATGTAATTTAGTATTTATAAAGCGTTTTTTCTTTGTAGATCAAAGCGTTTGCTAGAGATTTAATGTAGCAAAAACACACTATGAAAAAGGTGCTAATTGTCTATAGAAACATCGTGACGCAATACAATTTAATACATAACAATTGTGACTATAGTGTTGTTGAGTTCACGACTGTACAGACAACAGCGTTTAATGGCAAAGATGTCAGAAGATGATAGTGGGAATAGAAATTATACATATATTGTGTCTAAAACTAAGCTAAAACTTGATTGAGAAACTACATACAAATTTAAAGACAAGATTTAATACCGATGTGAAATATATAAATAATGCATACAAAAACTTACTTGTTAAATTCTTTCTCAATCATTTCATCTTTGTCTTTAGGTACCTTTAATGAAAGCATTATAATACAAACGTTGATTCATCTTAAACTAAAATCAAATATTATAAATCACGTATCAAATCGGAGACTTATGTAAGTATTCAATCTGAATGTTAAAAGTTCGTGTTTTATAGTTTAGTATTTATTCTGAATGATAAATCTTCACAACATGGACTCAACTCACAAAAAGCTGTGATTTTAGTCAACAAGTGTTTGATTTGAATTAATTTAATTTAAAATTCCAAATAGTTACTAACAATACTGCCATTGCTTTCGTACAGGGGACACTTTTGCTTGATCTTGTGTAGTACCATGTTCACTTGCTTGCTTAGTATTGTTAGGGGATTTCCTCCTGTGTTGTTGTTGGTGATAGTAGAAATTTATATATTAAATGATTCTTTAAATATATTAATTAAAATGATGATGATGATAAAGATAAAAATGAATTACACATAAAACAATAATACATATAATAAGATGAAACTTTTTATCATTCTTATTATTTCTATAATCCAATTTTTATGAAAGCATAAATTTATAATTGAAACATAAAAAATCACTAAATAAATTTTGCCTGAGATTCAATTGAAAAGAGACAAACGAACCAAGCCCAGTGACCACCATGGCTCCAAGGTCTGCCACATAGTTGTTCTTCTTGAAAGTTGCTATCCTTCCACCCACCCTGTCCTGTACCATTGAGAAAGTAACTTTGTATATATTATTTCCTTATAATTTTTATTATATGCTGTTGTATGAATAATATTGAATATATACCAAATTTTAAAAAATATATACCAGAATTTTTCAATAAAAAATACTATTGATACAATATAAAAAAAACTCACTCTAGCTTCCAGCACCACTACTTCCATGCCAAAAGACTGGAGTTGTCTAGCAGCTGTGAGACCTGCTATACCTGCTCCTAACACTATCACTCTTCCTGTTTTCCGAGCTGCATTTGGAAAAATTAACTGGAAATACTAGTCAAAATACTAATGAAGAATCAGTTTAGTCATCATCCTTATAACCATCATTTAACATTTTTATATTTTCATTATTATGAAGTTAGATGCATAATGTTGATCTATTTTAAAATAAAAATAGAAATATTGGAAAAAATCGAACAAGGGGGAGGTTCGAGAAACTGATAGACTCCAAAGTTGATGAGACCATGTCTCTCCAAGTAAGCAAACACCCGCATGACAAAAGGACCATCACCTTCATTATTAGACTCATTTATTACACTATTTATGTGATCATTTCAAAATAAATTATAATTCAACGGTCTAATGAAGATTTATGATATCGATGAACTTAGACAAAAATTGAAGCTTTTTTTGATTAAATTTATTGCAATTTTTATTTAATGGAAATTAATTTATAAATTGATTGTCTTTTATTTTTAACTATACAATAAATTTTAATAATTGTTAATAACTGTTATATGGTGGCTCAATTTGTGATATAGCATGCTTGAAAGTGAGTTGAACTTGACAATTCTCAAGCCATAGCAACAACTGAAAAGTTATGATAAATATTTGAAAAATTTTTTATCAGTTAAAATTAAGTTTTAAAATGTATTTTAGAATTAGTTATTTCATACTAGTTTATTTCTTATATAGAGAAAAAGTTTCTGAGTGTGTGATGAGCCTTGTGCAACTTCAGGAAAGCATGAAGCTTCAGTGGTTGAAAGGCGGTCAAAGGGTAATCGACTCTGGAAAGCTGCTCCTTCTAAGCCTGTCAAAGATCATTCATCAAAAGGTTAATTGCATTAAAAAATGAAAACCTAGTTAAAATACTTAAAAAATTTTTCTTTACCTCCACTGAATATTGACTCTTCGAATTCTCTATCTTCATCTTCAATTCGAGTTTTGTCTTCAGCCATTCCTAAGCTATGATTGTTAACATAAATTTTTTAAAATTTGATTATTTATAATAAAAATATTAAATAAAAAAAATTATAGTTTATGTTATAAATATATCAAAATTTTGAATATTGAACCGGTTTAATAACATGATCAACTCATGTCTTTAAAAGAAAATACTTTTATATGAAAGACTTTGATTAAAAATAATTTTTATTACTTTTTTAATGTGAAAATCTATAATTCCTCCAGTATTTCTATCGATAGAACAATGAGCCAAAGATAGACATAGAAATACAAAAGGCAAAGAACTTTTAACAAAAACACTGCAGCACTGAGTGATATTAACAAACAACGTCGATTTAAGGTAAAATTGCACAATCGTCATAAAAATGGCTAAACCTAGGCCAAAAGGTTCAGTAATGTTTAATATAAGTATTTTTTTCAAAAGTATCGTTATAACACAAAATACCTTCGTAGAAGATGTCTAAACATTTAAATACTTAGTCTAGTTCAGGGGTAGAGCATTAGACTAATTATTTATAGTTACCGAGTTTGATTTCAAGTGAACCGACAATTAGCACCTGTTACTTAGTGTGTTTTTGCTACATTAAATTTTTAGCAAGTGCTTTGAGTTATAAGGAAAAACGCTTTATAAATACCGCATTACATTACATTACATTACAATAGTTTTAATGAAAATATGACACGCAGAAACCCGTTGTAAAGAAGAGTTAATGCTCTTAACAATTACTGAAATAATCAACCATCTCATAAAAGCTCAACAAACTGGAACAGATGTCAACTTAAACAAGTCCATTTGATCCATAAATTTCACTTTTTAATTCTTCATTCTTAAACAACATGATTTCTCTAGTGTTTCACTATCAAAGTTGTATTGTATATTGAGTTTTAAAAATTGCAGGTTAAAAACACAAATAGCCAGCAAAAATGGCTTGTCCTCCCAACCAAAGCTTGTGGACATTATTGCTGCTATACCTCCCCAGTATAAAAATGTATCATTTTTTCATTCATTAATATTTAATAATTAATGTTTTTTTTTTTACAATGAACAAATTCATTTAGTTTTTTATAACTAGTTTCAAAAGCTTTATTTTTTATGACATTGTCTAAAAAATTTCTTTGTTCTAATATTTACAATTTGAATCAAACACTTTTATTAACTGAATAATAATACAAAACTTTTCGGAAGTTGATAATGTGAGCTCAACTTATGAAAAGCTTCGTATTATTATTCAGTTAATACAAGTGTTTGACTTAAATCTTTTTTGTTAATAGGCTAGTTTAGTTAATTCTAATATTTACTTTATTCAATAAAAAAATGAAATACACAGATATTAGTTCCAAAATTGAAAGCAAAGCCTGTCAGAACAGCCAGTGGTGTATGTACTTCAACAAAACTTTATTTTTTATAATAAACCAATGTAAAAAAATAATTATTCATAATTTCTTATTTGAATTTTTATAAAATACATAAAGCAAAGTTGAACCAATATATAACCAATTTACGTTCATAATAAATGTTTAGAAATTGTTAAAACACAAATAGCTTGTTATTAAATACTAACTCAACCACAGGTATCAAATTATCTAATAATAACTCAACCACTCATCTATGGCTATCAAATACTTGCTTGACAGATAGCCATAGTGGCAGTAATGAGCAAGCCTCACAGATGTCCTCACATTGCTATGACTGGCAATATTTGTGTGTTAGTAGCATTTATACTATCCTTGATGGTTTTCATAAGCTTATATATGACTTAAATTATTGTATGCCCATATAGGACTTTAATAATGGACTTCTTATTGAGCTAAATACGACTTCTTATTGAGTTAAATGAGTTTTTTTGGCGCAAATCGAAGGTGGTTTGTCGAAGTTATAATGGTGGCTCGAATAGTCGATTTTTATACTTAAAAACTACATAATTCAGTTTAAAATGTCAAAATATTATTATTTAAAATAATTTCGCAATTTTATTTCAAAATTCGATAACTTAGTACAATAACATACAAGAACTACTTCTTTTGGGATGACTTTGGATTTTTTGCTTTACATAGAAAGAAGATAAATTGTGAGTATCAACAATTTCATCTTATGCAACAACAAAAAGTACAAAGATAAACACTTCATGGTTTTTTCGGGTTGACAAAGGATGAAACATGGATGAAAATTCTATAAAAGATTAAAAAAAATTTTATCATTTAATTAATATCAAAGAAGGTAACAATAAAGAAAAGGATAAGCGATTTCTGGTTTCAATTGTGAAAATGTGGAAGTCCCATTGAAGAAACAAGATGAAGACAATGAAGTTGCTCAAATTTTGGTTGCTCAAAATATTTTATTTGAAGTTTCATCTATATATATATTTTTTTTTTGTTATCACAGATTTAATTATTTTCATACATTCAAAATCAACTCATTTTTCTAAATTTCATTTATATAAGTATTATTATGGTTGCTTTTGTTTCAATTAACAGACCTTTTTTTTCATATAATCATGGTTAACTGTTTTGTTTATCTAGTTATACTTGCATAATTTTTTCAAAATTGTCATATCAAAGAAAACTTACATTACATTGAATTCAAAGTTCATAATACTCAGTGGTCTAGAAACTCCTGAAGTTGATGCCACTATAATCATACTCGTCATTGATTTGATTTGATTGAGAAATCATATAAGTTTATGTATGATTTATATAGATTCTCAAGACTACATATAACTCATCTAACTTAAAAACAAATTCATGTTTATTAATAAATTATATTATTATTATTGTTTATTAATAAATTATATTACCTTATTATTATAAAGATTTTTCATATCAAATGTTTAGATTGAATTAAACAATAGGATTTTTCAATTGACTTCAAAATCTTTGCAATTGACTACCAGATCATGGTACTTGTCAGAGAAGAGCTCAAAATATACGTCAAAAAAATTCTTTTTTTCAGTAAATTTAGTTTTATTATAAAAAAAATTTAATTTTAAAATAAAATTTTTACAAAATTTTGTTTCTTTTTTGAATATCAAAACTTAATTTTTTTCAATTTATTTTTTTTGAAATTTGGCAATCAAATGCAATGCTTTTGTGCGCAAATGCAAAGATTTGGAAGTTAATTGAAAAACCCTATATTAATTGGATTGATGTTAAAGATTGATGATCATGACAATATAACAGTTATTGTCCTGGAGGACCAGATTCAGACTTTGAATACAGCACCCAGTCATACACTGGTTACGAGGTGGGATCATTTCCTAATATTTTAGCTATTTTAATAATGTTTCAACCATTTTCACGATTTCATGTCTTCAAAATAAATATTCAACATAAAGTCACTGTTTTCAAAATTTGTTTAATTTCACAAAGCTTTTCATAATTTGACCTTATATTATGGTGTTACTACACAGCCCACCTCTATGAGAGCCATCAGAGCGAGGTACGACCCTTTCATACAAACCAGGCATCGAATTGACCAGGTCTTTTGATTTGTAACAGCATAATTATATAGTCTATTACGTAAATTGTTATAAGGTTTTTTGCTTTGTAACAGGGTGATCGATTGATTATATGATAAATTATTATTTAGTCATTTAATTATGTTGAAGTGAAATATAATATAAGAATAAGTTTATTATCACATTTATTAATAAAATATAGTACAGAAAAGATGATTATATTGAAAGAGTTTTTGACCAGTTAATTTAAAATTGAGCTGTATAATTCAAACTCCAATTAATTGAAAGCTGAAGCAACTGGGTCACAGTGTAGACAAGGTTGAGTTCATAGTGATGGGTGGGACTTTCATGTCCTTGCCTGACGATTATCGAGACTACTTCATCAGAAACCTCCATGATGCTTTGTCTGGTCATGCCAGCGGGTCAGTCAACGAAGCTGTCAAGTTAGTGTATCAATGATGGTTATAACTTTATCCTCGCTATGGGGCTTTAATTTAATTGTTATGAATTTTTTCATTGTTTATTAAATGATACTTCATCTTGTTTTGGAGGTGTCAATTTGTTCAATAAGGAATTTTTTTCATTAATTCCATTTTTCATGAAACTTCGTTGTGAATGGAATAATTTCTATGAGAATCTTCTATAACGGTAATCATTACCTTTGCCAGATATTTAATGTTAACTATTCACCAGATATTCAGAACGAAGTAACACAAAATGCATCGGCATCACTATCGAAACAAGACCAGATTACTGCCTCAAAAAACATTTATCGTGAGTTCATTTACAATTAACCTCAACATGATTAATACCATTTTATCTCGATCATTTGAAAAATAATTCTTATTCTCTGTAAAAATTGCTCTAAGTAATACCTAAATGGTACCACTTGTCAAAAGTAACATCACTTGACAATCACGACAGTGATATGCTGAATTATGGCTGCACCAGGCTTGAGATCGGAGTCCAAAGTGTATATGAGGATGTGGCCAGAGACACTAATAGGTTATAATTCGTGACTTTATATGTTTGAGGTGGTGGAGAAGTTTGTATATTATTGGCTACTTCAATAAAATCATATAATTAAGATTTAACCAATAAATTATATCATTAAACCTATAAAATTATATGATTTCAGTGATATAATGATATATGCTTACAGAGGGCACACAGTGAAAGCCACGTGTGAGTCATTCAAGCTCTCGAAGGATGCTGGATTCAAGGTTGTGAGTCATATGATGCCTGATTTGCCTAACGTGGGTCTTGAGAGAGACATCGACCAGTTTGTGGTCTGTTGTTTTCATTGTAGATTTGGTTGTTTTGGTTGGCTTATTAATTGTATCTTAGCTTCTGGGTTCGGTTCCTAGCCTGCGTAATTTTTTTATTTGTTTTATGGAGCTATTTTAACCGATATTCATTTTTTATGGCAATATTTTTGTAAAATTTCATAAGATAATAAATTGCATCAGCTTCTGAATAATTTTTTATATGTGATAAAATGATAATAGCTTAACAAAGATAATAAGAGCATCAACGTTTATATATATAAGGATAATCATTAAAAAAAATAACTGGAACATCACAGGAGTTCTTCGAGAACCCCGAGTTCAGGCCTGATGGCATGAAGTTGTACCCCACATTAGTGATTAGAGGAACAGGTGACAATGCTTAAACATTGCATAAATAAGTTATGATAAAATTAAAAAACTTAAACATCACATAAATATCAAGCTTATAACGAGATGCTTGAACATTAAATAAATATCAAGTCTTAAAAGGTAATGGATGTTTCCAACAAGGTTTGTATGAATTGTGGAAGACTGGTCGATACAAGAGCTACCCTCCAAATGTGCTTGTGGATCTGGTCGCCAGGATCCTCTCTCTTGTGCCTCCTTGGATGAGAGTCTACAGGGTTCAGAGGTTTGTTATCTTATATATAAAAATCATATTAATTATTTATTTCATATTTAAAAACGTTACCAATCAATCAATGAATGAATCAATTGTCTCATAAAAACGATATATTATATAAACATTTCATTTTTCATATTGATATTTTAAATAATTCGTGAAATAATGTATGAAGATTCAATGATATATGAAGATTCGAATAACCCCAATAATAATACCCCATCACATTGTTCCAGGGATATTCCGATGCCTTTGGTGTCTAGCGGTGTGGACCACGGCAACCTGAGAGAGCTGGCGTTGAAACGCATGGAAGACCTCGGCACTCAGTGCAGGGACATAAGGACAAGGGAGGTCGGCATACAAGAGATACACAACAAAGTGAAGCCTTATGAGGTGGGTCATTGTTTGAGATGTCATGTTTTGATTCAATATCATGTATTGGTTGTATTAGCTCTAGTGGTTTTTGTTTATGTGTATAAGGAGTAGGTTTTGTATTGAGAGTTTAAAGAAATTGGTGTGTTTTTTAGTAAAATACCTCATAGTTTGAAGAAATTATATTAAATTCATTTAAGTAAAATAGTTTATTAAATACTAAATAAAGTACTTTTTAAAATAAATATTTAAAAAAATGATAACACATCATCATCATCATCATCATAAAAACAATAATAACACTAACTAATAAAATAAATCACAAACTACTTTACACCCTTGTGCAATCTTACATCATCATTAATTTTGACAAAGGTAGAGCTAATAAGACGAGACTATGTGGCGAATGGTGGGTGGGAGACGTTCATCTCATACGAGGACCCCCAGCAAGATATCCTGATTGGCCTCCTGAGGCTCAGGAAGTGCTCTGAAAACTCATTCAGGTGCAGTTCTTCTTTTGTATACAGTGTAATATGATAACTATAATAATGATAGTAAAAATAATTAAATTCACAATTTTTATCATAGTAATATTTTAACCACTTTGTTTCAAGATCAGAAGTTTCACGTTGAAGTATATAACTCGGATAATCTCAACAGGCCTGAACTCAAAGGCGGCTGTTCCATTGTTCGAGAGTTGCACGTTTATGGCAGCGTGGTTCCTGTGAGTGCCAGAGACCCGAGCAAGTTTCAACATCAGGTGCTTTCACAATTCGATTCGATAGTGTAATAACTACTTTGAATTTATTTTTAATTTTTTTCTTATTTTTAAGGGATTTGGCATGATGCTGATGGAAGAGGCTGAGAGAATCGCTTTGGAAGAACATGGCTCCAACAAAATCGCTGTCATCTCAGGTTGTAATACTAACAATCCATATCAGATTACACTGCTGTACGCATCCCAGTACCTGGGGAAGAAAGCAGTTGACTAATACTATTCATCATTCTATATATTTTTAATTTTTTTGTTTTTTCAAGTATTAATGGATCAAACGTTTTTATTAATAAATGCAAAATTTCTGAAGGTGTTGGAACGAGAAACTATTATCGTAAAATCGGTTATGAACTTAAAGGACCCTACATGACGAAGAGACTAGCATGATTCAACAATAAAATTTTCATGACTAAAATAAATTTAATCGGTTTTTTGAACTGATTTTTTGAAACTTTTAAATTAAATATAAAATAGTTTAATTTCAATAAAATTCAGCTAATTGAAAATTTTCTGAAATTTTTTTTTAATAAAATATCGAAAATTTGTTTATTTTTCTTCGTCGTACACTTAAATCGCAAAAACTGCCAAAAATGAATGAAACTAAGAGTTAGAATTGTTTGAAACGTAAGAAGTATATAAGTATAAGTTTGTGGCTTTATAGTAAATACTAATAAAATTAACTCAATAAAAGCTAAAAAATACACTAAAAGTGTGATGAAATGAAAAACAAGACAACTTTTAACCAGCATGTCAAAATCGACTCATACAGATATAAAAATGTTCCAAACTACATAAAATATAAATGACAGATTAAGCTGGCGTCCACCTAGCCCCCACGTTACATATCGTCATCATAACTAACATCAGCATCGTTGCAGGCAAATATTAGAAGTGACTTTATAGTCTGTGCGTAGTCTTGCTTGCTTTTCAGGTTATACGTGTTCGAGCTTTTCTCGTCTCTCTCACCATTTGTTACTAACAAAGTGTTTTTGCCATCATCAATCAAATTGTTAAGCTTTTTTTCAATGCGTGTGAATTCTTCTTCGGATGGCAAATCAGTCAAAAGATACACCATATTAGTAACATCTTCTCGAGCACCTCTAGCTGGGTTGAAAGCAATGTTGTCTATGTAGTCTAAAGCTTTCTGCAGGTCAATCGGGCCCTGTCTCACTTTAATTCCATAAAGCCCAAGTTCTAACAAGTCCGAGATTTCGAAATAGTCGTTGAGATAAAACTTTGTATCAATTTCTCCAAAATCATCATATGAAAAAACTGAAACTCTTGTGAAGTTTGCTCCAATTTTAAATCGTTTTATAAAAGATTTGACGAACCCTTTTGATGAAAATAGTTCAATTAAGCATTAAATTAAATTGATGAATAAAAAATATATACCTTCAATAATATAAGTTTGAAACTCTTTAGCGTCTGTAGAAGGAGGGAAAGCCAGACCAATGACTAAGTCTATCGGATTAATACACACTTCGTCTGCAAACCAATGAAAATTTAGAAACAGAGATTCATCGATTTAAAAAGAAATTATAACTTTTGATTTCAACCTTCAAATCCCTCGGAATAGTCGCCATACACTTCTATAAGGTTTCTCATTGTTGAGGGTTTAGTCTTTGGAGATTTCGTAATGGTTGATTGCACTTTTGATGAAGTTTTCTTTTTGCCACCACCTTCTTTCTTTTCATGTATTTGATAGGTTTCTTTTATTTTAAATTCTGATGGTGTATCAGAGTTTTTTGAGCTTTTGCTTTTAGTCATTTTGGTTTCAGTAACCTTAGTTTTAGTTTTGCTTGATTTTGAAGTTTTAACTGTGCGGTTGTTGTTGTGTGTTTCAAATTTGCTGGTTTCAGAAACTTTTGAAGATGAACCTTTTTTTTCTTTAGAAATTTTTATGAATTTTGCAGGTTTAGCAGTCGTAGTTTGGTTGTTATTAAGAAAATCATAAAGGTTGAAAGTGATGGGAGGTTTTTCGTTAATTGGAGTGACTGAAGGAACCGAGGCTCTTATTTCTTGTAGTTTTTCCACTAAATAAAACGCTCTTATTTCATCCAGCTCATCAAAATTAGAAAGATATATTTTATCACTCGAAAGAACTGAATAAATGAGAAGACCTCTATAGTTAGGATCTACGTATGAATCAATCCCATAGAAAAAATTATAATAACTTCCCGGAGCAAAAGTTGTTACGGGCAATTTCGCAAGGTTTTCTTCCGTTTTCAAATTTGTTTTTTCGTCAAGATATATAGCAATAGTGATTATACGAATATCTGAAGAATCCATTGAACTTGCTTGCATTAGTTGGGCTTTTGTTGGGATTCCATAAGGACCATCAGTGATATATATGATAGTGTTGATAGCTGCAGGTCTGGATCCTCTTCTTTCTACAAAAACTCCTTCTTGGCACGTCTTCATGGCTAAGACATCATCGTTCTCATTTGAACCGTAGTAACTCAATGTCAAAATTCGGTGTATCAATGCTTCAGCTTTTTTATAATCATCAAGTCGGAAACGAATCTAGAAAATTGTGTTTTAAAATTAATTTATGCTCATAAAATTATTTGTTTGAATTCATACAAAAGGAACTAATAACCTGAGCGTATTTAGAAAATGTAACTAATGCGATTCGTGCTCGACCAGCGGAGACAGGTAGTTTACGAATGACGGAAACCAAGAACTTTTGAAGGATTTTAAAGTTGTGCTGTCCAACACTTCTGCTTGTATCAATCACAAAAGCTAAGTCGATATCGTAGTCGAATCCTGTTTGGAAATATAATGAAAATTTTATTTAATATCTATGAAATGGTTTCCCTAACCAAAAACAGCAAAACATGAATTCAAAATCTAAAAGACTTGAGTCGTTATAGGAATTTTATTTCTACCTTTTTCGCAATTTTTTCCTTGGAAACCATCGAAACAAACACAAGTATAATCCTTCATTCCGTCGATGCACTTTCCTTCATTTTGGCATGGATTGGGCTCGCAACTGTTACCATCTATGTTTTAAACAAATTAAATTATATCTTATATCAAAGAGTACAGATATTTGATTCATCAGTCATTCAATCAAATATAACAAACCATCTTGAATATTGAGAATGATTTTTTGAGTGATGCTTTTAAGGTCGTTGTAACTCTCATCCACAAGGAAGTAATTGCCACCAGAAAGTTTTTTGAGAGTTACAGCTTTTTCAATGTGGGGTCCAATCACCGTTAAATGAACATTTTTGTCTTTCACAAATTTGAGGCCGTTTTTTTCAACTCCTTCAGCTTCAACTCCAACATTACCATCACTACTAGTTACCAAAATAGCTACGTTTTTAACACCCGGCCTATCACCATGAGCATCAACAAAAACCGATTTTCTCACTGGGTATGAAATAATTTTATATAATTTTAAAATTGGTCAGTTATTTAAATTTAAAAATCAATTGTAACTACGTGTGATGAAACTTCTTACCAGTGTCAAAGGTTTTAGAAAGTTTTAAGCACCCTCCCTTGTATTTTGAATTCTCAATGATATCAAAGATTTGAGTCAGATTATTTTTATCAAAATAGACCAAAGTTCTAGCTGTGTTGCTGTAAAGGGTGAAGGCCAGTCTCGTTTGTGTGGTGTTGATGTTAAGTTCTTCAAGGAAATGTACTATGAAATCGATAACTTTGTAAAAGTTCTCTTTGCCTATTTCATTGGACGAATCAATGATCAAACTCAAGTCAATTGGGCCACTACACTCTGTGAGTTATTTAGAAGCAATATTTATTGATCAAAATGTACTTAAACATTTCAAAAATTTATCCACATATGGGTTTTAGCTCGCTTCTAGTCTATAATAATTAAAAATGTTTTTCAAAATTTATCTTCTAAAAAGCCGGTGTAAAACCTTCGGAGCAGTCTTTGCGGCAAAAGCCAGGCTTGCATTCACACATGGCTCTTCCAGGCACACACTCTCCTCCGTTCATGCATTTCACTCCTCCAAAACAGTTCTTTTCTTCTATTTATAAAAGAAAAAAAATTAAAAACTTTAAATAAAAACTCTCAGTATTAGAAAAATTTTTTTTGAAGTAAGATGAAAAAATTGAATTCAAAAAATTTTATTGACTGAAAGTTTATTCTATGAAATAAGCTAAACCTTCGGCCATTTTATCGATGACTTTCAAAAGGCTAGCTTCAAGCTCGGCTGGTTGCGCCCATACCAGGTCTTCAGATGAATCCACTATTTGAGCCAACTGACCTCTGTTTTTCTCTTTCACGTCCAAACCAATGGCTTAATGGTGTTTTTTGGAACTATTACAAACTTTTAAAATTTTTGAGAACTGAGATTATAGAGCTAGACATTTTAAATAAATAAAAATTGTAGACCAAAGATTCTATCAAGTTTGAATAAAATTTGACTCAAAAATGTCATAATTGAATCATAAAATACCGTAAAGCCTGATCGCATATTTTTTTGGGATTTTGACACGGTCGACTTCATAATTCCAGATCTTCCCTCTTGAAATCAAAACCACATAATTTTTAACTCCTGCTCGATCACCTTTCGCTTTTGTGTAGACCTATCAATATACATTTATATTTTATATTTACAAAAAATCTGTGTTATGAAATCAAGTTGATATCCTGATTAGTATTAAGTAGTTTCAACAATTAAGTCGACCAAATAGGTTGCGCAATCACTAGTTATAATAAGCGTTATCTACGTGACATATAAAAATGATACATAAAATACATCAAACAACCCACATCTTCAACCAAAGCCTCCGAAAACTCATAGCTGTAATAGTTGCCTTCTTCAAAATTCATTGCATGCAATGCCCTTATGACGTCCATCTTGCGAGGTTGAAAATATAAAATTTTGTAAGATTATTTATAAAGCCTTTATATAAAGACGTCTATGTTTGAAAATTTTATTATATTAAACAACTTTTCAAAATCTAATTTATGAGTTAATCTTGAAATAATTGCGATATTAATTAAAACACCAACCCTGCCTCCAACTTCAATGAAATACCTTTTGACAAAATTTCCTTTTCCCAATTTCATTAGGGAAACACGAACCTTAATTATATATCGAAATTTATTATTGAAAACAACAATGCATATTTATTCAATTCATCAAAAAAATTAAAAATATATGATTAAATGCATTAATTGAAACAATCTACATGACCCTACTAAATTTATTATACTTAAGTTTATTTATAAAGACAGGACATTTATTCAATCTCAATATATAAATAAACTAGATTTATCCGACCTCATCATGATCCATTGGCAAGTTCATTATAGCGGTTTCGATAGCCTTGATTATGATAGAGAAACTGTGGCGAAGCATTTTGATAGATGGGTCCAGTATGAAGACTAAATCGGCTTTTAAGCTAATGGCTATCGTGAGAATATGTGGAATTTTTTTTAGTCATTTATTTTTATATATAAAATAAACTAAAACAAATGTGACTAATGAAAAAAAATTTAGCTAGTGAAAGATAGATTTATAATATTCGTTCGTTTGTCAAATCTTAAAACTGAAGAGTTCATTTCTGTCCCACATATTCAAAATATAAAAGAAATTGTGAAACACCTTTTTGACAAGCCAATCCGGCAAAGCCAGGTTGGCATTTGCACTGAAAATAAGCGTGGTGATTAATACATGTTCCTTGGTTTTGACAAAGTTTTTCATTGCATTGCTTGACGTCTATGAGAAAGAAAAAATAAAGTTAGGATAATAAGTGAAGTTTATTTTTGAACTGTATAGGCTAACTTATTAGATAATTACCACAACTTTAATTAATAATTTCAATAACCATAGAAAATGTAACGGAGAACAGATACGTAGAATTTGGTGATTTGACTGAAGTACTCAATAGACCAGGCTCCTTCAAAGGAACTCGCCATTTTCGACATTGTAGCTATGCCCTCTTCTTCTGACTCAACAGCTAAAGTACTCAAATAGATTCCCATATTTTTTATGATTCTTATCTGCTCCATAATTTCATACGGTTTTGAGTCTATTATAGCTCTTCCAACTATGAATACAATTTTTTTGGAGTCAACTCTTGCACCGTTTTCGACTCTGAACATTTTTGAGTGAATAGTTCTCAGAGCTCCAGCCATGTAACAATGCCCGTATGAAAACTCAACTTTGTCAATTGCATTTTGTATGTCGTATCTAGAACGATACTCTTTCAAATGAAACTGAATTGATGATTCTGATCCGAATTTGACTAGACCAATTCTTACGTCACACGATCCAAAATTTATTTCTTCAACCATATCCTGTTATTTATTGAAACATTTGTCAATAAAAACTATTTTTAATATATTTTGAATTCAGCTTCAAATGTTTAAATTGAATATTTTGCTAACCTTCAAAAAGGTTTTAATTTTTCTGAAATGCTGCACTCCTACCGCCCCTGAGTTCTCAATCATGAAAACTAGATCCAAGGGCGATTCACATGCTGAAAAATTCAAACAAGCACAAGTTGAAACATATTCATTTCCAAATACATTTATACTCATGTTTTCAATCTATAAATAAAAAAGCAATAGGAAATGCATGGAAAATTTAAACTTACACAAAGAACAGTTTCTGCCGGTGTAACCAAAGGGACATTCACAGAAATGCTGATTCAAATGGGATTTGCACACACCATTCTTACAAGGATTTGATGCACAGGCGTTGTTTGCTTGAGGGTAATTTAAAAAGTATTTTTAAATTTTTGTCGAAATTGAACTGCAAATTTATAATTTAAGATTTGAAAATATTTCACTTTGGCAGATCATTTTGATGAATTGGCTGGCGAATTTTTGAAGTTGGTGGTAATTTCTAACAGACATAGCTAGCTGGTCTTTTGGCTTTGACACGATTTCATAAAGTTCCGCCTAGTTGACATTTTTAGTAAAAACCAAGTTATTTGATTTGATACAAAATATGCAAACCTAAACACCTAATTGATAAACAATATAATGATTCTCAAGCCAAAGTGCAATACAAAACTTTTTGAACTCTGAAATATTTTAAAATAATAATTTGAGAATGATAATGAGCTTTAGACTCAGAGTACGAATGTATAAATGAACCATGTTAGCTAGACCGATTCCTATTCCCGCGATGAGAGTGGCTCCCTGTTTAATTTTTCTGGCTTCTGGAGCAGTTAAGCCAGTGTTAATGTTCGACATGCCATCTGTTATGATGATCACTATGTCTTGAACTTCAGGTCTGTTATGTTCCGATTCTAAGATCTATAAATAAAAAATAGTATGAGTGTTTAGCTTTCATGTTATTTTCAGCTACAAACTTGAGATCTGACTTTCTTCAGACCCGAATGTGTGTTGGTGTCTTGTTGCAGATAAGGCAAATTTCTTAAAAAGTGAATAATTTCTTCTTTGCTTCTAGGTGCCAAATCAAAAACAGTTTTTGCATACGAACTATATATTACGACTGCTACCCTGAACCTAAAAATTACATGGAATTTCACTTTAATTAAAATAAAATGTTGTATAAAATGAATAAGATAGTTCTCATCAGTAAAGAAACTCAGAACGACTAACCTCCCACTGTCAATATCCATAAGAGATACAATTGTGATGAGGTATCTTGAAAGTTTTCTGTAATTATAACTAGTGATGCTAGCTGAACTGTCTACTAAAAAGACGATGTCTGCTGACCCTTTACACTCTAAAACAGTTCATCAAAATTTGAAATTTATAGGAAAATTTTTATTAAAAGATATGCCTATTGTATAGAAGTATTAGAAATAGTTTATTGAATCACTAAAATATTCCAACCAGTTACGTTGTATTCAGAAAAATCTTTTAGAGCGTTTTTGGGAGCTAAAGTTCTAAATGATCTAGAAAATGTCGTTTTTGCGGCAGTACCTTGAAATTTTAATGAAAATGTATTTTTTTTGAAGCACAAATGTGTTTCAATTACTTAGTCGCTTAACTTTAGTTGTTGTAATAATTTTAGTTGTAGTTGTGGCTTTTTTTGACGTTGTAGTCTTAGTTTTTCTCGACGTTGTGGTTTCGAGAGTGACAGTAGTAATAGGGGTTGTTGTGGGGGTGGATGTTTGGATAGCCGTTTCGTGTCCTTCTAAATATCCATTGTCTTCTTTTTCATAATTTCCATAATACTTGTTCTCATCAAGTTTTTTCGTTTCATGAGATACTGTTACAACTTTTGGAACAGTGGTAGTGGTAGTAGTAGTAGTGGTAGTAAAAGTAGTTGTGGTAGAAGTAGTAACTGAAGTGATAGTAATTTATAGTGTAGTTTTTAAATTTAATACAATAAATATCTCATTAAAAATTTGGAAATTATGGATAAAAAACGTTTAGAAAAATACTTCAAAAACATAAGAACCACTTTTAGAATAAGACTGCGAGATAAGGCGTTGAAATTTAGTTTGAATTTTTTCCATAAAGGGGGTACTGATAATATCTTTTGGCGTCTTCAAGACAAATACCTCAGTAGCTATTCTGATTCATTGTTAAGCAAATTCAAAAAAAAAAATAATCATTATCGTTATATGTTTTAAAAATCGTCAAGTTGAGGAACTTAAGGATAAGGGTTACAAAAAATGACATTTAAAAGATGAAATCTAATTTTTCGAAAAATAATTGTTGATTTATAGGATGAATTTCATTACTTCGAGAAGTCATCATCTTTTCTAGAGCCAGACATGACAACAAGCATTATTTTTGTACCAGTTTTGAGCAATTTCGTTGCTTCCCTTTCAACCTTAGTAGCATTATAGTCGTCTCAATAGCTTCATTACAATGGGTTGGAAGTTATGAATTTTAGTTGAGTTTTACAAGAATGAAAACCAACGATTCGTTTTAATTTTGGCGCGTTGTCTCTGGTTATAAGTACAACTATGTTTTGAGCGTCTTTCCTGTCACCGTTTTTTTCCTTTATGAAGAAGTTCGAAAAAGTAACATTTTTATTGAAAAATTTAAAGATATTGGAATAAAAGATATTGATTAACATTGAAGTCGTTATTTAAATATATTAGAATTTATTGACGCTGTCAAATCTAACAAAGTGTTAGATAGTGTAACCTGGAAAAAGCTCGTTCTGAGTTCCTTGAAAACTTTATAAAAGTCTTTACTTCCTCCAGAATAAGAACTCGCTCTGTTTAAAAAACTTCAATTATTCTCAAGATTGGTGTTTTTGAACCTCACCATTAAATTTTTAAACGAAAACATAAACAACAACTGAAAAATTAAATGATATAATTAGGTAGACTATACTTGATAGCTTTGATAATTTTTCCCGGTTTTGTGTGCTCCTTAAGATGAAACTCAGTCTTAACCCTAGAAGCAAAAGTCACTAGACCAATCCTGCAGTTTCCAGACTTGATATCTTCCCTACTCACAAGACTCAGCGCTACCTCTTGCATCTTTTTAAACTCATTTTTTTTTATATCCCGACTAGCATCCAACACAAAAACCAAGTCGTAGTGTTTTCTTATGGAGTCTTGCTGTAAGTCATTTTTTTTTGGTCTGTGACGAGAGAATCCTTGTGAAATTTTTTGTTTAAAAATAGAGATTTAATGTTTGTTGAATGCGTTCTTTTAATTATAACAAAGTAAGTTGTCAATAATAATTTTAATACAAATTTTCGAAAAGACTAAACTTATTTAAACTTAAAACTTATCTTTAAAACATTGAAATAAGGAAGTTTTTAGATACATTTAGCTAATGTTAATTTTTAATTAGAAAAAGACAAAATTTATCAAACATTTGGTGTCTAAACTGCCTCATTTGAGGATTGGTTAAATTAAGAAATATCTTAATAAAAATATACATTAAATGTTTTGAATAACTCAACATGTGACTTACTTGCTTCTAATATTACCACAAGAGATAATAAAAGACACAATAAAAAGGGTTTATGGAATAACATAGTTTTTCCGTATTTTCTGGTAACTACTGGTTTCAATTAATACTGTAAAAAATAAAATTAATGAAGTTTTCAATTAAAAAAATTAATTTCAAGTCATACTTTGCAAAAATATGTGTTAAACATCTATGAGTTAAAAGTAGAATTATTTACAAGAAAGATTTGATCCACAAAATGATTTTTAATAAGAGTTGTATAAGTTGAAATATAAGCCATATTAGACATACAAATAGTTGATTTTTTTGATTTTAAAAGCATCAACAGTACTACTTGATGAGTGACTGCTTTTTTTAGCTTACTTTATTTAACACCATAATTCTAATTTTACAACCTTATAAGTATACTCATTGCAGCTAACAAAACTTATTTAAAAATCTTTTGAATACATCTTGAATCAATTAAGATATGCGTTTTAGAGTTCTCAAATCTCGCCGGCGAAGAGGTAATTTATTTTCAAAATTTCAAATAAATCATTTTGAAAATTAATTCAACTTCAGTGTTTATCCAATACAAAAAAACTGACTTAGTTTCGTTAAACTTGAATAGTTATTATATACATTTATATAGTGAATACGGGAATTTCATCGAAATATTTTATAAATAAACTAAAATTGTTTACTTATCGTAAATCAAAATTTTCATAAAAGGTCAAAAGGTTTCCAACCTATTCAATTAGACAACAATTTTTTAATGAATAAACCGCGTTAGAACTAACCCTAGTTTAAGAAAGTTAGCGTTTAGAATAGAATAAAATAATTTCAAATTAGAAAACATACTAAATGAAGTTATGAAAAACGAAGTAGCAGAACTTCGAACTAACATAATGAATCAAAAATTGTTTACGACCATTGAGGGAAACAAAAAAATGGTCATCACTTGAGAATGTAAAATTTTCTTAAAAAATAAATAAATAAATACTTTGTATTTGTTTCTCTCACTATTGTTTCAGGCTATATTACGTCCTTTATACGATGAATCCCAACAGCAAAAAAATATATAGCCTTATCTCAAGTCCTTAACCTTATTTGATCTGCAACTAACTTAAAAACCCTATAATTTTTTTCATTGTTTTTATCGTTTTCATAAATCTAGAATTTTGAAATGAAAAATTGAAATCTTTCTAAGCATTGTAAGATTTGTAAATCATTTAATGGAAGGAAATATTTAATTGGAAACGGAGTTCTATTGAGATTTTTTTAGTTTCATTATTTCAAAAAAAATTTTTTGTTATAACGTCAAACCATCGGTTATGAGAACAGCTAAAATTTTATAACATTAATCTTCATTAACATTTGCCACATCACAAAACAGTTCTGTTCTTTATGAGAATCCCTAAAAGGATAAAAAAAAACTTAAAGATAAAAAAACACACCTGATAAATGTGGCAAAAATCATCAAATCTGAAACACAGAAATCACAATTTAAAAATGCAAGTGAACGATGTATCAGACTGAGTTCTGACTTGCAAAAAAATATTAAAGATGCCTTTACTTATATAAGCAAACAAGCTGTGTGTGTGAATGTTGAAAATGAGAAACCTTATTCATTTTTGCGTTGATACAGACCTAGTAAAATTTTCCACACACATTCCTAAACTACTTCAAGCTCTGTGAATGAGTGGATCTTGTAATTTTTTATCATGTATATTTGTATGCTTTTATCCTTATTGAGTCTGCCGCGCCAGCGAATTTTCGATAAGAATCGATTAAAACATGTTGTTTTTCAATTTTTTCAAATCATGGAAATAACAGAAGACTTACGACAAATTTTGGAAAACTTTTCACTTTAGATGTAAAGCTAGTCTAATTACATCTTGTCATAATTATAAAAAGTACTACGATAACTTAGTAAAAACACAAGGTTTTTATAAAACTTAAATAAGTTTTATAAAAACCTTGTGAGAATGAAACTTTTTTGGTTTTCATAAACCATCATTTTGATAATTAATCTCCAACTTTCAAAATTTTTAAACTTTAATTATTGATTTAATCAAACCTTAAATGGCTAAAATCTAGAGTTGATGATTTATTTTTTGAGAAAAACAATTTCTTAACGATTGTTTTTAAGGATTATGTATTCTGATAATTTGAAATAGAAACAAAGGATTGAAACTATTTAATAGCCATCATGAATATATTTAGCTCTTCCATGAAAGGTATGATTCAATAGTAACATATCTTAAAAAGCTACAATTCATTAGAAAAATATTTGGAAAAATTTATATATTCTATAATTAATAATTTCTGTTTAAAAATATATTGTTGGAAATAAATTAAATAAAAACTGCTTATATAAAATAAAACTTCACAAATATTTGATATAGTGAAACATTGAATACAGAAATTTCGTCGTTTAATGATGCTACGCAGACAATGAAGTTATTGATTTTATTGAGAATTTGTACATTTTATTCCTCTGATAAAACAAAGACATTGAGAAATGAAAGATTCTTTTAGTGAACTTTTAACTCAAATAGCTTTTAGTACCAAATGATGTGAAGAATGATAAACGTGAATATTATAATAAGCAAACTTATTCTTCCAAAAAACAGCAAAGATATTCTTTGAATTTGAAAATAATGCAAAAAAGAACAAAACATAAAAAATTATTGACTTGATAAAATGAGACTACTAGCTTCAACGGATCGTTACAGACAGTCAACGAAGTTTGATAAAAGGACCACCATGAAATAACAACAGGCCAATGATCTAGAACCTTGTAACAATACGAATTATAAGCTGTATTTAATTAACAATAAATAACGGAGAAAATTATATTCTAAAAAGCAATTTAATGATAAAAAACATGGATTTAAAATTATTGACTAAAGTATATCTTTTCAAGCATTTTTGTGTGAGTCTTCCCCCATTCACTCTCCATTCAAACCATCATTAACAGTGTCAACTAACTTAAATGAATTATTGAAACAAATAACAAGACCAAAACGTTTATCCATGTATGGCAACGATAATGCACCATGAAACTCTATAGAAACATCGATGATGTACTGAGACGATTGTAAATAATAGCACATGATAGAGATATGACATGGTAGGAAATGAGCATTGTGGCAGTGTAACTGCATACCAACCATTTTAAATGCATAGAAACATTATTTTGAAAAGAATAATCAAAAATGAATATATTAGATATATCTTTAATAAAAATTTAGTAAAAACAACGCGTAAAGATTTTTAGAAGAGTTAAATAAATGACAAACGGCCTTGAAACTAAAACAAATTACGAAAAAGTAGCTTTAATGATTTCGTAGCCTCTTACATCACAAGAAATTGAGTCAATAATCCATATAGCTTATACTAATTATTTATTTACACATATCAATATATACAAAAAAAAATCCAATATAATTACAATGATACTGAGATTAAATTAAAAATATCGAAATGAATGAAAAATGATGTCGACTATGATTTGATATGACAGGTATTAATGGCTTGATGAAACTATTGGAGGCAAACGCCTTTCTGCCATCAAACAAACTATCATGAACGGTAATTATAAACCAAGGTTTTATCTAAAACTATTCAGTGATAAGTGTTTAATTAAATAAGTACATGGGGTGCAATTAATTTATATAAAAAATAAATTTTAAGTCTTGAGACATAAATTTTAAACAGTATAGTTACATTTGAGAATACTAGACAATTTTTTATATAAAAATAGACAATAAAAAATAGTAAAAATAAGGAACAAATTTTTGAACCCATAATTTAAATAAAAATCAAAAATACAATCAATTTAGCAATAATCAATTTCCCTCAATTCTTTAAAAGCACTTTCAGATACAACAAAAAAATCGCCATTAATGAAAACCACAACAAGCACACCTTATAAACACTATTCTCAAAGTCTCAAATCTTCCGATATTTTAGAAGCGATGTTTTTGAAACCGATAGAGGTGCCCGAAATGCGTTTGAACCTGACCCCATTGAGAGACAACCGTGGCAACTTACACACCTCCATCTCCCATTGCACCAATGCATCCGAGTCTCCGTGACAACATAGTAACAAAAATCTGTATGGTGGATACAAACATTTGAGCATAGGTTGTTCAACAAAATAGAATCTTATGATAGATACAAACGTTAAAAATAAATCATTCAATATGAAATGTCATAAAATAATGAAAACCCCTTAGAAAACCTAACTTAAAAAGAAATTTATACACAAGTTAACATAGAACCAATATGGTTTGAGTGAGCATACTCACCGGTCCCTCTGGGCATAATCACACTGCTCCTGTTCAAGCACTCTTTTTATCTCCTTCATCATTTCATTCGGGTCCATCATACTAGTGGTCTGCGCAAAAAGTGCATTCATGATGAAAAGATTTTATAACGATTGTAAGACAAGAATTTCATCATCTGGTTAACAGCAAAATAAACAGATCGATATAAGTACATTTCATATCGTTTCACACAATGAATAAAATGTACCGGAATCACACTATACATAAAACCCAACCATTTTTAAAACACGAAAAAGACGCACAAACCTTCATACTCCAGGTGAATCTGAGAGAACGTGGCTTTACCACCATAGGGGATACATAACCCCCTTCGTATGGCACCTCCCCCACCACACCATGCTGGCTTGGAGCGCATGTGTTTTGAGCATCCAGAGTAGTTCTGTGTGATTGATGTCTTTGTTGTATGACTGTTTTGAGATATGCTCATCTATTTTAATACTTATTCTATTATTAATAAAAATTTTAATAAATGAAATGAATGGCATGATTTGAATAGTAATAGATTGAGGCTGAAATAGTTTTCACACAAATTTTGAACATTTTTTTAAAAATTCTAAAAATTTTACGTAAAAAATGACGCTATAGATGCTTAAAGCTATAATTTCACATAACTACAACCTTGCAATGAAACGTACAATTTCTTATAAAGGATTACTACATTAACAAGTATAACCTTCTAGCAAACTTGGAAGTGATTTTTTCGAGAAAGGATGATCGATTGGTGGGGGCGAACGAGGTGTTGGATGGGGGTCCATTGGAGTTTGGTGTGATAGTCCTGCTGGGCACGCCACACACGGTGCTCCGTGCATTGATCCCCCTTGGGAACTTGGAGGTGGCTTGGCTCGAGGTGGTGAAAGATGCTGTTGTCGCTACCGTTCTATTGGATTGATGGCGTTGTTTAGAAGAGATTTGAAACTTTTTTGAGTAGAATATATTGATAGGAATGAATTATTTGTAAACAAAATTTTTTTGAATTTACACGAAGATTTCATAATCTTATTTTACAAAAATGGTATCGCCCCAATTATTTATGGTAATGTGTATCAAAGAAGGCGGCAATTAAAATGGCATCTCGAATTGAAGTTACAACCAAAACAAGCTACAAGCCGCCTTTTGTAGTTTTACATCACTCAACAGGTCATAAATCGCGCAGAGATGCACTTGTTCAGATCAACTTAATTGTTTATATCTATACTTTTCAATGTTCATTTATCCAAATATTTTTTCAATAATGTTGTGTTAATAAATTATCCTTATCTCTATACATTTTTTTTTACATCACGGTAGGATACATGAAATTTATCGTGCATATTATAAAGATAATTGCCTGATAGATGGAGACGGCCTTGAGGGGTGAAAAGATGAAGATAAATTTTGTGACGTGATGGATTGCTTGACAGATTTTGGAGTGGAAGGAGGGTTGTCAGATGCGTTGTTGGATAGGCCGCTTTAAAGGGTGGTGATTGTATTAATATTAACACATCATTAATACATTCAAACAAATAGCATTCAAAAAAACATTGAAAAATAGATTTGTAAACCTAAATTTATAATTAAAATAATCAGATATTAAGAAAAAAAACAATTTTAAATTGAAATTCCTAATAAATACAAGCATTTTCACAACCAATAATGGCAACCTTTCATGAGTTATAGCGGGTGGAATGAAATCATTATGATTGAGGAGTTTGTTAGTATCATGTAGGGTCTTGCTGTGTTTGAGGGATGAACCATTGGAATTCTTGCTCGATACTGTTTTGTTCAGGCTTTTGTTGTTTTCAACGTTGTTATTGGTGTTTTTGGTGTTGATGGAAGATGTATTGGTCGAGAGTGTATCTGATGTAACAGGATCAGTGTTGCCCTGTGAGATTCCATTGAATTCCATTAGTTTTTTTTCATATTTAAAAACAGTGTATTTCATATTGTTTGTCCTTCAAAAAGAATACAAGAACATGTTTAGGTAACTCGATAGATAAATTGAATAAGTTGTGCACAAATCGAGAAAAATTTTATTGTAATAAAAACTATATAAATCTTGCGTTTTATTCATCTATCCCTTCAGACTTCATTTGATGTATTTTTAATTATTTCCATCTTTCCAATACCAACCATTAATTAGTTAATACAGCTAATCGAAGATGAGAGAAAGTGAATCTAGAATGTTATTAGTGGATATGTTTTAACTTTTACTCAAACTGTTTATAATAAAACCAGGTAATAATAAATTCAATTATTTTGTATTTATAATTATTCAAAAATGCACTTGCGAAATAAAAAATAATAAAAACATAATGAATCATTGAATAAAAAGCAATTGAAAAATTTGAAGTTGGAACTTTTTTGGAAGTAAAACATTATCAAACAAGAAATTTCCATTTAACAAATGTATATTCAAAAGATCAGTATACCCTCTAGTTGCTTTCGAGGTTTCATAAATAAAAAATTAACAAAAATAATTATAAGCAACAAGAATAAATAAACAAATATGTATAATGGATTGTTATAGACAACAAAATGATCATCATAAACTCACCATGAGCTTATTTTCGTCGATAAGAAGAGCATTAATTTCTTCAAAAACATTGTTTGCCATGTCATTATCGTCGTCGTTAATGAGGTTGTTAGTGTTAATGACATAAGCCTCTTTGTCGATAACGTTGCCAGACAGGGCATTACTGTTGCTAGTTTTCGAATCATTTGTGTTATTGCTAGACGAAGTTGAACTTTTATTTTCAGATGCTTTTTGGCTTTCGGGATTTTTATTGATTTTGTAGAGCGGAAAAAGTGGCTTGGGGCGTTGTATTAAAACCACGTTGTCTTGTTTGTTGATGTTATCAAGCGCTGTAGCTGGGCGTTTTGTATGACCTCCTGAGTTATAAATACCATTATAAACACATCGACAAACGCCCTTACTAATAAAAGTAAATGAATATTTTTAAAATTTTGTACCAGCAATTTTTAAAGCACACATACCTTGCGTTAACACGGAATTTGCTGCATTACTGGCATTATAATTTTTATTATTTTGATGATTTTCATGGCTGAGACGGCGATTATTTCCTTTTTGTTGTGGGTTGGTTGAAGCGGGTCTGGGAACTTTATCCCCGCTATCCTTGCTTGACTGAGTGGGTGGCACGATAGCTAGGGTGTTCATGTCACTTCCAGGGCGTGTCTGATGCGACGTTGACATGCTGCTGTTTGGTCGAGATTCTGATATCTCCAGCTGCGTTGTTTTGACGTATTGATATATAATACTTTGATGCATAAGAATCATCTTATGATTAAATAAATATTGCTTATTTATTTTTCGATGAAAAAGAATTAATAAATGATTAAATAAAATTGAGTAGATACTTTTTTTGATGTATAAGAATTAATACACGATTAAATAAAACTTCATATATATTAACGCCGTGAATCATTCGTAACACCTCAGGGTTGGGCCTGCAGAGAAGGAGGTAGGTGGCCATGAGGTTGTCGTACTTGCTGTTGTTCAACGAGTACTCAATGTCCTTCCTGCTGTACCCCATTGCCACCATAGTGTCTGATGTGGGATATGATTTCCTCACCTTTGCATACATTAGTTTGACACTTTTGATTTTCAAACCTAGCTATTTCGCCTGATTTTTAGTTTTCAAACTTATCTTTTTATCCTTGCATAAATTTTATTTTAGTAATTTTTATTTTCAAGCTTCTGTATTTAGTAAAGTAAATGAACCATCATTCGCCCAAAATTGAGGGTTCGGTTGCTTATTAGATGTATTTTGCAAACTTCCAATTTTAAAATTATAGTGGAAAAATTTAAATATATTTTTTAATTATTATGAAATGAAATCATTGAAATGTCGTTTAATTAGAAAATTCTCAGCACTAGGTTCAGCAATAGCTAACAAGAAGTAGATGTCACTTCGACCTTTGGAATCCATCCAAGTCAAAAAATAATTTTTGAGTGATAAATTTCATAAAGTAAAAGCTATTAAAAATAGTTCACTTCTAAATATTATATTAACTATATTAGATTATATTGCTGTATATATCCTAGTAACAGTAAAATACGTATATGAATTTATATACTAAAAAAAAGAATTCTGATCTTTATATGTATAAAAGCGCAAAAAAAAACTTGAAATTTTTATTAAAAAAAAACTTGATAAATATTCCCTAAAAATATAGTCGAAATTAATGGTATTGTCTAAAGAAAATGAATGAGTTTTATTACATCAAAGTGCTTTTTGACAACACACAAAGGTTTTTCTATTAAAAAATTTTGATGAATATATAGAAAAATATTGAACAAATATATATTGGCCAACTTGATTAAAATGAAGAACAAGCCATTAATAGGGAGATAAAAATTAAAAGCAAAGCAATTCCTATGGTTTTGATTAAATTTAAAATTGAAGAAACTTTTTAAAGTGTAAATAAACAAAAATGATAACACAGTTTTCAAAGTCTCCAATATTTTTTGATGAAAAACCCCTCAATTTTTTTTCCATTATTGAATTGAAAGCCATTAAAAGCCAGAGCTATGTTTAATCAATGATATTTATTTATAAAATTCATATAACTCTCTATACCTTTGTAAATACGTCAAAATCACGTAAAAATGATCATAAACTGTAAGACATGATGAAAGCCAAATACGGGCTGATGTAACCATGTTTTAACGCAGGCAAAATTGTGCTTAGCTAAAAGATGCCTCGAGCACCATAAATATCATTGCATAATTATAAAAGTGTTTGGTCTTGTCTGCGAAATAAGAACTTTATTGCTGAAAAAATATTCTTCAAATAAAAAAAATTAATTGGTAAAAACAGAACCTTCTAGTAAAAAGTTGAGCATTATTAAAAATCGTAATTTTATTATATAAAATGAAAAGAATAATCGTTACTGTATAAAAGGGAAAAAAATTCATTGAAAATAACTGTGACAATACATTGAAACAATCATTTTAAACTCTCACCTATAACTTTGCTGTTCGTACTTCTGACTGGCTCTAGGAAGGGTTTGAGCTTGGCGTCCTCATACCCCAAGTTGATCCAAGGGTCATTCATTATGGTCTGGTGGATGGTATATGCATGCCACGTTAGCGAAGGATGAATGAATAAAAACATGAATTTTTAGTATGTTTAAAGGATATTTTCGAGAATTAATGGATAAAACGATAAATATTAAAGTATTTTTTGAAGCATATGAAACTAGAAATGTTTGAGTATTTTTAAAGCAAAAGGAAATAGAAATATTAAATTATTTTTAAAGAATATATACTCAATAAATAAAGCGGACGAATAAACGTGATAAACTAAATTTAGTGGAAATGTACCAAAAATGAACACACAACGCTTGAAAAAACGTGCATGAGAAAAAGAAAAGAATCGCCTGAATGGTCCAACCAAACAAAAAGAAGATGTATATGTTTATAATAGCTATTGCACAAAGGTTGAGAAGAAAGAAGTTAATTTAACAAAAACATTTGAAATGGAATGAAATACAAAAACCATTATAAATGTACATACAGAGAAAATGAAAAAAATCAAATTACGTAGACATCAAGTACTAATAGACAGAATGGAAAAAATTCTTTAAAAAAGCTTCGCTAACTTGATCAATGATAGATAGGTGAATAAATTAGGTGATGACTGAAAAAATTGAAACACACCAATAAAAAGCAAAAAATGATAAATAAACTTTTAAGTCTGAAAAATAAGCTTTAAAAGAATTTTTTCGAATTATTCAAACATTTATTTAATTAAAACGTGGTATTATAGTGTTATCTACATATGGCATCTTGAAAATTTTGAGATGTTCCTTATGTCGTTGTACAAGCTTGCACTTCCATTAAAATCTTCCTTCTGATGTTGTTTGCATTTAATGCGAATGAGTAATCTCTTCAGCGAGATAACACACCTGATAGTCATATCTAGCTTCTGTTTTATACTAATCTTACCATCATTATTAAAGAGCTTTCAAGGGTTTGAAGTGTGTATTTTGCAATAATATTTTAAATCAGTTACTTTAATATCCTTTTATTTCCCCTAGATTGAATGCAAAAAAATATATACACAGAAATAAAATTAAAAATGAATAAGAATGATGGTGATGTAGTGCGTGTGAATAAAAAATCACTTGATACGAGGCAGATTATGATGTAACTAATCCTGTGTATGTGAATCTTAATCGAATGGACCACCATCCCATTACATCGTCTTTGTCATACATTTCATATAATGCCCCGATAAATACTGCATAATAATTCCATATATCTGATTGCTTATTGGCGATTCCAAGACTTTCCAAGCCAATATAATACTCTTATTATAATTATCTGCAAGCATGGGTCCTATAGGAGTAATCTTTTTCATCAAAAAATTAATTTTATCGAGTAGAAGATAATCGATGAGTTATATATATCTTTTTATTGTAACTTTATGAAGCCTCACGTGTTTTCGCACCGAAGTAGATAGAATAACAAAATACATAAGTAATATGCCTTTGATTCTCAGTGTAGAAACAAAATAAGTATATAAGCAGTGTTTATTTTGTGTTTATGTATTCATTAAGCTGTGTTAGGATGATTATACACCAACATTGATTGCAATTTATGCGAATGTACCCGCATCTCCCTCTACGTTTGTTTGTATTTAAAACATACAAAAAGCACACGTTCGTGCTAAATCTTTTCAACCGTAGTTTCTTATTTATAGAACTCAATAAATCTTAAAAAAACAACAGAGGTTTTTCCAGAGTTGCTATTTCGATATTGACATATATTTCAAGCCTCCGAATCGTTTTTTATCATACTTAACGCATTTAAAAACTTAAATATAAATAACGCTTAAGCCAGTACTTGAAAATGTTTGATGAATGTGTTGTACAGAAAAATTCTGATGCGATACAACGGGTGTGGTTAGTGGCAGGTGGCGGTAGTGATGATGAATACGAGCGTGTGTAATTGAAACGTTTTCTAATTACCTTTATCAATAAATATATTTATATACGAATATATCTGTTTATTTATGTATAATTATCTCTGTGAATCAGGTTTTTTTAAATTTTTTTCATTGTTTTATTTTCGTATAACTTGAGCTTAATTTCGTGGATGAGTAACTTCTTATGATGGCAGACGACTAAAACATCGATACATTCGCACATGAATCTTGAACACAATCAAAGACCCATTTTTAAATTTTCTATATTAAACACATAATAAATTTATAATTCTATATATACTATATATTATAAGTTATAAAATAAGCTACCTCAAGAAATAAAAATTTTAAAAGAGAATGATCAAATATGTATTTTAAACCTGAGTCCACTATTATCTAAACAAGATGCCCATTACTCAGGATTATGGGTGATATGTACACATATACACCCCGAAAGCAAACTTCACCTTCGATAAATGCAAATGAAACTTGATTCGAAATAATTTAATGCGTCCTTAAGTTTAAAAGCCAATAAACGTTACTTTACTCTTCACTTTTCACCATAAAAACTCGCATCATTACATCACTATTTGATTATTTAATATTATGATTCTTAACGTTGTTTTGAAAAAAAAATGCTTTTGATAGAAAGAAATGGAGATTAGAAGTATATGAAATTACTAAAAAAAATGTAATGAAGTAAATCTGACCATCCTTAGTATAGTGAGGGGATAAAACAGGATTGAAAATAATGGCATTGATCTAACATTATTTTTCATTGTTACCATTATTATTATAGGCGTGCATGCACTCAAGCAACAGCGATAAATACCTCCAAAGTGGCTCTCTTGAGGGGGTTCAAGATGAGGAATTTTTTTAAAAGGTTTTCACAATCCGTAGTCATGTAGAATGGTATGCGATATTTTCCCCTCAACACTCGTTCTCTCAGTTCCTGGATGGTGTGTTAGGTGTCAAAAGTTTAGTGTTATTGATGATAGCATTATAATATATTACAGTATTAAATAGCCTACTTTGAGGTTTTGACCATCAAAAGGTAGTGAGCCACTGACCAAAGTGTACAAAATAACTCCAAGACTCCACACATCCACCTCAGGACCGTCATATTTCTTACCTGTCATAAAAGGTTATAGACATTAATATCATTGGTATGCATGAAAAACTTTTTGAAATATTGAAGATTTTAAAAGCTGAAACACTCTTAATAGAAAACTGATGATTAAAAATAAATTTAATTTCAATGAAGGCATCGAATCCCTTTAAACTTGAAATGACTAAGACGTATATGGAATGGTGACCTTGGAAAAGCTCGGGGGCGGCGTAAGGGGGACTGCCACAAAACGTATCAAGTTTGTTGCCAACTGTGAACTCGTTGGAGAAGCCAAAATCAGCGATTTTTATATTTAAATCTGCATCTAATAACAAGTTCTCAGCCTGTTTGTAGTGTGAGAAATAGGTTTAAACCTATTAAATAAATTCAACAACCTAGATTTTGAAATTTTAGTTTTAAACATTTAACTCTGATTAAATAGAAATACCCATAAATTAAGAGTTAATAAATCAATAAAAAAACAAAGAAGCACAAACTATTGAATAATTCGAGTGCATTAAAATAAATCATCAGCAGTTCTTTTTCTCAACTCTTTAGCATGATTTACACTAAACGCTTCAGACAAGTGAAGTCTTCCCTAAACATAACAACTGACATATCTTTCACCTTGAGATCTCGATGCACAATATTCTTCTGGTGGCAGTACTGCACAGCTGACAAGATCTGCCTGAATTTACTCCTCGCTTCCTTCTCTTTCATCTTGCCATGAGCCACCAAGTAATCAAACACTTCCCCTGGTTTTATAATATAGTCACCTTTGAAGGCATCTCAGTTTCATTAAAAGCATTATATAGAACTTTCGTAAAAAATTTGAATTAAAGTTGATATTATTTTTCAATTTATTTTATTAAAGGTTGAAAATGGGAATTGATACAACTGAATGAAGCGCTTATTACACACCTCCACTAGCATACTCCATCACCAAATATAAAGTTCTCTCCGTTTCAATCACTTCAAAAAGCTTCACTGGAAAAATTAAAACATTTACATGAAGAAATTTTTACATAAAACAACGAAAATAAATATTCATGAATGTAATAGCGTAACTACTAAAATTAATATAACAAAGAAAATAAATATTTGAAAAAATGCTAGTATTGTTATTAGCTGGGGTAGTAATAGTATAAGTGAAAGGTGAAAAATTAAAAACTAGCAAATAGGCTTACCAATGTTGGGATGATCAAGGAGTTTCATTATTTTGACTTCTCTGAAAAGCTGATTTAGTGCAGAAAAATTAATTTCACACAATATTCTTTTGAAAATATTTTTAATCAATCATTCAACGCATTTTATTTTAATGTATTTTTGTGTATGTTTCAAAATAGTTTTTTATAAAAACAATAATAAAAATAATAATTATTATTTTTTAGTAGTTAATTAATTAATTGCTTAATTATAAATATTATATATTAATTAAAAAAATTAGTTTAATTCATTATGATAAACCAATTATAAGAAATAGTATTTATAATTTATAATTAGTTAAAGTTAAAATGGAAACTAACGCGGAAATAAAATACGAATTAAACATATATGCAACCCCAATAATCAAAACTTAAACGACAGATAAGCACAAGCCAAAAATATTAGAACAAATATAATTATTTAAAATACACTTTTTATATGTTAAATTGAAAATACTGTTTGTGCACGTGAGACTATACAAGATTGACTACTGATAGACTTGTTACGAGTAAATGCTTTGAAGAATTTACGCTTAATTTTAATAAGCCCGTGGTTAATAATTGAAATTTCTTGACGAGAAGCTATTGTAGGTTTTAGGAAAAAGTTGAATAGATAGTTTGAAACGTATTAATTAGTGTAAAAAACAAACAATAAGTTTATTAAACTAAATAATGTACGAGGCTTTTAGTAAGATCACATTACATTACCTATATATTGTATTACATAGCTAGATTCAATTTTCAATCTTTTTACATTGACGAATGCTGGCTAGAAGTTTTATTACTGGTTAAATTAATATTTTATGTGTAAGAATCGAAATGTGATAAATTTTGCATCGAAAATAAACAATCTAGGAAGGATCAGAGATGCAGTTAGAATGAAAAAGTCTGCAGCGTATTAATTTTTTTGTAACATTGAAGCCTGTATCAGAATCTCCAATGGGAGAAGACTATTGCACTTCTGAATGTGGACATTATTGAGAAAAGATCAAAAAATATGAAAAAATTGAACGGCGATAGTGGTTTCTTAGTCAATATTAGAGATTTGGTTAAAAATATTGATTATAAGCGTTTGAGCTAATATTGACACAGAAGTTATTAGGTTATTGTGCGACAATTAGATTTTCCGTTGGAAAATTTCTGAGAGAAAAGAAAACAAGTTTTTAAATTTTTTTTTTATAAAACACCGCCAAATTTATCTTTAATATTGCTGAGAGAAGCAGGTGATAAGTGGTATTTTAAAAAAAACATCAGTTTTTAACTATTAATTGAAAATAATTCAGAAAAAAGTTTTTAGCATAAAAATATCTAATGGATTTAAATAAAATAAAAAAATTTCAATACCTTGTGATTAAAGTTGTGTAGTTAAAAATGAGCCTTTGATAAAGCTCTTGTATTTAAAAAAGTGGAGGTTAAGCTAATATAAATGTGTTGAAAAGATGGTTGAAGAATAATTCTAAATGTTATCAATAAAGATAAATTGAAAAACCCATGAAGTTAGAGAAGAGTAATATTGAAAAAAGGTAATGATTAAAGATTTAATTGAATATAATCAAACACATTCTGAAAAAAATTAAAATTGACATTATTTCAAACTAAATAGGTTAATCATATGAATATATACACATGCAATCCTTGATGCATACAGTGAATTTAATAATGATAAAAAACTGAACACATAGCTGATAATTATAATCTCTTGTGACAATCAGAAAAATATTGATACTACTGATACTACAGCCAGAAAACACTGAAAAGTTTATGATGATGAGTTATCAAGAAGTGAGACAAGTTTAATAGATTGAAGCTGTAATATTAAACAGAACCAAATGAAAGTGAAAATCAAAAAATATTTGTGTGCAAAACAGATTTGATATTAGACTCAATTCTGATAAGAGAAAATTTTCATCACTGTAAATAGGTTAAATGAACAAAAAAAAGCAATAAAACATGAAGAGAAAATACAATACAAGAAAAAACATAACACCCTTTTTTAAAGTTAATATGCATTCAAAGAAATTATTTTCTATTCAGATTATATATCCATTTGTCAATCAATCAGTCTCTCAACAACTAATCTTTTCTTTCTCATTAGGGATAATTATGAAAATCTTATTTAACTTTTATGTATTTTAGAACTAACTTTCTGTAAGCTGGATGGATTGAGTTGAGTTTTGTCTATGATCTTAATGGCCACCTATAAATTTGAATTAAACTGTTAAGACCTCAGTAGGATCTACATTTTTATTGGTATTAGTGATTTCAAACCATTGAATCAGAACAAAATATCTCTATGTGGTTTGCGAAAATATATTTTTGAATTCATTTTATTCATGGTTAATTATCAAAATATAATAAAAAAGGAATATTTGAAATATTAAAAATTTTAGAAATGAATTTATTATTGAAAAAATAAAAGCAAAAGTTCTTTTAAAAAAATTTTTGAAACATTTATACAATGCTTATAACACTTTTTAGAAATATTTACATACAACTTTTTTTTTTAATTTATGCATTTTATAATAATTCAATAAAGCATAAATTTAAAACAAACTAACTTATCAATAAAAAAACTAAAATTTCTAAAAAAAACATTCAACAAACTAACTTATTAATTGAAAAAAGATAAATTAAAAAAAAAAAACACTTAGCACACCTCTCTTCCAGTAGGAATATGCTTTGCCAATTTAACCTTTGCAAAATTACCTTTGCCAATGGTTTTAATAAGTCGATACTTTCCAATGTGAGGTTCATCAGGACCTCGAATTCTGCTAGGCAATCTCTCACTTCCATCAAGCGAGTAATGGCCATGATGCTGTATTTGATATTATAAAAATATTTAATAATTGTAGTTTTTGAGCAATTGAAACTTAGTTTTTGTATAAGCAAACAAAAATTAAAACATTACAAGAATACTCATGTTTTACAAAAAATTAGAAAACTATAATGCTGAACTTTATCAATAGTTAATAGAAATGAAGAAAAAGTAAATTATAGTTTGAAAAATTTTTTAATACTTCTCAAACAAACTTGTATCAACTATAAAAATTCTATTCATACTAAAACATTATGAAAAACTCATAAAAAACACTGAAAACAACCTTCTAAGCTACTAAAAAATTTAATGAGCTAATGGAACACAATTTAAAAATTCTAAATTTTGAATGATTTAAAAAAATTTTTAAAAACTAACTTTGGAGTGTGTCCTGTGAGAAGGGTGTTCGGAGGAGATCGACTCCAACAAAGGTTGTAGAGGGGCTCTAGTGCCCGATGTGTGTGAACTTACCGCGCTCATTTCCAAGTTTTTTGGAAGCTCACAGTTCAAGATCAGCAATGAAATGATACCTTATCCAATGGTTCAAGCTCTAAACTGCTCTATTTATTTTCAACTTAGGCGAATGATAATGAATTAGCATAATATTGATCACCATATAAAAACACAATTCACTATTCGATTAAAATATTTTAAAATTTACTAGAACAGCTATTTAGAACAGTGCTTATGAATAAGTAAACAACATTTTCATAATGTCCGAACGCCGGAATATAGTTTGTTAACCTCAATAAATAACTTAACTTTATAGAAAAATATTATTACTTAAAAGTTTTTTATTTTTATTGAAACTTTAGTTTATTTAAATAACCATCAGTATAAAAATATTTTTGTGTTTTATATAAGAGAGATATATTAATATTATTAGGAGAGCATCATTCAAAATTTAGTAGCTGCAGCAATTAGGTTAGTCATAATAAGATTTATCAAATAAAAAATAATCTTTCGAGTTATGAATAAGCAACGCTACCGCATATTCACTTTTTAATAATATCAATAAAACACATATAAAATGAAAAATTTTGATACTTGTACTAGTAAAAAAGCCTTATTTTTATAATTATACTTTCGAGTTATATGAAAAATAATTAAAACCTAGAAAAATACTTTATTTTCAGGGTGTTAAATATACTCTTATCAAAACCCATCAACCTTCCTTCTTTAAAGTTTATCAGTGCATCTAAAACACTGTTAATAAAAGCAACAATATCTTTAATAAAAAAATATCTAAAAAAAATCGTCTTCAAAAAGATTTACGGAAAATTAAATGTGGTTTCGAAGAAACCTAAATATATATTTTGAATATACTTCATTTTTATACAATTCTCTTCAGTAATGTAATTTGAAATATTACGATGTATTCACTCTTTATCACTTAATCTTTATAACAATAAAAAAACAGTTATGATCAAATAGTTTGCAATAGGTTCTTTTCAGTTATCTTTCTTCATTTGAAATTATATAGAGCGCTTGCAGCCTGCACCAGAGGCGCTAAAAGATGAAAATATAATTTTAAAAAATTTATGAGGTATCTGAATGAGTTTTGAACAATGATGTAAACGATTTTATAAAAATTGGTTTCAACTCAGTGGGAAGACTGTTCTATTTTGACGGTGCTAAATGGCTGGAAGAACGAACGCAATAATCTGCCAACTGGTTGGTGAAATAGTGAGTCTTTTAGTCTCGAAAATTTTTCTATCATTTGTGAGTTTGAAAAAATGATTTGCGTTTCAGAAAAATAAATATTTGAAGAGGAGTAAAGCTATCTTAAAAATTATTCACTGGGGTACAGAAGCCAGTAAGGTTTGTTAAATGATTGAATAAAGATGTCAAAATTTAAAACAATAAAAGCAATATAATTTCGAATTTTTTTCAATTTTTTCATGAGTTTAGATGGAAAAGCTTAGAGAAGGGAGTAGCTTTAAATAATATAATTCAAATTTTAGTATGTTTTTACTTCTACTTGAAAATGTAAGTTCATCTTACAAAAAGCTTTGTGGAATAAAATAAACTCCCAAAAGTTGAATATTTACGTTTGGTCCGAATAATTCAAATGTTAGTAGTTCTTTGTTTTTAAAAAGCGATATAATGGAGATGCAACAAATTCAAAAAGTTTCTTCTTTTGTTGGAATAGAATTTTGTCAAGAATGGTAATGTTTTGTAATTTTTTGAAATTTTTTATTTATTTCTCATTCATGTGTTTGTATGTTTTCCAAACTATATCATAAAGTACATTTTTTGATAGAACCTCGAATATCTTAAATTAAAAAAAAACTGTTTTATACTTGTTATTTCATTGTAATATGAACAAGGTTGTCCAGTACCATTCAGTTTTATTTTTGCAGTACATTCTACAATTCAAATGTTTTAATTTGGATAACGCATAGTCTTAGTCATATAAATCCAAATCGGTGTTTTAAATATTTATTCATTTCAAAATTATTTTTTCCATCATTGTTCACAGGCTTTTCTTCAGCATCAAAATTGTTAAATAATATTTTCAAAAAATGTAGTATGATTTTTTCATTTTCAGTAACAACATGTTGTATCCGAAAGCTGATTCAGATATAAAAAAACTTCTTTATTGTGTGAGTTTTTAATTTGAATTTTATTGAAATTTCTTTATTATGTTTCCATTAATATTTTGTTTTGTTTTTTTCAGTGTAGAAACTGTAATTTCGAAATGGAGGCTACAAATGTTTGCATTTATATAAATAAAATTGATCAAGAAGTTGAGTAAGTGCCTTATCTTTAAATCCAAATGATTCAAACTTTTTAAAATTAAAATTTGAACTAGATATAAGTTTCATACTCATCATTCAAAAACTTTCAGTGAAATATCTCAGATAAACAGTGATGTTATTCAAGATCCTACCTTACCTAGAACAGATAATCATTCATGTCCTAAATGCATGAGAAAAGAAGCTGTATTTTTTCAATCTCAAAATGTCAGAGCTGATGTAAGTAATATAACTTTTTAGATTAAAAAAAATGAGAAGTGGTAAAAAATAATTCATAGAATTGAACACTTAAAATTTATGGGAAACAGATCTTGAATTCAACCAATAAACAATTTTATTTTAGAAATCACAATATGAGTTGTATCAACAAGCTAGACACTTGTCAAACCCAGTTATTTAGTGTGTAAATCATTATAACCTAACATGGTGGAATCAACGTGTTGTTAACTGAAAAAATATTGTATATTAGAACTTTCAGACCTCATTTAATAGATCTTTAAAAAAATTTGTTTCTAATATTTCCATTTAACGACAATTAAATTCTAAAATTTATTAATATATAATGTTAACCACATATTATTTACAGCAAGGAATGAGGCTCTACTACGTCTGTACAAATTGTAGTCACAAATGGACAGAATAATTTTATTTTTTTTATAGTATTTTAGTACTTTCAGTAAAATTTTTCAAGTTTAAATATTTTTGTCTAAACTTCGCGTACCCTGGTTTTAGTTTTACCACATAATAAATTTATATTTTTATAGAAAATTCGAATAACTAGCTTACTGATCTGTTGGCCTAATAAATGATTTATTAGTTTCTTTAAACACTTCGTAAGCTTTTTAGATTTTGGAAACGGACTAGTTCGTGAATTTTAGGCCTAAATGTCGTTCTAGTGATTCAAATTTAAAAACTGCTTTCGGCTTTGTATGTTTCCCAAATGTTAGTAAAGGAAGTCTTATTTCGGAAGAAATTATCACAAGCTAGTCTTTCCACTTAAAATGCCTCTTAGAAGAATAATAAAAAACGTGGTTAACAATTACTCTGACGCGCAAGTCAAAGTACGTGAAGCAACATCAAATGATCCATGGGGTCCTTCGAGTACTTTGATGGCAGAAATTGCAGATTTGACTTATAATGTTTTAGCTTTTAGTGAAATTATGAAAATGTTATGGAAACGTCTAAATGATCATGGTAGAAACTGGAGACATGTTTATAAAGCCCTTGTATTGTTAGAATACATAATAAAAACTGGCAGTGAAAAAGTTTGTAAATATTGTTAGAAAAGGAATTTCTCAAAATCTTATTTCTCCAAAAAAAATTTTTGGTAAAATTTACTTTGTCAACATTCTCAAAACAGGTTGCACAACAGTGTAGGGAAAATATTTATACAATACAAACTCTTAAAGATTTTCAATATGTTGAGGATACTAAAGATTATGGTCAGAATATAAGGGAAAAGGCGCGTCAACTTACCAGTTTGCTAAAAGATAGTGAAAGACTAAAAAATGAACGAGCCAAAGCTCTCAAAGCTAGAGAAAAATTTGCACAAAACTCTGCTGGAGTTTCTGTTAGATTCAATAATTTTTTATAATTATTTATTCAATTGAACATTTTTTTCAGTCAGGGCCAAACTTTGCATCTACGAGTCTAGCTCTAACTAATATTCTGTCTTATCCAGATCATTCTACTGCTCGATATTCTGGGTGTAAGCAACTCATTTTCAATATAATTATTTTTTTTAAGTATATAACTATTTTTTATAGTTGGATCTCCAAGTTCTTGGTCATTAGAAGGAAATGGAAGCTCATTAACCCCTATCGATGGTACTTTAATGGCTTCTATCCTAATATTATAAAAGTTCAGATCCAATTTAAATTTTCAATTTCTACAATTTAGGTTATCTATTCGCTATGGTTTTTCAAATTATTGCTACAGTGGAGTTAGAAGCTGTGAGACCAACTTCTTCAGGGGAGGAGCAATTGCAACTGGAGCTTGCTATGGCTATATCCAAAGAAGAACATGAGCAACAACTCAAAGCTCTCAAGGGAGATGAAGTAATTATTTCATATTCATCATGAGCTCCCTATATTCAATCAGTCAATCAATCAAATTTTTTGATAGACCATTTTTTACCAAGTGAAGGGTTATAATATACACAATAGAGTTTTGGGAAACATAGCTTTAAATTATGATAGATGTATTTGGAGAAAATTTTTCATCATTCAAAGTTTAATTTTTAAAATTTTGAAATAATTAAATACATATGATATTTTTGAAAAGTTTTTCTGAAGATTGGTAGCTTTTGAAATATTTATTGAGAAATCATTTGCATGGTTAATTAAATCTTCAGGTCAAATTGCAAATGGCATTGAAACAAAGTCAATTAGAAACCCACAAGGTAGGCAATTGAATTGTGTTGAAGTAGAATAGTCTGAGTAAAACAACTGTATAAAAACAAAATTTTATTTAACAGTATAATGGTTTTAGTCAAAAATTCTCAGCTCTTTCAAAAATAAAACTGTGTTTGTTTATGTACACTTGTATGGAATTTAATTATGAAAATAATTTCATTTGAGAATACCTTCAATGTTTGTTCAAGTATTTTTACATCTTTAGTTATGTTTCGTTTAGTCAAGAAACATTAAAATGGAAAAAAATGAAGATTAGGATTGTGTAAAATTTAAAAAAAAAATTGTTAATGAAGTAAATTTGGACAGCTTCATTATAGTGGAGATAAAAGCAAATATTATGATATTTCCATGACATAATCTCTTTCTATCTATCTATTTGCTCTCACTCCCTCCTTTCAAAACTTGGCATTTGGGATGTTGAGGTAGTTCTTTGTACAATCAGAATGAGGTAGTTTGGACATGTAGAGCATAATGTGGGTTGGATCTATCAGGTGTGAAAGTTGTATTTAGATACTTGCAAGAAGCCTGGTAGGCCCAAAAAAACTTGGAACAAGCTTATATTGAATGATAAAAAAAGCTAGACATGGCTTGTGCAGATCCACTTGATCGCTCTGAATGGAAAGGTTGACTTCGACATAGAGCTTTCAAAAAGCCCAACCCTTGGTAAAGGAAAACGGGCTATAAAAAGGATTTGATTGATTGATATCTATCTATCTACATACCTTATTATTTATTTATCATACCATCTATCTGTCAATTTCTGTTAAGTCGCAGGACTCAACCCCAATGCATGGGGCTTCTGCAGACCCATGGGAGTCTCATATAAGAGAGCAAGCTAGCAAGCAAGTATCTAACAGGCTGTCCAATGGTTGTAGTGCTTTCAATGACAACTTTGAAGCATCATCTTGGGGCATCAAAAACACTCAATGGGTCTCACCTAACAAAGAATTCCCTAATCCCACAACCAAACCACAGTTTCAGCCTTTTCTTGAAGATGGTTTGTTTTGAATATTGTGTGCAATTATTGAGTGTTTCAAATAATTAATAATTTCATCAAGAATTTGAAAAGTTCAGCAGTATGAGAAGTAAACAACAAAATACTTTACCGAAAAATGGTATATATTTTAGTTTGCCTGTATACCATGGTATAAACTTTATTTTAATTTAAAAACTTGTATCAGATCCAAACCTACATGTTGCTTTGAATGACCTTTCTCTAAACCACTTAATTTCCAAAGCGGCCCACATTTCCACACATGCCACAACTTCTGGTACTGATTCACCCTCTTCTGCAAACGCTAAAACTCCTAGGGGCAAATCTCCGAAAGACTTTTTGGGTGAGAATGCTGCCCTCGTCAACCTTGACAACCTCATGTGCCCGGAAAAAGTTACAGGTGCAGTTCAATCATTTAATTAAGGCTGATTTATAAAGAGAAGCGTGGGACATTGATTTTATTTTTTAAATATTTAAAATAATTTCAAGGTTTTTAAGCTTAAAATAACTTATCAACACAAAAAACGCTGTTTTTGAAGTTTATTAAGTTTTGAGAAGCTTTTTAAAGTCTATCTTGCAATATTGAATGGTATGTATGAACAACGTGATTTCATGCTAAATTATCAAGTTCATACTATCTATTAATAATTTTGATAGTTATAAATATATTTGTCCAATTTCTTCTTAAAATCACATCGTATTGATTATCAGTGAAAAATTTCACAGTTCCATTCAATGCTTCTCCAATGAAAGTACCCCCAAACACTGAAGAACCGCCAATCCACACAAACCTACTCAACCCTTTTCTCTCCTCTCCATTCACACCCAACCAATTCGTAGTTCAGGTGCTGTATATTAGTCAAAATATATTAATCAGTTTTGATCGAATTAGCTAGTTAATGTGTTTACACATTTACCTTTGTATTCTTTATAACAAGAATGTTACTAGTTTTTGTTCGTTTGCTTCATTAACATTACATAAAAGAAGCGTTTTCAATACAAAACTTTTTTTGTGTATTTTTGAGTAACTGAATCCATAACATTCCATTCAAGAGCTTTTTATTAGTATTAGTCATAATTCCATTAAATTAAGCCATTTATATATTTAAAAATTCAATTTTTGAACTATTATCGAAGGATGATGATGATTATCATTGTTAACTGATGATGTTTGATATTAAATGAAATTGGTAACCAATCTTCAGACAGGTGTGGTTCAGATGAAACACGAGAAAACTCCATCTTTTATACCCTGCAACACTCTACACCCATCTCAACAGGCTTTTCCCGCTATTAACCAATCTTATCCATCTTCTCCGAATTTCACCTCAGATTTAAACCAATCAACACTTTCTTCTATTTCAAACGTCAGCCAATCACAAACCACCACTTCATACCCTACAGAATTTAATCCGTTTTTGTGACCCTAGCTTGATTGAATATCTACTACGTATTAGTTTTATTTTTATAGCATTTCAAAAATCTCGTTTAAACCTCAAAGTATTGATATTCTGAATAAAGAACTATTTAACAAAAGATTGTTATTGGATAGTTAGGGTTGATAACTGTTAGTGTGGTGTGTAAATGTTTATTGGTTTTTTTTTGAATTTATCACGTTTTATTTGTGATTTTTTTTAGTTTTACTTTTTATTTTGATAACTTTTTATGATTCAGTGGTATTAAATCTTTTTACACAAAGTATTAATGTTTCTATATTGCTTGGAGTTTGAATAATCATTAGTCACGCAATAACAACTTTTTTTGACACTTGCAAAATTTTAATAAATTATTTTTTTAATCTTTTACGTACAATTTGAAAAAATATTGAATTAAGAAACTTTTTTTCAAAAATCTGTCAAATAATTCTTAAGATTTTTGCTTGTAAAGCATTCATCATTTTCATTATTAACTTATTGCAAATCTGATTGTTAATAACTCTTTTGAGAATTACGTTTAAATGCATGGAGATTAATTTTAGACATTCTAGTTTAGCTTAGTTTTATTGTTGCTGATGTTGCTATCGTTGTTGACATGTTCAGAATTCAAGGACCTAAAGGAATTGTTTTATTCAAAAAAATTCGGCTTATACAATCAATATGCTGTTGAATGAAGTTAACTTAATTTTATCTTATTTTCATTTATTCGATGTGTTGGTAATTTTAATGAATTTATGTTAAATGTTATAAAATTTTATTCAATGTACATTATATAATAATACAACTGGTAGTATTTCCACAATCTCCATAAAATCATTAACAGACTTATTCAAACATAGGAGCTTTAATATTTTTTTGATCAATTTCTCGGTTATCTAACAGTCATTAATCCGTCACAGTATATTAGTAATAATGGGAGCTTAACAGTAAATAACCGTTATTCCCCAATGTACATCAGGGGTCGTATAGAATGGGTCTAGCATTATTGAAAATCTTTCCAAAAATTTACGTTTTTCTATTTGTTAAAAATAAATATCTTACTTTCAACGTTGGCTTAGTGGTTTGGTTTGCATAAGCTTCAACTTTTATTAAAAACTAATGAGTCTGCATTGGTCCATTTCTTAAACCGGTATTCATTATTACTCGCAAAACCTTCAAAGCTTCTGTTTTTTATTTTAATTTTTTTATACGTTTCACCATATCTTCCTTTTATCAATGAAACATAAGTATTTCCCAAAAATGATTTGAAATAAAAAGCTTTTATTTTCAATAAGTTAAATTATCATAGCATTTTATACTTTGGAAAAGCACGTGGTTTCTTCAAAGGTTGATGCTTCAAAGTTATTGGGAGCTCATGAAAGTGTAGTTAACCAACTTTTTTTCATTTGGACTAATATATTTTTATCTCTTATCGATCTTAGTTTTTACTACAGAAATAACTTATATTGAAACTGTTTTGTTTTGGTCATAGCTTCGCAAAAACTATCGGTATATATATATGCTACAAAAAGCCTAGCATAAAAGCGCGAATCTTTTCGCAATTCCAACATACGTTTCTATATGATATGCAGGGTTAGAATTTATTACGATCGTCAAATATATTAGATATAAGCCTTCAATTAGTGTGAATCAAAAAAGTATGAGTTTCTAATGAAGTAAATTCACCTGGAAAACAGGATTGAAAGAAGGTTTTATTAAAAAACAAAAATACGAATCTGCAAAAATAAAATATACATTAAAAGTAAAAATCTTACATCTTCACTTGATAATATAAGATATTCTCACGGAAAAGTTGGGGATTTTTCTTTAAATAAGCCTTGTGTTTGTCTTAGTTTTCAAGTATTATTCTAAAAAACTACTTAAGAAATCTTTGTTCAGCATAAATACAGCATATTTATCAGTTAAAAAGTATTTAATTTTAATTTTTATCGAAAAATTTTTACACTATTAAATACGTTATTTTCAAAAAATGAATACTCAGTTTATTAACTTTGAAGTGAATCCCAGCGATTGAGTTTAATAATATCAACATTCAGACAGACAATTACATCAAACATCATTGGCGACTGAAGCGATGAGAAGTTATGGAACATGATTATTACAAATTATGGTATCATTATTCTTTAATAAATAAAAACGTCAAAAATATTCAAATAAAAATTGTTGACGGCACCAAAGATAACAATAAAACAAGAGACTAATTTGAAAGTTCATTGGATAATCAATTGTGATGGTCTACAGGAGGAAACTCATTGTCGTCATTTAATTTCAATGTGTTAATTCCCCTTTCACATTCGACTTCGCTGTGACCTTCAATCGGTTCATTCAATAGCATTAGTTTATATACCAAAAAAAGTGAAAAAGGTAAATAATACATGATCTTTTCTATTATAGCATTTCATACATTAAAAAGCCAACAATGAAATTTTATTAATGATTAAAATGGTAAAACTTAGAGTGTAACTAACGTGGAGGTAGCGGTTGATGGGGAATGTCCATATCGGGCTCTTCAGTGACGGGCAGGTCACAAATGCTTTATGAATTAATGAGAAATTTATAAAAATTAATGAATAATTTTATGAGTATTGATTTTTTTTATATTTATTAAAAATTGCTAAACTCTATAACCGCCGTTATTTTTGCTTTATTAAATACAAATTGAAAATTTTTATTGTTATTTCATGAACATACTTGATTTTTTTGATCAAATGACATTCCCCTCCTTCGATCATATCGAACGAAAATATGTACAAACTGCCATCTGTCGAAGCCACAACCAAGTACGGAGTTTTATCTATCCTATAAACAAACGGTGTGATGTGCAATAAAAAACATTGAAAAAAATTTCATTCAAATCAATTGGTAATCACTTAAATAAATTATTCATAAGATTACTATAAAAAAACTATTTAATTGGAATTATTTATATATTTTAAAAATGTCATAAGAAAGTCTTAATTCTAGATTATTGTCAAACTCCACAAATTTGGGACACAAGAACTTTCAAAAACCACAATCATTATTTCTTTATAAAATCATTTGAACCAACATTGTAACAGCACTGGTGTTTTTAGATCCCGCTCGTTCTAACCTTGCCACCGCAAAATACCTTTCTAGTGCTATAACATCTGTAACCTTAACGATGAAACACAATGACTTGAATTCAAATGATGTGAACTCCTTATAATATAGTTATAAAAAATTGTGAATCAATAAAACTTTTTGCAAAGCATTGTGTTTTGGAATTTATTCCTAATTTACAGACTAAATACAGCTATAATACAGTCGAAACCTATAAATCTAACTTGGGAAGGTAAATAGCTTGCTGACGACTTGAAGGCTTCACTCAAAAAATCCATCCATCCGGTGTGCGAATCTTCTTGGTGTCTAGATGGTTTTAATTTGATATGTTGTAACGATGCTATCAATCGTATGAATAAAGAAACAGTGTTTGATATTTTTATGTAGAAAGAGGATTAAGTGAATGAAGAAAACGCTGGCTGAAATGTTCATATGTACGAAGCTTTTCGCTAAGTGAACATTATCTAGTACGTTCACCTTACGAAATGCTTCATACATTTTGATTTTGAAACAGTGTTTGTACAGTTATACGGTTTAACAATCTTTAAAAAAAAGTGTTTTATGCTACATAATCTGTCATCAGATTTGAAAAACACAATTATCATCGTTTTACGTCCGTCTTCATGCTAGCAAAGATTAGACAATTCTATTAGTAATGTATATTATTTTCCAGATATATGTATAACTATCACCTTCAGATCTGTTCTATAATGAAAGATGCTTACGCTTGTGAGGTATGGTCTAATTTGAAGACGTGGATTGTTTCAGTGTTGCTAGAGCAGCAGAGAAAGGTTGAATTGAGACTGAAAGACAAAGAATGTATGACGGCGCACCTGTATGAATGGATGTGAATATTTTATTCAATTATACAAAAATAAATAATGGAAATAATGAATACTGAATAGTAACGAGGGATGGAGTAACTGACTCTTTTCATGGAAAATTATATAAATCGGGTTTTCTGCAAATTCTACATCTCATTTTCAACCAAAACAAATAAAAAGTTTCACAGGTTAAATGCAAATCTTTCTTCAACCAATCCATATTCTCCTTGTCTTGGCCATTAGGAACTTAGCTATAATCCAGGTTTATCACACTACTTCATGTCTGCATTCTTAAAACCAAACTTTAACCGTCTACAACTCACTCAAAGTTGAAGTGATAAGGTTGGAGGTTCAATTTTGAAGAGGTGATAGCTGCATGTAGTATCTCTAGCATTACATACTGGCCAACAAAGGTCAGAAGAGAATCAAAAGATATTCACATTATATGAATAACTTATGTAAGCTTATAAATACATGTTGCCAAAAAAATTTCAAACTACCGTTTGACTCCTCTTCTAAACTCGAAAATTTTTTGACCACTAGGTATTGTGAAGACCCTTATAACAGTGCCCTTGGTGAATGATGTAGTGGAAAGTATAAATTATCTTTAAAACCATAAGCACACAATAAAAAAATAGTTGAGAAATATTATTTGAAAATATTTTAAATCTTGTAACTAGCTTCAAGGATATTATAGTAACTACAGCCTTAAAATGTTATAGCATCTGGTATTTACCCAATAGATGTCGATAACGACGTTTGACGCATTTAAATAGATTTCAGTTAGGCTTATTTGTTAATTATACTTTGAAAATATGAAGTATAAAATTTGTTTTCAACAAAAGCTTTTGATGAGTTTAGTTATATCATGAAACGTTACTTATTGTTTGATTGAGTACATTTGTAGTGGCCTGTTCATGATAATAACACTAATAGAACATAAAGTTCTTTAAATTGACATCTAACTAAAGAATTACAAAATCATTAGTTAAAGAATGATAATTAATACTGTATGAATAATAATAAATAAATGTCTTCACATACAGAAGCTTAGTGCTAAGAGTACTCTTACCTCTTCTTAGTATCACTTTTATTTATTCGTAATTTATCCCTTACACTTCATGTCAAAATTCAACAAATTGATATACTAAAACTGAAAAATTTTAAAATAAAAACTTTTTTTAAATGAAAGTAATGACATAACAACTTAATTTCAAATGATTGAAACACAATGTTACATTTCAAGGGAACTGATATTCAACTTATATTCATAGCTACTCAACTAAATGAACATAGAAAGCATTATCATCGATTTATGTCAGTTTCCTTAAAAACTTAAAAAAATATACCTTGTCGGAAGCAGTAGCGATTTTGGTGGCAGTATGGTTGAATGCTATGGTGGCGAGAGGGTTACAATGACACACTAAGTTTACTATTTCTTTCTGTTGGGTTTGTTGGTGATCGATCAGCCAAATATATAAAACGTGTTAATTTGTTTTATTATTGAAAAAAATGTGGAAAGGCGAATATTGAAGCTGTAATTTTTCAGGTGAATTCATTTTTTAAAGAACTATAGTTTTTAATTAGTACAAAGTTATCATAAGAGGTTAGTTTAAAGTTTTTTTTAGTTTTTGGTATATTTATTGAGAATCAAAAGATATAATTTTCTATAAGTATAGCCTTACCATGAAACGTAAGTGAATAAAATTAAATCGTAACTATAGAATTTTTTTTTGAAACTTTCATATATTGTATTGAAAAAGATGATAGCATAAAATAAAAGGACATTAAAAGATTCACGAAATAAACAATTATAACAAAGTAGAAAACTAGCGAAATCGTCTGATTTAAGACAAAATAAGTGTATAAACTTTCAAATCAAATTCCAATACAAATTAATTTCCAATATAAATATATATATTTTTATTAAATAGAGGTGAAAATTTAAGGCTAGGATGCTTCAAACATTGTACTTCAAGATATTTTAAAAGTGTAAAGTTACTGAGGAAATTGATTAAATATATATCTATCATAAGACTAAGATTTTATGTTAAGGTTGTACTTATCAAAAAATATAGTTATTACACAAAATAAAATAAATAAATCTATCTAAAATTTGCCTCATTTTAAAGTTCAAAAAATCAATTATAGTTATTAAAAAATTTCAAAAACATGAAAAAAATTGTCATAAGAAGTTTTGAAAAAAAAATGTAAAAATTAAAGATGATTTCAATTAAAAAATATTTATGAAAATTTAACCATGGAGGTAGCATCAAAAATTTGCAGAGTCCCTGACTGGCTTGAAGATGGATAAGCAAGGTAGCAGTTATCATTTGAGTTTGATAAAGCACAAATTCCCAGAGGATTTGGAGGTGTGTTTGAAATTTTATGCATAACTACCATGTCATTTATATTATGAATCCATATACTGTCTTCTAAGCATACTATGAGTCGCTGATGGAAGTTTATTGAATAAAATTAATGATATAAAACAATTGGGATTATTAGTGTAAAAAACATTTTCAAACTTGTCTGTTTAGTTTGACAGATAGGATTGTGTTGGAATAGGTATAACTACATATTTCAGTTTTTCTGCGAAAGTGGCATACCTGAAAAATTATTTAAATTCTATTATTTTATTATACTATAAAATAATTACTATGTTACTTTAAGTTTTCTTGGTGCCTGTAACATAACGATAGCAACCAAGCTGCTAGAGAACATTCTCTCTAGAATGAGAATCTCACAGTTTTCTATAATGTAGTGAAAGATGATATATTATAAAAAATATCTGATGAAATTGAGGATGAAACATTCCAAGTACTCACTCTCTTTATTGACCACCCCAAACTTGTCAAGGGAATTGAAAGAAATTAACTTATATCCATGTCTAGTGCCGACTGACAAACAACTGAAAATCAATAATTTTATTTTTTTTATTTGAATACTTATTACTTTATATCTGAAAAAACAATAAAACTATAACGTGTGACTATTACGGTTTTTATAAACAGAATCCTTCTAGCTTATGTATAAGACATTGATGAAAATTTTTAAAAACAACAAAAATATATTTTAATTAATATTTATATTAATTTGCGTATTTGTTAAATGCCACATACGTATAATCTTGATTAAAAGCAATGTATAAAAGATTAGAATCTAGCTCGGATATCGAAGACATTTTGAGTTATATTAAAAAATATAAATCCTTTAAATTTTAAAATCATTGACAATCTTCGTGATATATGTTTATGATTTAAATAAAATGTCTACAGACCTATTTAATTTTGATTTAGAAATTAGTAAAAGTAAAATTTAATTTTAAATTTCACGAATTAAAAATTATGTATTAGTAAAAAAAAAGTATTTTTCTATAATTTAAGCAAATAGTCATAACTATTTGGTCAATAAACACACGTATCAGTCCGTGCTTCGTTTCGTATTTCTTTTTGGTGTTTCAGGCTTAAGAGGTAATTATTTTTTTGCTAGATTTAAAATAAATGAATAACTGAATTTTTAATTTATTTTTTTTTCGATTATAAAAAATATATTAGTGTTTTTATGGAGTTATTTACCATTGTTTTCATTGACTATTTAATCTTATAAATATTCAACGTGAGAAACTATATTTTCAAAGTTTATCGAATTCTACAAAGCTTGTTTACTTCACTCGATATTTTGAGTTGGATTTACGTAAAGTTTCGTAAAATTCAATAAACTTCAAATATAGTCTTCATTTTTAATAATTGTTCCAGTTTCTAACAATCATGATCTAAAAAATTGTTAATTTATTTTTTTATTTCTATTTTTCAGTTACATCACAAGGTAATAATGATCACTGACATTCAGCTAGCTATATTCTCAAATTGTTTGGGAGTTATTCTTTTTTTGTTAGTTGTCATTTATCACTATGTCTCTGTAAATAATCCAAAGAACAGCTAAAAGGTTATATTTTTTTTGTAAATTTTATCTTATATCAATATTTTATAATTAATTTTTTTTTCAGGATAGAACTTTCTGTCTCAAGTTTCAAACTAATCATGATTATTTTATAACTTAAACTTTGCAAAAATTTGATGTTTTTTTGAAATAAAAACAAAAAAATAATTATTTTTCACGAGCTAAATATAAAGCCCATCCCTTCGAAAAATCGTCTTGCTTTTTTTCTTATTCGTTTTACTATTGTGAAAAAATGGGTAATGATTATTCAAAATTCAGTTTTTCGACTATAATTATACTTTCTTTTTGCATATTGTTTTAAATTTTTGTTTTTGATGCAGAAGTCATGTACGATGAGGTTCTGAGAATCTTTTCTAACTTGCTTGGAGTGTCTCTGTTTCTTTTAGTCACTTTTTACCACTATGTTACCATCAATAGTGGAAAGAAGTCCAAATAGATCCAAGCTTTGGTCAAATTTCATTTTTTGAAAATGAATATACTTTGCATTTCAAAAATTTGATTCAAATTTTGAGTTGGAAAAATTAATTTTAATTATAAGATTGTTTTAAATAAAATTTAAAATTTCTGGTTATTTTGTTCGGAAATTATTATCGGTTTTAAACATCTAGTTTGAGTTCGTTTTTAAAAGTCTTAGAAGAAAAGCTTTCGCCTTTTGTTTTATCTAAAGCGCTCTAGCTCAGATGAATAACTCACTCAAGTCGATTATAATATCTAAGAAAGTATTAAGAAATTATATCTTAAAAAATAAAAAAGTATATAGTTCTAGTACTTCCTATCTTGATACTGAAGAAAAATATCCCGGTCATATTCCCACCAATGCTTTTCAAAAAGTATTACTCTCGGTAGGGTCGTCTGTACTAACTTTTCTCAACCCAGCAAGAGGGGGTAAACATTATTTAATTCAAAATAGACTATAATGAACTTTTTGAATAATGTGTCTATATAAGAAGTTTTCATATTGTTCATTATTTAGTTTTTGTATATTTTTGTTTATGATTTTATTTAATTAAATATTAAAAAGCATTGGATAAGGAAGAGTATATAAGATATAAACTTTGAATTTCTCAAATTTTTAAACAGCAATTTTGTTGTTGAAATAAATCTATACGACAGTTTTTTTTCAATTTATTTATTTATATGTTTTGTCAAAAATATCATAAAAACTAATTTTTAAAGCATTTTCTTTTCACTAAAAAAAATCTAATTATATCAAATAAAATGGACTCATAATATTTATATAATCAAAATTTTCACAATGAAATTTCTAATTATGGTGTATTAAATAGACATGTTGGCGTTGTTTGGAGAAGCATCAGGGGGTTTTGCTCTAGAAAAAATAAAAACCAGAATGCAAAATGATGAAGAAGGAAGAAAAATTTTACAGTTAGTGATTACTCAAAAACTTTTCAGTTTTTAATCAATTTTTATTATTGTGTAATTACAGAGAAAAGCCAATAATCAACACAAAAACACTCAATTTAAAAAAATTAAGTGAAATGCCTAAAGGAACTTTTGGGCGAACTTACCATGATTGGTTGAAGCCAAATGTATGTTGTAAAAAGCATTTATTGATTTTGAAAATAACTTTATAAAATGAGGCAATTTCTTTAGTACTTTTTTTATTCAAAATAAGTTTTTTGAAAAATTCAACTTTGTTATAAATCATGAAGCTATTTTCGAAAACAATTAACAAAACATCAATACATGATGTCTGAAGAACATTTATAATTGACATTTACATGATTATCGATGATTAATTAACATAATAAATATTGATTGATAATGTAAATGTTACAGCAAGCTCATCCAGATGAAAGACTACCTGTGCAATATGTGGATGATGCTGAATTAGCATATGTAATGAGGAGATATCGTGAAATTCATGATATCACTCATGTTATTCTTGGAATGAATACTAATATGATTGGAGAAGTTACTGTTAAGGTCATATCTTCTTTTTACTTTTCATCAAAATGATTTCAATTTTATATTATTTATTGAAACCTAAAATAAAGCTTGCTATGAGTAATTTAAATTGATTTTTTGCAGGTGTTTGAGGGTCTACAAACAGGACTCCCGATGTGTGTGAGTGGTGGGATTTTAGGCACATTAAGATTGGGACCCAAGTAAGATTATGAAATATTTGTTGTGCTTCTCAAAAAATATATCTCACTCTGAAATGAAATTTAAAATTATGCATATTGATTTAAATCATCTTCATCAGCTTAAAAACAATTTCACTTATTTTTTGCAGACACAGAAAGTTGTATTTTGAAAACCATTTTACTTATGCTATAAGACAGGGTTTGAATGCAAAATTCTTTATGAATGTGTATCACGAAAAAAATTGGGAAATGCCTATGGAAGAACTCAGACGAATGCTCAATGTTGAAACACCTCCAAACACACCAAAGAAGAAAAATATTTATAAATAAAAAAAATTCTCAATTGGAGTCTATTTGAAGTTTGTAGGTAAAATTGGGAGAACGACTAAGGGTCTCAACTTTATTTTATTTATAAAATTTACATCATGTATACAAAATTTATTTTCATTCGTTTTAATTTCATGTACAAATATGGTTAGTTCCGATTATATAATATATTAGGAAAAATTATAAAAGAGTTTCAACATTTTATTCATTAAAAAAATTTGCCGTTTATTTAATTTCTAAGGTTTATCTAGGCTTTTAAATATTTGAATATTTATGAAAATGGTTAAAACTCGATATTTTGTATAACTATCATAAAATGACAGTGAGTCACCGATTTAGAATGCATAAAAATAATATCAAATACAGAAAATGTTTAATTAGTTTGATGGAAAGTTTTTAAGATACATTTTTTTTAAGAGAACTAGAATTCTAGGTATCATAAAACATTGTTATGAGATTATTATGAGGATTCTTCGTTGAATACTCCGTCGCTTCCACTGGAAATGAAGAGATGCTCGAGCTTTTCGTCTTCATTATTATGGCTTCAATGCAATTTTGCTAATAGGAAATAAACACAGTATTTGGTCTGTTATTTGTCATAAGAATTCACACACTAACTATATATATAATTACTTTTCGTCTTTAGACATAATCACAGTTAACGATGAGCCCTAATAATTCCTTGATACGCATTTTGTTATCGACCCGCTCTTATCGTTGTTTTTTGTAACGAAAATGCAGTGGTTTAAAACTTAATAATAACCAAGTAAAGGAGACAGAAGACATAAGTATAAAATCTCTAACTGTTTATATACTGTAGATTAAGAATATTTTAGAAAATAGAATATTCTAGAACAAAGTAGAAAATAGAAAATTCTAGAACAATACAGATAATGGAACATTCTAGAGCAGAATACAACATTCTTATAATAAGTTATTATTTGTGTATAAAAAACTCTCGAACAACATAGAAAATGCAACATTCTAGAACATTAAATATTAAAATAATATTAGTGCAATAGTTAATCTCTGTAACACTTATTTAAACTGTATTTTAGGGATCTAAAAACATCTTCACTACAATATGGCTTGAGTTTTCATCAATATGCAGAGGACACTCAAGTGTATTCATGCTGTGTCCGTGGTCGAACTGAGCAATTGCAGAACAGATTGTCTGACTGTGTCGATGAAATGGCAGCTTTGATGGAATCCAATAGTTTTAAACTCAATGAATCCAAAACTGAAGCTTTTTGAGAAAGGTGAAAAAGTTACCAACCAATCAAATAAGGGTATTGCATATTTTCATTTCACTTTCAAAAAGTGTTGAAAGTCATGGTGTTTTCATGGATAAAGATTTGAGCATGAACTTACATAAAAATAAGATGTCGCAAGCAGGCTTCTCAACTCTCAAGCAGAAAAAGCTCATTAAGGGATGTCTTTCTTATGAATCATTGAAGACCTTTGCCGTAGCTTTAATTCTGAGCAGAATAGATTAGGGCAACACATTGTAAGCTGAGTTACTTGGAAAGCAGCTGTGTAAAGTCCAGTGTTTCATTAGGGTTCATTCCAGGTACTAAGAAGTTTGACCATATAACTACGGTCTTGAAAAAGTTACATTGGGTCAAAGTGAGGGATAGGGTTGCTTATAAGATTCTAAGACTTATATGGTCCAAAATATCTACCGGAAGAGCTCATACTTATTACCGAACTAACTGAAGAGCAAAAGCTTAGGTCTTTAGAATCAACCATTTATATATGCTCAAGTCGAAGATGTTTAGTATTGAAAAGCGTGAATTTGACATTGAAGGCTAAGTTTGTGAAACAGTTTGTAGGAAAGTTTAAGAGAGTTGAGAAAGAAGTTGAAAATGAATTTTTTTGAAAATATGAAGTTTCCATAATCTATTATTATGTAAAAGTATCTTCAAAGATAGCAGGTGATTTTGAATCATTAAGTTGAACATCATTATAATGAACTACGTAGATTATTAACACTATTGACGTATAAACAAATAATAGAACAAACAAGAAAAGAATCAACAAACAATTATACAAACAAACGAACGATTGAACAAAAAAACGAATGGACTAACAGACAAAAAAACAAACAAGCAAACAAACAAATGAAAAAACAAACAAACACAAAAACAAAAAAACAAACTAACTAACAAGCAAAAAACGAACGATCGAACAAACAAACAAGAGAATGAACGAACGAAAAAAGAAACAAATAAATAAACGAAGAAATGAACCAACAAACAACCAAACAAACAAACAAACATACAAACGAAAAATCAAACATAAAAACAACCAAACGAACAAACAAATAAGAGAACGAACGAACAAACAAAAAACAAAAAAAAACGAATGAACAAACAAAAAAAAACACAAGATGAACGAACAAGCAAAATAACAAATGAACGAATGAACAAACAAACGAACGAACAAAAAACGAAAAAACAAACAAAAAAAACGAAAGAACAAACAAACGAACGAATGAGCGATTGGAAGAAAACAAACAAAGAAATAAATGAACGAACGAACGAACAAACTAAAAACAAAAAAAAACATATGAACGAACAAACAAACAAAAGAATAAAAAACGATTTGACTGAAAAAAAACGAACGAAAAAAATACAAAATCCAACTCTAACCCTAACCCTAACGCTAATCATAATCCTTACCCATACCCTAATCCTAATCTTGACCACAGTCTTATTCTAACCCTAACCTAATATAAGAACGTACGAACGAAAATAAAAACAAATAAATAAACGAAGAAATGAACCAACAAACAACCAAACAAACAAACAAACATACAAACGAAAAATCAAACATAAAAACAACCAAACGAACAAACAAATAAGAGAACGAACGAACAAACAAAAAACAAAAAAAAACGAATGAACAAACAAAAAAAAACACAAGATGAACGAACAAGCAAAATAACAAATGAACGAATGAACAAACAAACGAACGAACAAAAAACGAAAAAACAAACAAAAAAAACGAAAGAACAAACAAACGAACGAATGAGCGATTGGAAGAAAACAAACAAAGAAATAAATGAACGAACGAACGAACAAACTAAAAACAAAAAAAAACATATGAACGAACAAACAAACAAAAGAATAAAAAACGATTTGACTGAAAAAAAACGAACGAAAAAAATACAAAATCCAACTCTAACCCTAACCCTAACGCTAATCATAATCCTTACCCATACCCTAATCCGAATCTTGACCACAGTCTTATTCTAACCCTAACCTAATATAAGAACGTACGAACGAAAATAAAAACAAATAAGCGGAAATAAAAACAATCTGAATAAAAAACAGAATAAAAAAATACGAGAAAACAAACGGAGTAAAAAATTAATTGAGCAAACGAACGAAAAAAGTACAAACTCTAACCTTAACCTTAACTCTAACCCGAACCTCAGCCCCAACCCCAACCACAAAAAAACAAACAAACAAAACAAAAAAACAACCAAACGAACAAACAAATAAAAAAACGGAAAAAAATAGAAGAACGAACGAACAAAAAAATTAAAAAAGCAAACAAATGAACCAACGAAAAAACGAACAAACAAAAAAATACAAACAACGATCAAATGAATATAAGAACGAACGAACGAGAATACAAACTAATAAACAAACGAAAAAATGAGCAAAAATCCTTTAGAAAAGACAAACAGAAGAAAATAGAAACAATTAACAAACAAGCGAAAAAAAATATGAGAAAACAAACAGAGTGAGAAAAAAAAAAAAAAATAAACAAATTAAAAAAATACAAACCCTAACTCTAACCCTAACCCTAACCCTAACCCTAACCCTAACCCTAACTCTAACCCTAACCCTAACCCTAACCCTAACTCTAACCCTAACCCTAACCCTAACCTTTACTCTAACCCTAACCCTAACCCTAACCCTAACCCTAACCCTAACTCTAACCCTAACCCTAACCCTAACCCTAACCCTAACCCTAACTCTAACCCTAACCCTAACTCTAACCCTAACCCAACCCTAACCTTATCACCAACCTTAACCCTTACTCTAACCCGTATCTCAACCTTGACCATAATTCTAACCCTAAAAAATAACGAACGAACATGCAAATAAACGAACGAACAAACATGCAAATAAACGAACGAACAAACATGCAAATAAACGAACGAACGAACGAACGAACGATGATGCATCAAGCGCTTAAAAAGGTTTTCATTGATTTGAAAGAATTGGAAGGTTGTTTCAAACAATTGGTGTAGCAACTTTAAATTTTCTGTTCACAAAAAATGTTTTTTTTTAACTTGATTATCAAATTTTAAAACATTTGAATTTGATTTTCAAAATTTTATGTTTTCGATTTTAATTTGGTTTTGAAATGTTTCTATTTTCTTTTATTATACTTTTTTTCAAATTCTGGTTACCTTTTAATAATTATATTATCGTTCAAAATGCAATATGATTTATAGTCTATTTTATAAAGATTAATTCATGAAATTCTCTATTAAAATTTTATAATGATTTTTTTTCTCAGTTTTTCATAAATATATCTGAAATTATGGAAAAAAGTGAAAATAGAAAAGAGCAATTATTAGCAGGTGTTTTACGTGTAAATTGATTCTCTCTTAGTTAAAATAAATTGCATATAGCATGTTTTATCAATTCTAAAAAATTTCATGCTAGATGAATTTGAAGAATTAGCTGCAAAAATCGAGCTTGACACATCTTTCAAAGTATTAAATGGATATATAGGAGACAAATTATTGAATTCTTTGAATAAAATGGGTTTCACAGAAATGACTGACATCCAGGCGAAATCGATTCCTCATCTACTCAACTTGAAGTTCTATTTCATATTAATTACAAAAAATAACTTTTTTTGCTAATTTACATTATCAGTAGTATCATAAATAATTTAACTATTGAATATTTCATCACATAAAAACATCACAGTGATGTATTGGGATCAGCTAAAACTGGAAGTGGGAAGACATTAGCCTTTTTAATTCCCCTGGTTGATCTAATCAACAAGTTGCATTTCAAACAAAGGAATGGTACAGGGGCTATCATAATTTCACCTACACGAGATCTTGCTACCCAAACTTTTAATGTTCTCAAGGTAGTTCAAGTTATTTCTTTTGATTTATATCAAAATCCTTTTCATTGATTTGTTCATATAAATATAATGCATAAATAATAATTTTTTTTTCATAAAACATTGAAATTTTGATTAGGTTGTAAAAATGCTCACAAATTTGATAAAATAACTCATTTCAAATAATAAAAACAACCAAAATTTTGGATATTATGTTGTTCAACTTTTTAGGAGTTAATAAAAGGACATAACCAAACAATTGGGTTGGTCATGGGTGGTGGGGATCGCAAGGATGAAGCTAAATTACTGAAGAAGGGTTTGAATATTCTTGTGGCCACACCTGGCAAGCTCTTAGACCACCTCATGGTTCTGTTCTCTAAAATTGCGTTTGTTATATAGTATATCCTTATATATGTGGTATTTTTATGTTTTGATTTTGGGCCCATAATTAACGCCTGTTCTACAGTGTGTTTACACTACATTAAATTGTAGCAAGCACTTTGAGGTATATGGAAATGCACTTTACAAATACTATATTAAGTTGCATTTATTAAAACAATATATTAGCTTTTTTTATCTTTTTTCAGAACACAGAAGATTTTCATTATAAAAATTTAAAATTTTTGGTAATTGATGAAGCTGATAGAATTCTACAGGTGTTTTGAATTCATATATTTTTTAAGTTGATTGATTAATTGATGAATAATGAATAAAAATCAATGAAATGGAGATGGTAATTCATTATATAAATTGTTTCAGGTTGGTTTTGCAAAACAAATGAAGAAGATTTTAGACCTATTACCAAGTTGATCTTGACTTATAATGTTCTTTATTTATAATTAATATTGTATTATAAAGTCATCATCATGTCGACAGCAGTTGAAATTAAATAATTATAAAGTATCAACATTTGAAAGGAAAAAGAACAACTTCACTTTTTTCAGCAACTCAAACAACTGACACTAAAGCTCTTGCCAGCATGTCTCTTCGAAATCCTGTATACATAGGTATCTTTCCATCATCAATGATTTCCAGACATTTGTTTCAGTTATGTTTTAGAACTTCAGAAGTTGTTGTAGTAACCTCATTACTTTCAGAAGTGTTTTTATGTTAGATTTTCAGTCAATTCAAAATAATTCATTGAAATATTGTGTATTGAAAGATAGTGTTTGTAGTGATAATGTTGAAGCATTGAAACCAATAAAGGAGTGCACGATGAAGAAGAGGAAGCAAGTGTACAGGGATTGAAGCAGGTGAGAATACTATTGGGGTTTTTTTCCTGCATTTGTTTGTTTCTGTCGATTGTTCTAGTCGTGTCAAAGATTTCAAATTAAATTTTCTTTAGCTTAAAAACATGATTAAACTTTAGAAAAGTTTATCATTAAATGGCTCAAAACCATAACACTTCAGTATTACCTTCTATGTCCTTACCATGCTCGTCTGTATGCTTTGTACACATTCCTGCTCGAGCATTCTGATGAAAAGGTATTCTGTGATTTAACAATTTGATACCACAGTCACTATTTTCTGGTGAACAATTTAAAGGTGATGGTTTTTTTCTCCACATGTTTAAGTGTCAATTTCTTTCACAAGTTCTTTAACTACAACAATCTTCCAGTATTAGGCATTCATGTAAGTGCCACATTTTGAACAAAATGATCAATTTTTCAACTTTTTTGACTAATTTAAAATAAAATTTATAAATAATTTCCCACAAATTTTGGTTAAAAAATAAATAATATCAGTAAACCATCACAACAAAGAAAAATATCGCGGCCACATTCATTCTCTTCTCCACTGCAGGGCAAACTGAAGCAGCGAGAGAGAGCCATAGAAATGCGCAAGTTCCGTAAGAGCAAGCAGGCCACCATACTGTGCACTGATGTGGCTGCTAGAGGCCTGGACATTCCGCAGGTGGACTGGGTGGTGCAGTACGACCCCCCTGTCGATTCCAAGGTGGTCTTCTCACATATATGCTTTTTTGATACTCAATAATAACCTAATTCACTATGTATTTTTTAAAGAATTTTATCATAAATGCATGAAAATTTTATTTGAAATCTTTGTTTTTTCTATAAATATTTTAATTTTCAAAATTATATAAAGCTCTATAATTGATCTTATATCATGGATTGAATTGGAAGAGAATAAAAGTGGCTACTTCAACTGCAGGAGTACATTCACAGGGTGGGTAGGACAGCCAGGGGACGTGGAGGTAAGGGAAATGCCGTCTTATTCGTCGCTTTCAACGAGATCAACATTTTGTTAACATTAAAAAAAAAAAGATTAAACTTAGAAGAGATGCAGATAGACTGGGAAGATGAGCCAGTGGTCACTCAAGAGGTACAAGTCACTTAGTTACTTTTCGTCTTCGTAAACTTTTCAGAGAATTTTTTCGAAAAGTTTTAAAAGTGTATTTTGGAATTTTACACTATTAAACCTTCAATTAAATTTTTTAAAATAAACTAGAAACGATAAAAGCAGGATTACAGTAGCATTAACTCAAAAAGCCCAATAAACATTAAACAGTTGTGCAAGCGAGTCTCGGCCGTGGCAGCGTGTGTGAGTTACGCCAAGGAGGCTTATGATACTCACATGAGGGCTTATGCCGCACATCCCATGCGCTCATCGTTCGAAGAGGTGCGCAAGGAGGACGTTGCCAAGTCTTTCGGCCTCACTACAGTTTCCCACCTAGGTATGCTCAAGGCTCTTCAATTAAATGAATTTTAACACATTATTTTGTAGTTTATGCGTATTTTGTCACATGTGTTTAGAGCCTGTGTGTAACTTTGATGAAATATCGAACTTTATAATGTTTTAATAGAAATGAAGAAATTTTGAGGAATTACCACGTTAAAGATGAAGTTTCTAGTTCACCTTTTGAATTTAAAGTCAAAAATTTATAGAAGCGGAATTGCTACCATTAACGAGTCAATAATGCTTTTGAATGTGTCGTTATTAACCTACTATCTGTATCGGCTTGTTTTGAGAATAAGAAAACACTACGAAAATACCGAAAGACTATTTAAAATTGTGTTTTGAAGGCACGAAGCTTTTCGTAGTGAGTTTACATTATCAAGTGCCTTTCAACCTGTGTTGAGAAAATTTACACAATTTTTACTATTCCAGATAGCGCTTTTTGGTGTATTTCAATATAATTTTAAATATTCATTATATTTTTATGTTAACTTGCTGATTCTATGTTATTTGACAACTGAAAATGAATTCTTATGTTATACAGTTTATTCTCATATTAATTTATTCTATTTTTAAAGGAGGGAAAAGAAGATTAGATGAGAAAAAAGAGAGAAAGTTTGAACATAAAATTAAAAAAAGAAAACATTTTTAATTTAATTTATTTTTTGAATTACTTTTTTGAAGTTTATATTGATACGAAATTAACGAGAAGTTCTGACAGAACGTCTTTCGATACGAGTTAAAGGTATCTCAGTATAATTATTTCTTGTGAAAAAATCTTGTGACTTAATTAAAGCCATTCTCATGTTGAAAAATTTTATTATTGATTTTTATTATTTGAAAAAATCACAAGTCAAAAATAATTCTCAAAATGAATGGAAACTTTGGAACTAGAATTTAAAAGGTGCTATGTATTATTTACACGATATGAAAGCTGAATTCAAATGAAAGACGAATAACCGTATGAGATAATATCTTAGCATGTTTAATTTTAGGTTATTTACGTAAATTTGATCGATAGAATCTGTAAACACCATTCAAAATATCAATATTAAAAGTGCGAGCTGACCTCGGGGTGTTTGAGTACCGTCAACAGTTGTATCATTTAATAAATAGCCTTACTATACATTTAAAAAATAATTTTGGGAATTGAATTAAATAAATGCAATTAGGGGAATGAATATAAAATTTTTCACAGTAAATTATCTCCATGGGAACGTAATTTAAAGTGAATGAATTTTTCATTGAATAAAATTAAGAACCACCTATGAAATGGTATATTAATAATGCATTACTTCAAATAGATGAAAGTTAAAAACTCTCTTTGAAACGTAACGATTAAGAAATTCAAAATTGTTCACCACCACTCTTATTACGATGACAATACAAAAAAGTCAATTAAATAAACCATTTGCTAACAGGAACTCAAAAATAGGAAAAATGGATTTAAAATGAGAAAAAAAATCATTCAAAAAGGGTTTTATAGTTCAAAAGTGGAACATTAGAAAGCGACAAAGAGGCATTTCAAAGTTCAACCTCACATATAATCTTGATTCCACCTGCACTGTTCAAATCGCATGGAGCGTCATCCCAACGCAGAAACCTTAATCATTTGATTAAATTAAAATTATTTCAAAGTTGATAAAATTTGTTAAAGTATAAGAAAAATTCTCTGTGTAAATAACATCAACGTGATTTGTATTTAAATAGAGAATAATTAAATGGGTAAAAAAGAATAAAAAGATTTAGTAGAACATAATGCTTCGACTGGCATAAAAGACCAGTATAAACAAAAGCATATAAAACATTTAAGGTTTCTTTTTCTTATTACTTATAAATCGTCAGGCAGTCTCATTGCCAAGAAGCTAAACAAAAGAATGAAAAAAATATATAACTAGATTTTGATATAAATAACAAATTGATAAACGCTAAAAAAACAATTATTGTAATAAAAAAGCAATTAAATAAATTTTGCTTTAAAAAAGTAATTATTAACCATAAAAATCCAAACCTGGTCTCGTCCGAGAAGTCCTTGTGAGAAATGAACAAACATTCTTCAGGCTTGTAGTAACTATTGGTTTAAACAATTTGGCGCCTTTAATTTAAGCGCTTTATATCGAGACCATTCCTTATAATATAATTCTCTGCACTTTAAGAAAAAATTGTTTTGAGAAGCTGATAAGAATTTTTAGGTTAGTTGAATGTTGAGTATTTAGATAGATAGGGTAATGCTTTAGATTAGAAAATATAAAACGACATTTGTTTATATTGGAAAAATGCAATTTCGTCTTGAATAAACTTAGAATCAAACTTGAGAAACAATTTTAAGCAAAAAATTTTTTCAACTTTTGCAATTTTAATATTTATTTATAACCTACAACACACTTGTAGACGATATGAAATTTTTTTTGCTTGGAAAAACTTTATATGAACGTTTGTCACAGACGTCAATTATAACAAATAATGAACATAATGACGAAATAAGCATCTCCAATTAGCTTTGGTATTGCTAGCTAATTGAATTACAAGAGCGGCATGGCTATCAGATTAAAAATGGTGTAAAAGTTTAAATAAATATAGAGAGAAGCTGAAATCATAAGTACCTGGTTTTTTATGAATAAATTTTAATTTCAGAATGTGAATATTTCGAGAAAGGATATATTTTATGGTTTTTTCATCATTTTTCATCCTGCCTTCTCTAATTATCTCATGTTTGCAAGAAAATTCCTACTATTAAAATTTCAAAGTTAAATGTTAAAACATAGTAAGATTGCATTTTCTTTAGTTCTTTTTTTGTTTCATTATTTTAGCTAATCACTTTGATTTATGAAAAGCAAAAAAACCTTTAACTTTTTTGTTAACGAAATTTTTGGAGCTTAAATGTCCAAAAAATCTCTTAAAAACTCTGAAAATTGAGCGAATAATTTTCCTCGCTACAGCAAGTATTTTCAAAAATCAATTATCTATAAAGTTTTTCTTGAATTATTGAAACTTGAAAAAGTTACCGTGTAATACAAAATTCTAGTTGTTGGTATCATATTCCATTTGTAACATAAATCTTTCGAATGATACTGAGAAATATATTTTAATTTGAGTTTTATTCGGCATTTCACTCGAGATTTAAAGTTTAGAAAAGTATTAAATAAATTATTTTGAATTTTTCTGGTGTACTTTATAGCACTCTTAAATTACCGGTGTCCAAATTGTAATGGAACGCCGCTAAAACACGCCCACCCATGCATTCCTGTAAAACAAAACTTACTTGAGAACATTTTAAATACTAAAATCTCCCAGTTTAATTAAAAAAACCCCAAAAATTAATAAAAAAACCATTATTTTGATGTGTATTTCGAATAGAAGAAACAAATGTATTTTCAAATAGTGGAATTAATAACAACAGAACACTGCTTACACAGTCATACACCACGCAAAACAAGCAGGAGAACAAAAAGAAAATGGGGCGTGAAGTCCTTGCAATCATAAAATACAAAAATTATACCTTATAATTTTTCAGTAATTTTGGAAACATTTTTTGAAGATGCTAATAGTTCTAAACGGAGAAATATGACCAAATATTTGGACGTACCAAGATTAAAGTATCAAGCCTCTTTTTTAATGTTAAAAAAGTCATATTTTCTGGAAATATATTTTATAATTTATTAAATAAATGGAAAATTTAAAAGAACAAGGAAAAGATTGTATGTAATTTGTCAAACACTTTTGTGTAAACAAAATTTGTCCGTCAAGATGTTTTGAATCTGCTGAATTTGATTGGCTTTGATCATGATTCTATCAAGTTGAATTTAAAAAAGTAACAAACTTTATTTTTGAGAAAATTTTTTTCAACAATGTTTACTTTATATACCATTTGACCTGATATATTTGGTTAACCTTATTTTTTCACAACACCAATATTAAAAAATTGAGTTGTTTTTAAAACTGTCATTAAATTTACTTTTAAATTTATGTTGCAACTTTTTTTTAATAGTTTTTATGGAAGCTGGAAAAAGATTATTTTTATAGATGTATTTTGCGTGTGTCGACGCTTAAAGCAGAAAAACACACAAGCAACAAATGGATTGATTCGCCATTTTTTAGAAAACCCGCTATTTTTTATGATTTACTAGAAAACATACAATAAATTGAGGTGAGAAGCTAAAATTTGAAATTATATGATTTCATACAATGAAAATACAATGGCGAACGATGAAGTAGAGAATATTGAATTACAGAGTTATAAGAGTGGGCAGAATTGACAAGTCTTCTCTGGTACAAATGTCTGATTAGGGATTCTTTGTTTGTTCTCAAAAATTCTACTTTTATTTCTTGCTAACAATACTTATAATAATTTCTTTCAAAGATTTCTCAAAAGTTGCATCATAAATGCTATATGAACCTTTATAAATAATTTTCTAGAGTCCCTCAAAATAAATTGATTGATAGTTTACTAAATTAAAATTATAAATAAAAGATATATCAAAAAAGTGTAAAATATAACTTTAAAGAATTTTCTTCAAAAGGATCATAGATAACTTTAAGCACTTTACGGTAACAAAGAGAAACATGGAAAGTTTCGCATAAACACTATTTTAGATTTGCATTGTGACACAAATCATATTGAACATGATTCTATCATTATGAAACTACAAAAGTGCTCAAAAAACACGATAATGAAATCAAAAATCTTTGTTCTTGCTGTTTTAATAACTTTTAAAAATAAACCATAAGCTATAACCTTGTTTCAACATATGTGTTTGAAACTTCTCATAAAAAATTCTAGTTATATTTTAAACAATGATAAGTCATCTTTGTTTTTTAAAAGCTTTTTTCCAGTAGTTTCTGTAATATATAACGATATAGAAGTAAACTCACCTATCAATTAATTATTTTGAAATAAGAAAAAGAATTTAAAAAGGATTTCAATGAGATTTTACGAGATTTTTCATAATTTAGTGAATAATTAGATTAAATTTACTCAAATTATGCTTTATCTTCTTTTGTGCTTATAACTCGCCGGAGAGCACCGTATGCAAATGCATAGGTTTCAAGAACTTGGGTTATGAAGTGGTTACTATAAATATACACCAACCTTAAAAATCTGCTAATTTTAGAAAATATATTCTTATATGCAAAATAAGCTGGAATGAAAATATAGTAGCCTCAAATAAATTTCCATTGAACCAAATATTCCCCAAACTTTGACATTAAAAGACTTGAAAACTATAGAAATTTACAATATAAAAGTCTTCACTACAAAAATTGTATTAAAATTTTTCAAAATCTCATTATAGATACATTTCGCTAAAATTTAAAAACGCCAAACGATGTGTTCCTATGACCCTGCTTCGATGCATTTCAACATCATATGTGACTCAGGTTATGACTATTTTCCACCTAACTCAACAATTAATTTTTAAAATATTCTATACAAAAATGCCTTTTAGTTTGAATGCGTATCGGGATTTGGTAAAAAGTTGATAACTGAACCAGAAAACAACCGTGGCATATTTATGTTCAATGCAAAAAGTTGAGCGCGTGGAAAGATGAATAAGAGAAAGATGGAGATTGGTTAATATTGCATTAAAGGTTTTATATAATTTCAGTATTTATAGAAACTTCCATGAATTTTTTTATCAAATCGTTTGATTGTCCTGGTTTGTATTTTATATTTCTGAAAATCTCGACGATAAAAACATAAAAAATAGTTTACCTACTCATAAATTCATATCGATTATATTTTCAAATGTAAAAAAAGGCTGTAATAAACTACAGAATATAAAATACAACCACAGCCATTATAAAACGTCATATCCAATGATACAATGCTTTTTTGTATAGAACTATAATTATTATTTGTGAAAGAGATGCCCTATGTGAAAACACTTAAGAAGGTATTCTTTATTTCATATTCTTGCACTCAATCAATCATCTAGCTATTAAACTTCATTATTTTTCTATTAGTTCAATTCTTTTGCAAATATTGAAACATGAGAACTGTTTCTAAGTTTTATTTTTCAATCTTATAAATCGACTCAACTAATTTTCGTATTTGAGTTTTTTCTAAACCAATTTATGAACTTAGGCGTTTGGACAAAATTTACAATGAAATAACCATTATAATTCAGATTAAACAGCCATTTTTCACGTTTACTTTGCGATTGAGTTTGACATGCATAGAGACCCAATCATACTTATTTCTGATCTAATTTCAATGCAATGATACTTAAAAAACGTCGAGGCTATTTACTTGACATTAATTTTATTACTTAATTATTTTTTAGATATAACTACCAATTAAGTCGCAATAAATTTTTATGAGTTAAATGCTTATTTTGAAAGATTGTTTGATAGAGTTGATTTTTGCTTAAAGTTTCTTTTTGCTTCCACTTTGCATAAAAAAGGTTTATTTTTTGACGTCTTTCGATCAATGCTAGCTCTTCATAAAATATTAATTGTGCTTAAGAAAATTTTTGAGCGAAGGCTGCAGATATTCTCTTTAATTCTGTTAAGATGATTTTCGAAGTAGAAACTTCATAAAAGATAAGAGAAATTTTCAAAGATAGCTAATAAAAGTTTTAAAACTTGATTTTAACTTATGCAGGAAACGAAATAAAATGTAACATTCAACAGACACAAATATCACCAAAATAACTGAATAGCGCAAGAGATAAAAGTTGGCGCTTTAGAGGTTTTTGGTTGTTTCGTACTCACCTCCGTTTCAATAAACTCCTTCCTAACTATAAACCTCATAATAGCTTTTGACGCCGAGTTTTTATGTTGAAAACTATTTTGGTTGATTCAATTTGAAAATATATTTCAACCCTAAAAAATTCCATTATGAAAAACTGAAATTTAAGAATTGAATTTTCATATATAAATGTATATATTAATAAAATATGCACATAAAACTAAGTGATAGGAAACTAAGCAAGCCTTACTTGTCGGGCTTTCCAGGCACAAACGCTGTGAATCCGGCCAGAGAGCCCTGCACCTTGTTGCGAGCATCCATCCACTTCCACTGCTCCACCATGCATGCTCCTGTCAAATTAAGCTATGTTTCAACCTTTTATAATTCCAGCTAAAATAGATCAAGTGCTTTAAATGATTTTATTGTGCGTTCTATGCTGAGTCAAGAAATGCTCATAAAACTCTTTTAAGCTTGAAGTACATGTTTTTTTTACTTTGCGTTTCAAGTTCTTAGTCGGAAATATCCTTAAAATTTAATTGAAAGTCAAAAGTTTAAATTCATAAAAGCCTTTTTCAATTTAATTTGTCAAATATAAAAGAATGAAGACTTGCCAAGAGATGTCGCTGTTGTCATGTATTTCTTAATGCCTTTCATTAATGTTCAGAGACGAATGAAGCCATATTTTAATCATAAATTATTCGTGTGATTGTCATTATAAGCTCCAAATGCCATTAATTCCCAATGTTTTTTTATCGAACAACAAAACTCCAGTTTTATTTTTTTCTGCGTTTGTTTTTTCTAGAAAATATTTTTCTACATTTGAATCTGTTATCAAAACGTTATCTGTTTAAAAATTAAAACTTTTGCAAGTTTAAAAGCAAAAAAATTTCAAGGGAGCTTGGAGCTAGTTGAAAAAAGTATCTAAATGAATTTAAATTGGTTATTGGGACCTTTAAATTATTCTTATGGCTTTTCTAAAATATTTCCAACACAATTTTGGTGTAAAACTTTTGTGGGCATAATATTTGACATTTGAGCTCAATTCTTGGAATTGGAATAAAGTTTTGTGGGAAATAATTTCATAAATAGTTAGTTTGTGACAAAGTTAATTATAAAACTCAAAAACCATCAATAATAATTTTTTTAAAAATTTCATTATAAATTTTAATAACTGAAATCTAAAAATACAAAAGCATTAGAAATATCTTCCTATAGCTTTCAAAAAATTAATTTGAAAAACTATAAAATACAATTTTTCAAACATACATTGAATTTTGATAAAAACTTGGAATGCAGAAGACCAACCTTCATGACTACCCTTGCCTCTTCTTGCTCCCGTCCAGTACCCCGTGCCTTCATCCCAGGAGGAGTCTTCAATGATTTACAATTCGTATGATAACAAATAAAAGTTGTTACAATAACAAAGCTCAAAACTAGAAAATACCGGAAATCTTTTTATAATTGACCTTAATTGCGTATAGATCGATAAAAGCATTGTAGAGGGATTCATAAAGACATTAAAAGTTTACAAGATGTCTTTGGTGCTTACTAGAGTTGTTCTTGAAAGAATGCATGATGTAGTCCTCGAGGAAGATCTGTTCCCTGATGTTGTTGATGTGGACCAGGTGGCTACCGGCCGCTTGTTTCTGACACCATTCTTGTCCTGATTAGGACAAAAAACATTGTGAATACCAAATAATTTGATAAAAACTTTCTTGAAGCGTGACTCGAAGCGTGACTTGAAGCGTGCTGTGATGATGCGATCTGACACAGGATTCCATTCCAGCAAACTGTAAGCCGCTTTTTTGGACAAAAGGATTCCTACACCAGCTTCATGGCGTTCTTCGTTTTTGCTTGAATAGAGCAACGTTTTCCCTGTGCAATTTCGTCTCTCCATGACCAGTCCAACGTACTTTGCACATGCCCATGAGTGTGAGGTTGTATCTCTGCATTTCCCTCGCTGCTTGTGTTTATTTTCCTGTCTCCCAGAGTGTTCTCACATTCCATGTTCCCAGAAAAACAGAATTGTGTGAGAGAAATCTAGGATTTTTATATGAGTGTTTCTGGGTGAGGATGGGTCTTCAGCCCTGCAGCTTCCTGATGGGTTTGGCTGCAACGCGTCCTAAATTTCCTAAAAGGAATTCCAGCTCTCTCTGAAACGGAGGATTTCTGGTTATAGTTGTTGCTGGTTTCTGTAACTTGCCTTTTTTCTATGTGTAGGTAGTTAACCCGCACCACAACCCCCAACCTGGAGGGCCAGGATGCACCGTTTTGTCTGGACCCTATTCCTCAAACCTTCTGAGCATGGTTGAACCTTCCAGAAGCCAAAGCCCCCGCTCATATAACCTTGGGAGTTACTGGGACACACAAACCGTCCTACCACGTCAAGGTGGTGCAACATCGGGACGGATGGTTTTTTATGCTTTTAAGAAATGAAAATTCATCAGCTAGTGTCAACATCAATGTTATAGTAAATAAACGCATAGAAAAAGATGTATTAAACCATCAAAAGCATTAATTATAATAGTGGAAACCAAATAAAAAAAAAGAATTTTTAAAAATAATTAAAATACATGATAAAATGTAAAGACCAAAAAATCAAAATTTACATCAAAATGAACACCCTAAACTAAAACGAACAAAAAACACTTGAAAACTGAATTTGCTGAAAAGCATAGAGAAAAGTAAAGAACTGAAAAGCATAATGAAAAGGTAACAAAGAATTCACCCTCGTGGTAAGACATGGCTCTGTCATACAACAGATACTTAGAGGCGGTGTGTGGTCCCATCTTGTGAACCGCCCAACCATCCGCATCTGTGTGTAGTTAATGTGTACAACAAATACTTGCTGCGTGTGTTCAATGAATACTTGTGCTTTTTGTCAATGTGGTTAACGTTTAAATGGTGCTTTCATCTTATCGATCTATATTCCTGACGGCTGAGCAAAACCATGTGAAATTTAGACGTTTGTGATTAATTTCAAGTATTTTAAAAATGGAATTATTTGTCTGAATTGCAATTTGAAAAACTTATATTCTAGAAATAAACTTTGACAGCATTTCGTATTACTAACTTATATTTATGAATAATTTCTTCATGTTTAAACTATGATTGAGATGTGAAAGAAATGAAACACCTCAACAATGATTGAAATCTATCGAAAGCTGATTGATTTTGACATTTTCAAGAAATAATAAATGTTTGAATTTGAATTTTACAAAAAATGAAGTGAAATAATAGAAAATTTTGAAATTTAATTTTAAAATTGATAAGACTTTATTTGTGTTTTATGAATGTTCAGGGAGCGCCGAAAACAATTAAAAGTTCCAATCGATAAAATAGATTTCAAGACATATACGCCATTAAAAGCGAGTTTTATAAAAAAAAATTGAAATTTTGAGCGTATAGAAAGGATTAAAGCCTAATTTTTAATAATTTCTATGCTCCGGGTGTTTCAGACCGCTTGATAGGTGGATTTTGAATTGTTTGCAAAAAGTAAAACTGAATTGTTTATTTTAATTTTTAAAAAAATACATGAATTTTTTGAACGTTTCAAAAACTTATTTTAATTGTTGTAATTGACTTTTTCGCCAATAATTTCATTAAAACGAAGTTTGGAAGCGATATCTTTATTACAAAACGTTTACTATTACTATTTGTTTATTCTGACTGGGCGGCTCTGAAGGACTCACAGCGTTTATGACCGGCAATGAAGTGATATAAAAGTTTCAAATCGTTGTTGTGCTTAGCCTTTTCTTAAATGGGACTCTTTAAAGCAAATCTTTTATGTGGAGTCACTTTATATTTTTATGAAAATTATTAAAAGCTAAAAAAACTAAAAATAGGACATAAAAATTGGTATTTTAAAATATAAAAATGGTAAAAAGATTAAAACTTCTCCATAAAATAAAAACAAGGAGATTAAAATTTTATTATATAAAAAATCTACTTCGGCCATTCGGAATTTTCAATAAGACTTTGATGATCTAAAACAAAGTCAAAAATTTGCTTTTTAAAACTTTGATTTCAACCTAATCTTTCATTCTAATAATGGTTTAGAAAGCATAGCAGCTGAATGAAATATCACATCATTTTATCAAACATGAAATATTTAAAACCAGCATTAGGATGAAGAAACTGAAGAAGTTCAAAGAGCATGTAAGGCATGAATGTTGAGAATAAACTCAAAACCATAATCTACTTCCAAAATATTAATTTTAAAGTTGAGCTTGGTCATTCATTCAAATTTTGAGAAAAAATTTAAATAAGGTATAAGGTATATAAAAGCTCAATAATGCCGACAATCGAAAGTTTTTTTTGTCTTGGGTTAGATTCTAAAAGATTGAGTTGGTTAGTGTCTATCAATTTTCATATTAATAATTCAGTTTTAAGCCGAGATTGACAAACAGAAAGGCATTTATTTAAAAAACCTTATTCGACCTGGAATGTAATGTTTGCATATAACGAGATTTTGACACGAGATTAACTACATGGCTGAAATAATTTAATGAAATAATCAATTTAGTCTTTGGGATTTGGATGATTGAAAAGCAAGCTTAATGATGATGTAAACATTTGAAAAAAACATTAATGTTGATCTGTTTGCGCTGAAAAATATTACAATTGCTTTTTAAAAAAATTCTTATGAAATTTTTTTTTCGGCAAATATACAATCAAAAAACCATGCACATGATTATGCAATAAAGAAAATCTACTTAAATAGTGTCAAGGTTGGGCAAAAGTGCATTAAATGTGGGTAGATGTTATCATCAAAATTGATTCATATTTTTGGACGAATCAAATGTTCAAATAACCCACGAAGCCTTGATTGATAGTTGTGCATAGAGGAGCCAATAAAAATGCTTTTAAAATGCTTCAAACGAAATAAAAACGTCTTATCTATCTGTTTCGAGATTTCCTTTGAAGTTAACTACTAAATTGTTTGTGAACTTTAAACGTGAAGATTCGTTTCCACAGCACAGCTACGCTTTGATGATTTACGAAGACTTTCTTAATGCAAACAGCTTCATTTTGAATCCACTAATTTTGCATGAGTTAAAGAAAACATGCGATGAAACTTTTAAACATTCTTTATTAAAAACCTGATTCAATGATAAATTCCTCTGACCGACGCGGCGTTAATATTTCCATGTAAATTCACCATTGAAATGCAGGTTATAAAATTTTGAATGTTTTTTTGAAAACTGAAAATAAAAATTCAAAAATTTAAAAAAAAATTTAAACTCTTGTGTATAAAAAGTTGTAATTTCAAAAAATTTATTATCGTTTTTTTAGAAAGATTTATATGAATTTTTATGGTAAACCCGATTTTACCTGAAAAATTTGAATTTGAAGATTCCCACTATAACCGCTGAGTGTTTTAATGAGATTTAGGTCAAAAAAAACTTCTGCATTCATTACAAAAAACTCATTTCTCTTCATTCTTTAATGCCCAAAATGAAAAATATGAAGTATAAAAAGTATATATTTGATGAAAGTTTTTGAAACCTTTAAGATGTTTTTGTGCACGTATGATGATCTAAAAACAAAGCTTTTTTGCATAAACTGATTTTGGATAAAAATATTCCCTTTGTAGTCCATTCAGCTAACGAATACTTAAAAAGCAAAGTTTTTTGTCTGAAGCTCAAAACTCTATTTCATAAAAGACGATAATTGGAATATGATTGAGTCATGGAGGTGATGTTGTGGGATGTTGTGGTGGAACTGATGAAAATAAGAAGCAAAGGTTGAAATTAACAAAGACCTCATCATAATACAGCATGAAGAAAAATTAAAAATTTATTTGTCTGATGTTATGTGCTTTGTTATTTGGTTGTGAGTGTTGAAAAATTACGAAAAAAAAACAAATGAATTTTATAAACAAAATGAATTTTTTAAACAAGAAGCCTTGAGGAAATTTTCAAAAATATTCTTTCTCTGACAGGTTACAATGGGGGTGTGAACGGACTAACAATAATCACCAAGCAATAGAAAAAGAACAACTAATATGTTTTGAGCTGTTTTAGAACTGTGAAAATTCTATCTTTTATGTATGGCTGATAAACCTACAAATTTATTGTTAACTTTTTAGCTTCAGTGCTTTTAATTGCTTTTTTATCAAATTTAAGCCCGCATAAAATTATTTTATACATGTTTTTCTTTTTTTTTATTTCATCATAAAGTAACAAGCGTTATAACGATAAACTTTTGAACTTCGTGGAAATTAAAAACATTGAATTATTCAATTTGATGAATTATTGGGCTTAAAAGTTGCTTAAAACTTGGGTTTTATTTTTAAAATTTCAAAAAACCTGTTCAACAGCGGATCATTGATTTTGCATAAAAATTCCATTTTTCAACTAAGAATTTTTGCATGGCTGATATTCAATTTGTATGCAATTTTTATAATTTACCCTTTAAAAAATTTGAAAAAAAAATATCGGATGGCTGCAGATGGACCAAACAAATAAAGCAATTATGAATGTCGGGTTCTATATCGTTAATTAACACCATGTATTTATTTAGCAGTATTATTTCATTTACAAATCCTTATTTTGAAAATTCTCATCAAATAAAGAAGGACTTAATCTGTAAAAGTTATTGAAGCTCTTGAATTGTTTTTGTAAATTTAGTTTTTGAAGGTGTATAAAAATTAATTTCAATTTTTTAAATTATTTTGTTAATTTAAAAAGAAACTTTGGTGTGGAAAACTGAAAAGATTTTTAGGAGATTAAGCTCAAGAACTCAAAAATAAACCATAATTACTTTGCTCAACACTGCAGCACGATTCCATTTTTGCTCACAAAAGCTCCAAAATTTGACTTGCTTTTGAAATATTCGAACTTTTTCTGTAATTTTTTCATAAAATACTTGATTCAAAATTAACTTCAACCAGGACCTTTCGAAAAGTCAAACATGATTTGAGTTTCAATTATTAATGGCAAAACTTTGAATGCAAATTTATTTGTCTTTTATATCATAGTTTCGTATTCATTTAGCTGAGTAAAGCATTTGAAGAAATTAAATTTTAAAATTTTGCTTGCAGAGAAGCAACTGCTGAGATGAAGATGTCACGGAGAGAATTATAAATACCCGTTTGCCTGCAGCTTTTTTAATTTTTCATCAAGTTGCTTCTTTTCAGCCTCTACTGCTTTTTAATATTCCTTTATAAAAAAATAAGTTCATTTAAAATGAAACTAAGTTCTTTTATAAAAGAATAAGCTCTCATTGCAAAAGAATATTTCAATCTGATTCTTAATTTAAAAAATTTCTAAATTTCAAATGAAGCGTTAAATTGAATTAAATGGACTTAAAATGCTTTAACCGTTGCATGAGCTTCAAACAAGATATAAAAGTTTCATTGCCCACCCTACGGCCCTAGAATGGACCCATCTGCCTGGCAATCCGCTTTATTAATTCACAACACAAAAATCCATTTTGCAGTATTTTTTATGTGCTTTCGAGCTTCGAGAAAACTTTTGAAAAGGTTTTTTTTCAATTTAAATTTTAAATTAAATAATCTTGTGAGCTAGAGGTGGATAACGAGTGAGATGAAGGTAGTTAGCGTCAGAAAATCTTGTCGAAAAATAATACATTCAAGTTAGACTGGCAAACTTTCATTTCTAAAAAATAACATGATTAAAAGTAGAATTAACTTTGGTTTTGAAATTTGGCGAATAACTTAATAATTAAGCTTGGAAATGGCTAGATTGTTTACTTTCATTGCTTTGAAACAATTACTGGCAAGGATAAGGAAGACATTCTGAGTCTGTAGTGAATAATTTAAAAAAATAGAAACTTTTCAAGAGGCTTCAAAATATTAAAATTTGAAAAATCGTTCGACGTTTTTTATTGAAATTTTAAAATGAAATTTATAAAATAGTTTTATATAAAAAAGAAAAAGGCAAATTTCTTTTCAAAAATGTAGACGTCAAAGTTTTATAAGATTTCATTCTTTTGAACTTCATGGGAATCGTTTGAAAATTTTTGCACTATATCATTCTATTTTCATTTTTCCAAATCTCAATAAAACTTGCAATATGAACATATGCTTCATAGTTGGGCCTCACATATCGAAAAATTAGTTTCTCTTGACAATTTTTAGCTTTTTTTGAAATGAATGTATTTTAAAACTTCTCATTTTGGCGCGTAAAACTAAAAGTTATTGAAAATTGAATTTATTTATCAATTTTATTTGCAAAAAAATAATATTTTTCAAATCTGAACAAGTGAGTATTCGAAATATTCAATTTAGAAAAATTCCTTCAAGAAATTGTGTGGTAAAGTACATTTGTATTCAAATTGCCTCTATAAATATCTTAGTAGATCGGCTTTGAAAAATATTCTACATTTAAAATTTAAAAAATTTTTGAAATTTTTTATTTTAAATCTTAACTCAAAAATCACAAATTGTATTTTTTTATAATTAAGACACGCTTTTTTTCAAGTTTTCAAAACTGTTTTGTTGGTAAGCAAAAATAGTTTTTCCATTTACTCATTCTACGAACTGCATTAAAAAATTCATATTTCTCCAACACCAAAAAACCCGATAAAAATATAAAACACAAATCTCAACTGTTTTTAACCAATCATCATCATCATCATATCGACCGCAGAAGAGCTAAATTTTTTAAACAAAGATCTCACAAAAAATGTATTCAGCACAAAGGAAAAAAATGTCCAAATATAGAAAATAATAATTCAATAAATAATTAAAATAAACTCAACCTATATAAGTGACTTCTTGATTGCGGTGTAGAGGGAGATAGGGGGAAGGTGTGGTCAGAGAAGGCGTGTGCCCAGAGATGGGTGTTTTCGAAGTCAAAAACCACCCTTCCATACTCGTTGACGTCACATCTTTTGGGATTTGTTCAACAATCATTATCGAGGAAGTTTTTTGTTCTCATTAAAATATCTTATTTAGTTTTTTTATCAGTTATTTTTGTTGTAGTTTTTCATTAAGCTTTTGAATTTTGTTGTGTTCAAAAATTTTTTTCCAAAGTTTTAAAATTTAGTTATTCTGTTTATTTATTTTTAAAGCGCCAGTTTATTGATTCAATGATATTCAGAAACTCAAAAACCCAATGAAAAAAATCCTCAAAAATATTTCTGACGACCAAAGCATATATGGAAATAGCAGCATAAATTCTAATCATTTTCACCTTTCTCTCCGACGTTATCTCCTTTGAAACGTATCCGAGCGTTAGTTGCTCCAAAATTTTTTTTAATTTTTAGAATTATTCAAATTAATTTTGTATGAATTTTTTTGTAAATAATTGTTTTTATATTTTTTTTACTATGTTTAGAAGTAAATAAGATAAACACCTTTGGAAGCTACGATGATCCAAACCAGGAAAGCAGGCAAACAGGCCAGAATAGCAAGCATGAAAAGCAGTATAATTAACACAAAAATCATTTTCTTTTTTATTTTTTCTCCGGGATTACACAGCCCATTGAAAAACCTTTGCGGTCGTGAGTTGTTACGGTTGTTGTTTGTGTTGCTGCAACGGTAAGTGTTTTTGGATAACTCCAAGTTTTTAATGTTGCTCATTTTTTTAATGCGATTTGATTGGTTTGTTGTAAGAACATGCTCATCATCTTCAGAAGATTCAAATGTTTCCGCTGACTGAGTGTAATTGCCGGCTTTGGGGAAATTTACAGAAGTTTTGTTCCTTTTGCAACAAAATAAATTCTTTTTCACAACTTTGTTATCAGCCGAATGACTATCAGGTTTTTTGTTGGTTAGGTTGTAAGGTGTGTTGTGAAGGGCTGAAGCGGATGAAGGATAGTTCAACAACGCCAACCTGTTGCACTTAAAAGCATATATGCTGCTATTTTGGTTATTGTTATCGTTGTAAGTGATGATTTCGTTATTATTTTTAAAAGTTGAAGCATATTTAGAGGAGACAATCATAGAGTTGGGAGTATTGTATTGGTTATTTGAAGTATTGCATTGGTACAATGGTTCAACCACATCCAATCTGAGGTTGGATCTCTGCAAATGAGGTGGTTTCTTGTTTTGTTGATACAAAGAGTGATAATTGCAGTCAGAATAATCTCTTTGAAAACTTGCGTAGTTCTTGACACTTTCAGAGATTTTTGTGTTTGAGAAAGAGTTTCCTAAGGGAACCTTGTTGTTCTCAGACGTGATTTTGTTGCACACCACACAATGGTCTGAGTTATTGTAGGCCATTTTATTGTTGTTGAAACGATTCTCAAAAATTGTTGAAAACTGACAGTTATTAAATATCGGACAGGCTTTGCTTCTTATGTCTGACGCTTCGGACATGGCTTAGCTACAAAAAACGAGTGTTTCTGTAGATGAATTGAAATTTTTGAAAGTGTAAAAAAATTTCATGGAAATGAAATTATAAATTTTTCACAACGTCAATATAATAACTTGAATAAAAGTTTCTAGTTTGTTGTAATCTTCTATATCTTGAATTTCAAGCAAAAATCATAAAGAAATTTTTGAGTTTTCAATTATTTTTCGTTCCTTAAACCGTAATTAGACTTTCCTTCTAAAAACAAGTGTGAAAAGGCGCCTAAAAAGTTAAAGACTACAGGAGTGACTATAGTTAATTATTTTTAACAACCAAGTAATTTATTCTTTCAAATTTGAAACAAAGATGAGTGCTATAAACCAGGGCGATGATGATTTCAAATGAGACGGATTCATCAAGGGATGTTATAGAAATAATCTCCAGCTAATGACGTTAACGTATATGTGTGTGCGTAGTTTGCCTTACTTTCTCTTTTTATTTGTCTTCTTTCCAATTGTTGCTTCCAAAGTTTTTCAAACCACATCGTTTGTGTATATTTGAAAATTTCCAGATTTTTATCAAGTCTATATGACACCGAAATAAGTCTTGAAGAACTGAACCAAATATGATCATAAAGCTGTTTTCATCAATGTGAAAAGCTTTTATTGTTTTCTGTTTGCATAGGAAAACAAAAAATCCGCTGATTATTTATAATATTTTCATTTCTTTGTACATTGATGAATAATGCTTATAATATTTATACAATTATTTTTTGTTTCCTAATATGTTTTTTTGCTTATGGAACATGTTTATTGCATCTGCTCAAGCTCCTAAAATTGCATAAGAATCTTCCAGCAATGCATGCGTCATTTTTATTCTTTCTTTATTACTTTAATTTGAAGTCAAGTGGCTTTTTGCCTTTTAAATAAAAATTCTTTTAAAAAAATTACAATTAAAAAATGAATATTTCCAATGCCATTCATATAGTTACATAAGTCACACTTCAAAACTTTGTTATCAAAGCATTAAATGTTGCATTTATTCTCCTCAAGAGCTTCTCAATGTGCATTGCATTGCTATACATCAAATGAGAAACATCTAATTTGTGAGGTACATTCAAAGACTTCAAATTTTTTGAGAAGTATCTTTCAGCAAATAAAAATCGAGTACTATTGAAGTTGAAAAATTATTTAAGAAAACTACCATTTTTTTAAAATTGAATTTCAACAAAAATTTTCAACAAAAAAATAAATTTTTTGTTTTAAGAAGGTTAAAAATCATTTATGAACTGTTGTTTATCGAACTTTTTTTAACAGACATTCAACACATTGATTCAACAAGCGTGTTGGTAATGCTGCCCCATAAATGAACCTTTGCTTAATTTTTATAAATTAATCAATTAGAAGAGAATGAATACTGTTAAAAAATAATGTCTCTTGCATGAAGTTTTATCACAATGGAGATAGTGAAAAATTATAGCAAGAAACACGTATAAATCAAATTAGTTTTGAGTTGATGTTGTGTGTGGAAGCACTAAACAAAAATGACTTGCTTGTTAGCAAATTGCTGGCAAAGAGGTTTGTTTGTAATTGTTTTTGTGTCGAGATAACTTTGATGATTGCTTTAATATAGTGTAAACTTATAATGCATAGCAGAAATTTTTCAAATCGCTCAAAATGAAATTGTCGATAATGAATTTATACTAGGATTTTTTGTGATTGTTTTTAAATTGAAAAATTTTTGTGAAAAATGAGTTTGAAATGAAAATAATTTGAAAAGTGTCGAAACTATTTGGAAGTTGAAACTTTTACGTGCGATAAAATTTTCTTAAGAACAAGTGGACACTAAAACTGCTAAATTACTTTTATAGTTTTAGTGTTATAAGCGTAGTTTCGACGGAAAGTAAGCATGAGTTTTTGCGTTTTCAAGAAATGTAAATAACAAATTTACAGTAAGAAAGATTTCAAATCCTGGAATTTTCTAATCGGAAGTGTTAGAAATTGAATTTTGTTAAAACTTTACGCAAATTTGTTTCTTTTACTTGGCGCAAGCTGTTGAAGATATATTTCATAATATTTTATATAGAACCCCAAAATGCTTTGAAATACAACTCATTTTTTATAAATAACGTATACTTTGTGATCAGTAGCTTCCATTTAAGAATGTCAATCTGCATCTGTTCCCTCATGGGTTTTGTGCATTGAATTCCCATTATGGCTACTGCACAAGAACTATCATCATCTATTTAAACTTCATTTCTTACGTTTTTATCAACACCGCAGCCATGAATCAAAGTTATTGTCGCGATGTTTATCAATGGCACCATAAATATTCCCCCCATTATAAATCTTGTCGTTACTATTAATACTTATGTCACATTCTTCCATTATTATTTTTGCTAGTACTTTCTAACTTAAACTACCTTTAACCAAAGTTTTTGACATAATTCATCCCTTAAGACCCTTAATAAATCAAGCCCAGTAAATATATCTTGGAACTAATAAGGCACCGAGCTTATACCAAAATAAAATAAATCTTTAATGTAACTTATATAAGATTGTATAATCTAGTTTTTTTTATCCATAATAAGCCCCATTTTTATTTTTACTGATTTTTGCAATAACTCTTTATTTATTCCCAATCTCACTGAAGTTTAGTATTTACTTTCTATAATTAGTAAACAACCAAAAAATTCCATGATAGAGAATACATTCAAGGCATCAATACATCAAAAACAGAATAACGGATGAAGTTTCAAGTTTTCGTGGCCTTTTGAAGACTCCATATTTTTCTGCAAGCATTTTGTTGTGTATTCCAGCTTCACCAAGCCATTATTTTTGAAACCCTGTTGAATAATGCTTCTCGCCCTAAGATCAAAAGTGCAGTCGTTGTTTTTATCAGCTTTATATCTGATACCTACCCCATAAGAGGCTGCTTTATTGAGGCAAACTTCGGCATTAAGTGGGTATTTTTCAAATATGTCGGATGTTTTGACTAGATAAATTCAGACCCTTTGAGAAAAGCTGAATACGACTGGTTGATTTTCCATTTGTAAAAGTTCAAATTTTTGGAATTGTTTGAAATGAAAAAAACACAAGAAACATATTAACTTCATTGAAACTTTTGATAAAAAGATGAGAAAGTTTCGTTTGAATGACATGCCCAAAAATAATGATGCTTTAAAACTATTTTCAAATTCAGATTCCATAGATATTTATTAAATAAATGTATCAAATAACTAAAATTCAAAATTTTTAAAATTTTATTCGAATTAATTTTATAAATTCAACAAGATTTTATTAAATCTGAATTTATTAACTGAAATAAAACTTATATTGTTCTTTCAAACTCACCATTAAAAAATGACTTTGAGGCATGAGGCAAAATTGTAACCAACTAAATACAGCTAAGTTTTTTAAAAATTATTTTAGCCTATTTTTCAAATTCTTTTTTCACATTGCAAATAACAAAAATTGATTGACGTTTTGCAGTTTGAATGTCTTTCTAAAACTAATAGTTTAAGCTTGGTCGTCAACTTTTAAAAAGAAGGTTTGAAAAACTAGAAAACTTTATTCTTGGAATTTTAAAAACACATTAACACCTTGGTAACTTCAGTGCTGAAGCAAAACTAAAACCCTCTGTTCTTTTATATACCTTCACAATCGTCTTTTTCTTCTGCCGTGTGAGTCTGCGCGCATAGCTTTGAAGCAACAAATTTGTTTTGAATAAATAAATAACGCAGACATTTACGAATTAAATAGCTTAACAATTTTATAAAACTCATGCAAGAAATTTTTTTCAAGAAAATCTTTAGTAGTTTGTACTGAAGCTAGCATAAAATTGTCAAAGAAGGCCTCTGACAATTCGTTTAAACAATCACAAATAAGCACACACAGGAGAATAAAAAGGCAACAATGTGGTCATTTCTTCACGTTTCCTGCTTCAATACCCTTTCAGCGCCAATCCAATAAGCTACTCCTCTATTATTCTCTATGTAATCCTTCTTCTGCGTTCGTTTGAGTCTCTTTAAGTTTATGTCAATATCCCAACACCGGCGTGAATGGCTTGTTTTAAAATTTCTTGGAACAATTTAAAGCTTTCGACCTATATTACAACAAGAATTTCATTTCTTTCACAATTTTTATACGGTTTTTATGAATAAATCTATTTAAGAAAGATTTTCTACATCGCATTTCCAGTATTGAATATTGAAGCATGCTTCCAGACTGCTTTCTCATCTTAATACATCATCCTTTCATCTCTTTGTCATTATGAGTCTTTCCATCTTTTTAGTTATTGTTACCATTACTACTATTATCAACTTGTGTCCAATTTTTGTTTTGATGAATGACAGTATATTGTATAGTGTATTATTTCCTCAAACACATAACATCAATTTACAAATAAGTTTTCGTAATTTTACTAAAACTTAGGTTTCAAGAAATTTAACACGTTTTTGCATAAAAATATTTTAAAATTTAGAAAAATTGCAAAGATAATTAGATTTTTGTTAAAATTGGCATGTTTTCGAGAAATAGATAGCGGGGTTGAAACGGAATCTTTTACATATATGCAAATAGCCAGACATCAATAAATGCATAGTCAATTCTGCAAAAGCATAAATAAAAATATCAGAATTCTTCTTGAGTTATAAAATTTTCAAACCTTATTCTGCGGGGGAAGTTAATAAAGCTTTATAGTTTAATGATAAAAAATTTTTATCTAATAGATTTTGATTCAATTTCTTGGCATAGCAACAAAATTTCGTAGTTTTTTTAAAACTTATCAAGGGTCTTTTAAAGAAGATTTAATATTTGTTGCTTGCAGTTAGAAAGCTTTTTTCATGTCGTTTAATCTCAGCATTACTAGCTTTTATTCTGTTCGCCATTATATTAGTTCGTTTATTCACATGCCTTCCAGCAAGGGTCTATTAACTGCAATTTTATTTTATACTTATATCCGATCAGTTTGTAATTTAAAAATTTTGAAATCTTCCATTGATTATAACGAAAATGAAAAGAAATAATAACTTCAATACACTAACGAGTGAATTTAAAATTTTCTTTTAATCTATTACGACGTGTTTTATTTCACATTGATTTAATCACATGCTCAAAAACTGAAAGATTTCATTTTTAAAATAAATAAAAAACTTATGCTAATCGTTGCAAATCTTTGAACCAATAATTTCAATTTTAAACAAAAATGAGTTAGAACTTCAAGTAATCAATCCAACTGTCATTCAGTCATCTTGTTGAGCAAGTTTGTATAGAAAGTCAATGTAGTGGGTGGCCAGTCTGATTGTGTGGATCTTGCTGAGTTTGTCTGAAGGCAGGCGAGGCACCAGTTGCTTCAGTCTCGAAAAAGCCGTGTTCAATGGGTTTTTGTATAAGATTCTAGTTGGTCTTTCCAATATACCGTCATTTTTATCATTTAAACCGGCTTTTTTATCGTCTTCTTTGAATTTGCCATTGTGTTTTTTTATTTTTGTTTTTCCTATTGTGAGTACGTTTCCACTTCTGCTTTCTGAAACAAATTGATTTAAATCGTCAAACTTCTCTTTTCTTTTTGCATTTACAGAAACATTACCGTTCAAAAAATTTGCGGTCTGTCCATTCTCATTGTTTGCATTGTTAGAGCAACTCTTAATGAAGCTATAACTTTCTACATTCAAGTTTGAGTTCACTTTTGACTCGAAATTCGATGATTTTGTAACAAAAGGTTTTTCTGGTTGGTGCTGGAGAGGATTTTCAATTTGAAACGTAGGGAATTGATTTTTATCTTCAATCGAGTCCTTTTCTGAGGGTGGAGAGAGATAATATGGAAATTCCTTCTCAGTTTGTGTTATAACTTTTAAATTTTTAATAATTCCAACTATTTTCAAATTCAACTTTTTTTTATCTGTTGAAAGTTTTTTATTAAATTTAAGTAGATTTTTATAGTTTTTTTCTTTCTTCTTCATTTTGTTTCCTTATCTATTTTAAGGTTTTCAGTTTTAAAAAAGCTTGTGAAGTTACATTAAAAAATCGATTGTAGCTTAAAGCTTTCCATACTTGCAACAAAACGTTTGAAACCACACAAAGTGGATGAAGATAGACTCTTTTAAGAGTTTCTGAACAGCTTTTAATACCAGTAGTGTTATATGATTCTGCAGCATCTGTAGGGATGATTTATTCATAGGAGGAGCCAATGTGGTTTTAATGCATTAAAATTCTATGATGTGTCTCATTTGTGTGAGCATTTTTATCGTTTCGAATTTGAAACATTTAACGTTATCAATATCCCATTTATTTTATTAACGTAAATGCTCATTTCATATTTTATTTGGAGTTTTATAAAATATTTATAAATTCCTTTTTCAATTTCAATTATAACTTCTTTGTTGAGATAGTCATCAATAACATTCAAAAAAGAAACATTTCGCAAAAATTCATTCAATAAAAATGTTCACAACTGTTAGACTAGAGTTGGAAAATCGATTGATTTATCACTTTTATACAAACAACTTGTGCTCACCATATAGTTTTCAATCGAAGTGCTTGAAAGGGTGTTGGGTTACAATTTATAAGTTCTTCTAACCTCTAAGATCTGTCCGATTCTAATTAATATTTATTAGAATTTATTGTATAAACAGTTATTTCCATTTTAAACTTTTTGTTTTATTGAATTTCATAAAATTAATATTTTGCTTATTAACTGAAAATCTAGATTTAAAACCTTGCTCATAATGAGAGTCATATTTAATAAAAATTTTCAATAAAAACTTTATTTTATTTAAAAACCTTTTAAATTTACTTTCGATCCATTGTCTTTGTAAAACGATCCAAGGCATTTCACCTGAGCCATTGAAACCTTTTTAGGGCCATGGGTTTGTTACTGTCATATAATTTATTCAACAGTTATAATTCTTAATTTTATAAGCCTGTCATCATATCAAAAACAAAAACTTTATTTATGAAATTAAATGCAAAAAAAATCGGAATATACTAAAATCATATTTTTACCTAGTTATCACGTGTAAATACTTGTTGGAAAAGAATTTAAAAAATTCAAAGTGTATTTATAATTTATATAACCAAAAATGGAAAGATTAATCAATTCAAAATTATGAAGTTAAACAATGAAAGTAAGATGGAAAAATAAGCTGACAAGTTCTTCCAGTTAATTGAACCTACGATCCTTGCTTGACTGCCTCTTGCATACTTCAATTGACTGCCTTTATAACTTTTATTAGAATTCGTGGTGAATTTTTGAATAAGTATTCTTTACTAGGCCACCTATGCAAATAAATACAAAATATTTAATTATGAAAAATGCAATATCTTGAAGAAATTTCGATCGACAACCAGCTCAAATTGTGAATATATGAAAATTTAAAGTAGAAAATTTAACTAAATTGTTATTTAGAGCCAAAATTCGAAGGTAGATAGTATATAGAAATTTTGTACCTCAGAGTTCAACAAGTTGAAGTCACATAAAACTAATGTTGGGATCTATAATTTCAAGATGATGTGCAGCTTCTGATAACTTTGAACACTGAAACTCTCTGCCCAATTGTGGCTTTGGCAACTTGTTTTTTTACCTCCTATTTTTTAACAACTCATCTGCATTTAATGCAAATTATTTCGCATAGATTTTCTAAATTTATGTTTTTTCATTTCATTTGTTATTATGAGTTGAGTTAGTTTTTTAAAGACATCGTATGTTCTATTGTAAACTTGAATTTCATACAGTAAAAGATTTTCAACAATTAAGATCTTGTCATAATTCATTAGCTAATGAGATATGACAAGGTTTTACTTGTTGAAAATTTTAGTTCAATAAAAATTATTCTCTACGTGTTCTTCTGAATCCTCATAATCTGGAGTTTTTACTGTATAAATTAAGCTATAAAAATATCAAATCGTTCAAAGTTTATTCTTGTTTCCAGTTCCTCATTTTTCTCAAATAAATCCTTTGTCATAAATTATATTTTTCTAAATTAATTTGTTCAAGAAATTTAAAAACTTTGTATGAAATTTGAAGTTTTATCAGATAAAAGAATAGTTTTGGACTTTTATTTTTTTATAGTTTTAGACATAATGAAAATTCAAATTATACGAACATTGTGAAAGTTAAATAAATTTCAAATATGAACATCACATAAATTTAATAACTTCAAGAAACTAAGCGTTCAAAAACAATTCAACCATATAAATTTTCATTTATTGTTGTAACTAAAAAGTCTCTACCGAAAATGCTTGTGATAAAACCCGAAAATACCAAGAGATATTTTGAAAGTTAAATGAGAAGCTTTGTTCAAATAGGTTTTTGTCTCTAATTTAAAAAAACTATTTTTTTCATAAAGGATAAGTTATAAAATTTCATCAAGGTAGAAAAGTGAGTTTTTAAAAAAAAATTCTAAGGATTTTTTCATTTTTCATTTATTTATTTTTGGTGCGTTTCATTATAGAAAGTGTCTAACCATATAAAAATGGTACAATTCACAATATGCAAATTAGGGTTTTGTACTACAGCCCATTAAAAAGGCATAAATTTTATTTTTCTCATCAAAGCATTGTTAAAAATGCCAAAAAAATAATCAAAGTTGCTGGAGTAAGCTTACTATCAAAAGGATTGATATTAGACTCAAAATATTCTTTATATTGTTGCATCACTTATTGGCAATCAAATTGAAAAGGTATGAATATAAAAACGAACATGGAAAGCTTGAATAAATGAGAAAACTTTTCCATTTTAAAGAATCAAAATTTTTTTCTATTCTAGATATTTATTTATTTATTTACAAATGTGTAAAATTATTTATTGATATATACCTATACACATATTTATTTATAGTTACATATATATTTATCTTTTTATTGTAATGTATTTATATATATATTTATTTATTTATTTATATTTATTCTTTATATATGCAATTCAAAATATTATGTCTCGATACAAATTTCCTTGCAAACATATTGATTAAAACCAGTGAATTCTTCACACATATGAGGTAGTGCCTTCTTTTATTTTTTAAATATATTTCGACAAAATTAAGAATGATCCATTATAAAAATTACGTAAAAAATAAATAGAAATTACATTAAAGAGTCTTCAAAAAACAGAAATTTCAAGAACATTACAACTGTAAACCGATGACGGTGAGAAAGGTAAACAATTACATTATAAAGTTAATCTTGCTTGAATCGTATTTTTCAAGAATCCTTCATAAAAAGGCTGACACTTAAGATTATCTCAATAATTGATTGATTAGCTTTGGATTATCAAGCACAGCAACTTCATTTATTGTAATGCATTATCAATAAAATTTAATGTAGCGAAAACAGTGGAGCAGGTGCTAATTGTCGGCCCACGCGGGATCGAAACCGGTAACTTTAAATATTTATTCTAATGCTCAACTATTGAGCTATAGGGGTCGACTTGAGAACTTTTCTAGTCTTCATTTAATTCTTATTTCCTTTAACATTGACCAAATGCATAGTATGTATATTAACAACATGTCTTAGGAGTAGGGTTCACTACCCAGATTCTTCTTCGCTGATGTTGACCAGAGACTTAATATTTGAGTTTTTCAAAATGCTTCTTCTAATCTTTTATTTTTAATTTTTGACATCTTTTAAATATTGATAAGTAAATTGTTTTTGCAAACTGAAAAATATATTTTTCAAATATATTGTTTATTAAGAAGATTGAAACTGACTGATTGCAAGAATATTTTTTATGGCAGCTTTTTTTAGTCAAACTGAAAATACTTTACAAATTTCGTCTTAGTTGCTTTCTTTGGCGTTATAAAGCTTGCTAAATCCCTGTTGAGTGAGTTTTAAACTGTTCTAAAATTAATATTGAATTTGATTAAAAAAACATAAAATATTCATGTTTTTAAATAAACCAAATAATAATCATATTGTTAAAAACTTTAGGCGATATGTATCTCTGACTTCCATTCATTACCAATGCAAGTATATATAAGCATTGAAAATCCATTTTATCAAACAAAAACTTGAAAGGCTGAAACATGTTATTCAAGTTTAAAAATTTCCTAATTATCTTTTTTTTCATATGCATCGAAGCAAAATGCTTTTCAAAGTTCAAATCTTGCTTCCGAAATGATAGCATGGTCTGCTCTCTAGAAGAACCTTCAGAAACCCTCTCTTTCGACTCCTGCAACGATTCAGAAATGCCGTTCCTCAGATGCAGTTTCCATTGTCACCAAACATCTAACTGTATAGGGTTCAATTATTATAATAACAGTGGTGCTCGGACTGTTTGTGAGATCTACAATTCTATCAGCAAAAAGTTCCGAGAAGCCGACAACTGCACTTTTTTCGCAGTAACTTTGTCTTCTGACGAACCATTAAATTGTTTCAACTTTTAAAAAAAACGTTTCAAATTTCAAATTATTAATAAAATTTTTTTTGTTTTAGGATTCTTCATTTTATCCAATTTGCGCAGATTATAGTAAGTTTTATTTTTTGATTTTAGACTTCAAAATGTAAAGTTTTTAAAAAATATTTTTAAAAAAACTAAAACTCCAATAAGTTTAACCTTGTTAAAAAAACATAAAATGAGTTATTTTATATAATTGGATTTAATATTCATGGTAACCTTAGGATAAAAAATTGGTTCGGTAATTAATTAAACATACACTTCAAAATCTCACAAAAAATATTTTTAAACAGCACGCTTTGAAAATTACAATGGGCCAGAAGTAGTTTTAATCGATGGAAAATTCATCAATGTGATCGTCGAACACAATGGGATTTTGGTACAAAAGAACACAGGGTATTCTAACTTCTCAAGAAACTGGGAGTCTTACAAAGAAGGTTTCAGAGGCGATAACACCTACTACTGGCTAGGCCTAAAACACTTGAGTCTATTGACTCTTAGTAGGAAGTACAGACTTTACGTTTTCATCACTTGTCACCAAGCGTTAGTTTATGATTGATTAATTCAGAATTACTTTCAATTATTTTGCTGCGAAGTTGTGGAAAATAAATTGTCACAGGAAAACAAGTAGTTACGCCGTGTATGAATCATTGAGAGTTGGAGGAGAATATGAGAACTTTACTTTCTACCTTGGAGGTTTTGTAGAAGGGTCGGACATTTTGAACTATCCAGATACTCGTTACACCACTGCTGGTCAAAAGTTCAGCACCTATGACAATGACAATGATAAGTTTGTTGCTTGGTGTTTTTTATTTTTTATTTTATTTATTAGGGTTTGCAAAGAAAACTAAAAAATGAATATTGATTGAATACTTCCACGATTTTCTGTCTTTTGCAAATTCGATTGCCTCTTTTATTGACAGGGAGTGACGTTTCAAGTCATCCTTGGAAGTGGTTAGTGGTCGAGTATTTAGTTTTTCTTGTTTTTTTTAGTTTTGATACAATCAATGGTTGCTTTTTTTGCCGAAACATGGTCGTATACACACAAAATATGTCCTAGCATCTGCCAGCGTCGTTTTTCGCCTCAGTTGTTTGCTTCGCCTCAGTTGCTTGCCTCGCCTCAGTTGTTTTCCTTGGCGCTATATAAATAGTTATTATTATTATTTTTCCCTTCACATGTTTAATGAAAGTGTTTATTTCTTTTGTAAACATGCGTTTAGGCTAGAAGATTCCACATGCGTGTTTCACCATTCTACTATTGGAACTATCTATAGATCTTTTCATTTGTTCATCGACCAAGTGCTGCAGTCGATTGTACACATGCTTTATAAATTCTTACCTTTTTCGGTCTTGCAATGCTTGACGTCCAATTTTGTTCATTTTTTGCATGGCTCTTATTGCTAAATTTTTCCTTCTTTTCCTTTTTTCTTCAGAGTCGAGAAGCATTTCCAGTTTTTTGCTTTTCTTCATTCACCATTTGTTCCATCAAGTGATAGAGTTTTAGATTTTGCTCTGTTCATTTGTAGGTTCCAAGAAGCCAGGGTTTATTCGACAATTTCGAGGTTATAACCATTTTTACTTATGAAGGCTACGTCATCGGCATACGCTCCGTCTTGTGCAAGCACTTTTTTTTGACTTCTTTCATTGATGCTTTTAAATTCGTTGCAAAGAGAACAGGACTAAGCCCATCACTCTGTGGAACACCTATATTTGTTGCAAAAGTGGGACTTTTTTCGTTCGTTCTCTCTCTCAGTTTTGTGTTTTTCAAAAAAAAGTACACTAGTTTTTATTAGTGAGCAAAAAAATATTGAATAAAAACAATGTTTTCTGTCGTTAATTATAACAGGATTTTGTCATATATGCAAAGTAATCATCTTTTTAAAAATTATTTTCATATGGCAATAAAACTGGTACAAAGTTATTTGTCAAAATTCTTAAATTAAAAATTTTGCGACTTTAAAAATTTGGCATTGTTCACAAAAAATAAGCAAAAAAATTGCTTATTCAATCTTATGAAGCATCACTTTTTTTTGAGTCTAATCTTTTATTATTTATTTTCTAGCTCCAAATTTCTTCAGTTTAATGAATTTAGCATTGAGCTTGAAACTGGAGATAGTCGGTTTCTATATATAGAGTGTTCTGAGTGCTTGAGTGGTGCACTGCTTCACGTCTGTTGGGCCGTTTTGCTGCAAATACAGCTAAATTCATTTTTACTCTATTATGATTATTAATTTTTTTAGAAGACTCAACAGGTCTTGAGCATTAGTGTTGGCATCAGCTAGCAAAACGTTTACAAAGACAATATCTCGGTTTTTATATTGGGGCTTTCAAAGTCATAAATTACAATTCTCAGCTTTTATGCTGCTTGAAAATGTGTTTCAAAGCCAAATATAAGCAAATAACAAAAAAACATTGAGCAAATGTGTCATTTTATGCCATACAATTTATATAGTGAGTCGGCTTTTCCATCTATTTCTGACAACCAGTGCAGGTTTCCTCTTTGTGACACAAAAAACTCATCATCTTTCTCTTGTGAACTGAGCCAGTATAGAAAAAAAAAACGGTTTTTGATACTTTCATGGTTTTTACTCCTTCAATTAAATATTTGGCTGAGTCTCAAATGGCTTTTTTGTCAGTCTCTCATTAATAAAATGAAAATTTTTGTCTACTTCTCACAAGTTTCAGCCATTACCATAACTAACTAAATGCTTTGTTAATTGACGTTTGGTTTAGATGTACTTCATAGGAAAAGGTATTTTGCAACATAATATTGAGTTGAGTATGTTTATTTAACGATTTCTTAAATAGAGCAAGAAATCAGTAAACTTCATGGATTTCTGAACTTTTAAGGTATAACTTGGGAACTTAATATTGTCAAAGTAGCTGTATTATGTGCTTTACAAAATGCCATAATGGAATTGTAAAGCAATCGGAGCTTGGCTTTTTTCATCTAATATTAGTTTCATATTTTGATGGAATTGAAAAGAAAAGCTTTTCAAAAAATTTTGAAACTGTAAGAAAATTATAAAAAATGCACATACATTTATAACATTTTTTCTTGAACTCATTTCATCTACTATTATCTTCAACAGCACACTGACTAACTGTGCCAAAACGTACGTTTCCGGATGGTGGTATTCAAGTTGTTTTTCATGCAACCTCAACGGCAACTTCTCCCACAGTTTCTACTGTGATGACTGCTATTTGCAATCGAGTAAAATTTTTATTGTAGAGGTTTGAGAGATGAAACTTTCAATATAGTGTCCAATTAGCTGAAACTTTTTTTGATTTTTCAACTCATGATTTTTGCACCGTTTCAAATATTATTCTTGTGTCACTTGAAATTATTGGCATTATTTGATTAAGATAAACAAGAATTTTTCAATCACTATATTTGAGTTCGGTTAAAAAAGTCTATGAGTTTGTTCAACTTAAAGAAAAATTTTAAAAAATAATTACTTTATATTTAATTGATTAATTAATTATTAAATATTTTCGAAACTTCAGAAATTTTTTTCAATTTTGAAGCTTCATCATCTTTTAGTTGAAATGATACCAATTGGAAGTTCCTTTGAAAACTTTTCATTCGCCAGTTGAATTATATCATATTGCTCATGGAGTGAAAAAAATCGTTTTGATTGTTAGTTTTGCATACAAGTTGGAATTATTCAACAAAAACATTATTTCAAAAATTATATTCCTATAAAATTTTCACAAATTTCACATACGTTATAGAAAATTTTATATAAAAATACTGTCTGCATAAATAATTTTCAAATGTAAAAAATTATCTTGTATTTACTTTTAACTCCATTATTTTCACCAGACAATTTGAAAAAAAAAAAATGAACGATATAAAGCCTATATAATTCATTTAAACATGTCTGCGTATTTTGCTTATCCATCATCGCTATGGACATAAGTAATGTAATTCAAATTACAGCTTCTTAAATAATAATTCAGATTCTCTAGATGCCGTTTTTTTGTAATGATAGTTCTAAACACATTTGTTCTATTTTCAAATTTTTCGTGGCAATTTTTTGATTTTTTATAAATAATTTTTTCACAAACAATATTAATTTTAATACTTCTACGTATATATATTATTATCCTTAAAATTTTTCTAACACGCAATTTATGATCGAAATTTGCTTTGGAAGCGCTCAAATATAATTAATTCATTTACCTTGTACTTTTACATCTAACCTCCTACCTTCCATCCTATATACCAACCCACCCACCTACCTCTTCTGTACCAACCCTCACCCCCACGATACACCCCCTTCTATCACCCATATACCTATATCGTCTTTCTTCCACGTTTTTTAAACTGACTATGATTCCAGAGGATTAATAATATCAATCATCACTTTCACGTGTTTTTATTTTTCCAGACGACAGAGCGCAAGTAATTAATTATAGCACTCATGATATTTGTGTTGTTGGCTTCCAGTGAGCTTTCTCGATATTTAATATATGAAAAATTTCTAGTGAAGACAAAATAGCAATTTTTTGGTATTTTTTGAGTTTTTTATGAACTTTTTTATTATTTTTGTTAAAAAAATTTTTTAGATTTAATGTTGAAAATTATTTAGAAGATCTCTTTAAAAAACAATGAAATTGATAAAAGTGCTCATAAAAAAATTTGAAGGCTGAAATGAGATTTTTAAAAAGCAAGGTTAACTATAAAAATGAGTTAGGACCAATTTGGATTGACAGAGATAAAAGAAAACTGATTTAAAAAGCTTTTAATACTCTGTAATGTCATTTTAAAGCATTTATTTTTTTATATTTTTCTGTCTTATTGTAAAATCTCAAACTAAATAATAATTAATAATTTTTTTCCAAAATACTTTTAATTATTTCACTAATTATCATTTTTATATAACATAAAAGGCAAATCCAAAGCCTTCACTCCCTCACACCACCACCCACCTCACTACCCTCTCAACCATCTATCTTGCATATATGATTCTGGTCTGACAGCAAGAAGCAATTTGAAGGCACTCAGTAAATCAACGACAATAATAAGCACAACATAAGACGCATTATTTCCTTCGAGTGGTTTTTGTGTGTGTCTCAGTAAGTTTACATACAAACGGATTTCTAAAAATGTGTTGAATAAATCAGTATTTACAAGAAAAAGTTGAAGAAACTGAAACAGAAGAAACTCCTGCATTTATAATTCACAGAAACATCATCAAAACAATTGTGAGACATGAAGAAAATATAAAATGGAGTTCTCAAATTGATTCTTTTTTGTGTTCTACTCCATTCTCTTGAACTTTTCAGAATTATTTCACGTGTTTGCAATTCTTAAGCTCAAAATATTCTCAAAAACCTGTTATGAACTTTAACTCACACGAGAAATAAAGTAAAACTCATCAAAAGGTACTGACCATTATGTCGAAACAATCTTTTTATCAGATGAAATACGTGAATAAACAACTCATTATTCATAAAAACGTTTGTTTTGACTTTAATTCCAGCCATAAATAGTTTTGAATGGTAGCAAGTGGAATGAAGTTTTGTTAATCAGGTCCATAAAACGGGCATTTAAAAATGCATCAGCGTTATTAACGTGAGGAAGGAGTGAGTATGAATAGAGGAGAATAATCAGTCAAGCGCCTTTAAAAAGGGCCACGATTTATACGTAAATTATGTTAATGACCGTTCAATAGTAATTATTTAATGCCTTTTACTGCCCAAAGCCATCTTTGTGCATGTTGGCCCTATTGTTGAATACATGGAGAACTTGATTTGTGTGTTATGTATTATTTGCCTGCTCTAACAGTAACTGTTTTGAATAATGAAATAAAGAAATGTGAAGATTGTTTAATGTATTCATATTTCTTAAAATTGTTTACTCATTAATGTTATACCCCTTTTATATGGGGTATTTAAAAGCCCTAAATCAATGTCTTATTATTCAGTCTTTCCACTAATTTGTCATTAACACGGTTAAATTTAACCTTAAGCTTTCAGTTGTTACCTCAGTATAGTCATTTAGCCTAACGGCAAGTTGTGAAATACTGAATTTATCAGTATTTGCATATTATGTAAGTAAGAGAAAAAGCTCATGTTTATTCAAACATTACCAAATACATTTAATTGTCTGTAATATTTCAACCAAATTATCTTAATAGATTGAGGCAAGCCTTGTGGATCTTGAGAAATATTAATATTCAGCTTCACAGAAACACCTTGTTCAACTAGAAAAACTGCTCCTAGTTTCCACTCCTGATACTGATACACGCTTAAAAGTGCATTTAAATTAATTATAACATTAATACCAATGTTGATGATACGATGTTAATAAATAAGGCATTCGAACGGTAATCCAGTGAGTGATTAAATTATTTGAAAGTGATTAAACTAGCCATGGATCAAGTGCATACTAAAACCGAATGTCATTCTCTTAGTATTTCTCTAGAGAGTACATAAAATTCAATTTAAAGTAAGCGTGGATACATTATTGCTATTATTCATGCTTGTATACATTTGATTTTAACGTTTTATAATTAAAAACACGCCCTAGTATCAAAATATAAAAATGAAAAAATTGAAGTGATCGTAAATACGAGGATAAAAAAGGTGGAGGGAAGGAGGTAGTGTGGTTAGATGATAAAATGTTACATCTAAGTCTGTGAAATTAACTACATAAATATCTTTTTAAAAAATTAGCAAAAAATACTTGAAATTTTAAATTTATGATTTTTTAAATATTTTATTTAATTAATTTTTCAATCATTTGAGAACTTAGTTGTTCGCAATGATTTTATGAGGAAGTGTAAATTTCAGTGATGTTTCGGTTAGTTAATGCTGGTTTGAAGCTTATGTTGGTTAGACGAGCCAAGATGAATTATTACATTTTAATTAATCTAGATGAAAAAGAAACATTATTCAGGACTGATAAAAGTATTAGAAACATATTGAAGTTATATAAATAGTATTAAGAGTTTAGTGGGTTTATGGAAATAGCTTGGAAGTTCTGAAGCGTAGAATAGCTGATGTTTCCAATAAAAACTGTGGTAATTAAATTATCATTATCGAAAATTAAAAATTATCATGAAATATTTGAAACAGTTCATATGCTTTTCATTTATTTAACTTTTTTTTGTATAAAAACTATTTTCTTATGGAATATTACTATAGCTTCAAGATGGATTTCAAGAAAAAAAATATTCCAAGCTTCAAACATTGCAAATTTAAAAAGAAAAATTTATTGATTTTCTAATAGAGGGGTGGAATGATGAAAGAACTGCTAATACTTGTAATTCCGTGTTCCTTGTCTACTGGTCATATTATAAGTTGATGGATGGCTGGCATGGAAGGAAAAAATTAACCAAAAACCAAATATAATATTTGAGTTCATAATTTTATGATTTTTATTATACTTTTTTGAAACTCATACAAATATTCAAACATACGTTTAAAAATTTAACTTTTGATAACATTTAATTGGTTTGCTTAGAGGTTTATGTAGGTATATTTAGGTTTATGTATATATTTTATCAAAAAACAACTTGAAATATTTTTGAATAGAAGCCAATGATGCAGGAATTTCATATAGTGAGCAGAAAATTTGATGAAGATGATTGATCGTCAAAAATCTTGGAAATACCCTCTTAAGTTTGGATTTATTTTATTCTAATTATCTTTTTGACTACTCAGTTGAAACGGAAGTTTAAAAAAAAATTGGTGTTTATAATTTGAAATTTCTTATGTAGTTTTCAACAGTTCATTATATAAAAATTCTATACAGTAATATGAAACTCCAGAAAAACTATTTCAAAAACTCTCCCACAACCACATAGAAGACTGAGAATTTTATAAAAAAATTATAAGTTCTTGAAGACTATGTATGCTAAAAGTTTAATAATAACGCTGATAGAACGAACTAATAGATGAGCGATGTGGCAAAGAGTATTGAAGTACGTGTCAGGAAAGCATTGAAACCTTCTCAAACTCTTTCACGCAGTACATTATTTTAATAAATGTATAAGATCCAACCCAGAATAATATCTTCGAAAGATTTTTAAACAAAAGTTCAAAGATAAATTGAATGTTTCTAAATAATAAATTATGATTATTTTTGTTTTTGCGATTAAAGATTCAATGATCTCTAGTAAATATGATGATAGATGTGAAGAGCACGCTACGGGCATACAAATGCTTCGTCTTCTGCCCTTAGTATATACGATATTAATGCTTTCACTTTTTTCGGCAATATAAGTAGTTTTCAAATCGAATGTAAATATTTAATCTTTTATGGCTTACATGAAAGAAATTCCAACAGTTTAAATTGTATATCACAAGGAAATAGTAATAAATTTTTTTTTGTTTTTTATCGAAAAAGCTTGTATGAAAAACTCAGTCATTTTTCCATATTTTTATCTACCCATACAATCATTTCCTCAATGTATTTCACTCAGCTGTGCATCTATCCATCTATCATTCCATATATTTAAGCGTTCATGCACACACACTTGTACGTGTTAATAAAGCGGAGAGCATATAAACGTGAAATAATTCATCAATTTGCAGTTTGTTCAACTTGCAAAGGTTAATAATATCGAGTTATTTATGATCCGAGGCCAAAATGTTGTCGGCATGCCAATGTAGTACCCTAAAACATTTCAAGACGTTTATCTAGCTTCTATATGATGGATTTTTTGTGAAAAATATATATTTTTTATCGATTTTGAAATTTTTTTAATTAAATTTGTTTAAAACTTGATAGTAATTTTTTAATGTTTATATAAAATATAGATATTTATATCTATGTATGTAATATGTTTTCAATTGACAACTATATTAAGATGCATGTTATGTTAATAACTTAGTCGCTAGAGGGGGTATAACGCCCTCTCCATCAACACTAAATCCCAAAACAACTTCAACAAAACGCTTAAAACTCGCATCAAAAACAACTTTAGAAACATTTATAAAAAACTTCTATAACCAATAAAAGCGACTTAAAATGACTTATAAAAACAAGCAATTCTCACACGAGCCATTCAAGGAAACTGACCTACCAACCGTTCATTAACCCCACTCGTTCTGTTGACCAAGCACGCACGGCTTTCTTGATATTTGTAGACGTGACCAAGAGAACTTCATTATAACGTCAACCTTGTTATAAAAGGTAATGCTCACAAAATAGGGTTCTCATGGAAAATGACTGTTTCAAAAAAAGTTTTTGATGAAATTTTTTTTTTGAATTTTTTGTTTTTTCAAATTTTATAAATATTTTTTTTCACTACTAAATGAAATTTGAATTGTATCGCTTTGTTTTTAAATGTTAAAATGCTTTTTAAATTTTCTTTCAAACGATCATTTTTCGAAATCATATTGGAAGTTATGAAATGATATGCTTGTGGGCGGAGTCATATTTCTAGCGACCAATCAGACAACATAAAGCATAACCGCCTGCTTATGATTATTAATGAAAAATTTTGCAAAGACTGTCAATCACAGACATAACTTTTCAATACATATTCATACCCAATAAGCGCATTTTGGATCGTGTATATAGATGGTGGAGGTATGAAGGAGTATATAGCCTAGTTATACTTGCTGATATATTTTTTGGAGTTGTGTTCATGCGTCCTTCTTTTGGTGTTTTATACATTGAAAATTTTAACGAGTATTTATTTTATTTGAGAGTAACAAAAATTTTAGAATTTAGCTGATTTGAAACTTTGGTTTGATGAATTTCAAAGCTCTAACTTCTCATATTATTAATACTAAATAAAGACTTTAATGAATATTTATAAATATTTGGTTTGAGTAACTTTTAAAAACGGAAATTAACTAAAAATAAACCATAAAATGGAGTTACAACAATCGAGAAGACGCAAGCAAGAAAAGCCGAGACAACTAAACAACACATCGGAAGATGAAATGACTGACCCTCCCTCAACTATCCGCCAAAGCTCTCTACACAACTCACGGCTTGATCTTAACACCATCAATTTCAGTTCAAAAACAATGTTGCCCAACATTGTAAATGATTATATTGACGTTTCGAAGAATAATGATAAAATCTCATCAAACTACGAGCAATGTTTCACATCCGACTTTCATATTTCTAGTCATTTGCAAAACAATATTTCGGCCAAAAACAAGCTTCGTTTTGACTCACATCCCACAATCAATTCGTCTACACCCAAATGTTTCAATCAAACAAATAATAAGACCACTTTTGAAGAGAAGATTGGAACTTTGACAGCAGAATACCGCGAAAGAACTCGAGTAACATCTACACCCTCTCAACACTACTTTTCATCTGGGATCGAGTCAGTCTCACATCCCGTTAATTGTATCCCTTATCTGAAAAGAGATGAAAACGCAATAACGAGTAAGTTCTATTGATTTATTTTAACTGTGGGTTTTATTCAATCAAAAAGTAAAAAGAATATTCACGTTCGCTTATAATTCACGGAAAAACAATAGATCATGGTTTAAAAAAAGTTAAAATGAAAGGTTTTAATTCACAGCTATTTAGAAAGTGAGCATTGAAATCTTAAATCATTTTTATTGCAACATTATACAAATTTAAAATTAATTATCTTTCCTTGTTAATGTTTTTTAGATTTATTTTAAGAATTCTACTTTTTAATTCTTATCAATATTTTATTCTCTTTTTATAACCTTAGCATTATTTCAAAGCATTATTACAGCCAAATAATTATGTGTGTTCTTGTCTTTATCGACGTTTACTTTTTGCATATTAGCTTCATCATTATTTTATGTTGTTTTTGTTGGCGTCTGTTTATTGATACCCACTGTATAATTAACTTTAATCTACTGTATAATGTTTATCCATTGAAGAATACTCTTTTATTCTATCAATTTTTATCTCCCCTCTTATTAAAATTAACATTTCAGCCAAAACAAATTCCAGCTAATTCAGCCATCGTTGTAGTCTTCTTTTAAATGATAAACTTCAAAAACTGTTGAAAACTCAAAAATTTTCCCACATTCATCCACATCACGCTAGCTCCAGCCCTAACAAATGTAAATTCCAACTAACAATTATTGTTATGCAAACCTTCAAAAATTTTCTTGAGGTATCACATTCTAACAATTTTTTAATGGTTTCCATGTATGTATTTAAATCGTTGTTCCATATAATCAAGTATATGAGATGTAAGCGTTTTCAAGCCCTTTTTAACATATACTATAAATTAATTGATTAGTTTTAAAACGATTTTATTTGCCAACATCTTAAACAACTTATTTTCTTGTTCATTCGGAGAAGTGTCAAACAGAACATGCTCGCTTATACACCCAAGGTAGTAATTCGTTAAAACCTCTACAAACTTATCGAATTACCCTTTTACCACGAATTTCCAATAGTTGACTCAAATTTAAGTGACTGGTTGAGAAGTTGATAAAATTATTCAACGCTATTAAAAATATTGATCTTAAAATAGATTTCTTGAAAATGAATTTATTGAAAATGCATGTTTTAAGTTTTAACTAATATATTTTTTAAGCTTTGACGACATAATCGTGCACAATTTTTCAAAAAAAACAAAATCTCATAATGCTTTTATAATTAAACCAAATGAAATACTTGAAAGATTTTTAGTTGTAATAGGATTTGACAATTGTTATCTCCAAGCAAACAACATTAGTCGAATAAATTTTAATTTGATTTTTTCACAGAAATAGCTATATTGAAACGAATTGGTTCTAAAAACCAATCCGAGATATGCAACAAGTTTACAGCCGAATATTAATAATTTAATGTACATTGGTTTCAAAGCTATATTAATAATTAAAATATAATAATAACGAAATATAGCATTGAAAGGTAGTTAAATTTAACATACTTTCATGTTATATTTCGGATATGAGTTAAACACAATATAACAAGTGTTATTACGTAAATTCATTTCCTTCAGTGTTTTTTAATTATGTTACTGCTGAAAGAATTATATTAAGTAAACATAATGATAAAAATTATATTTATTTAATTCTATATCTTATCATCTAGAGGACAGCTCAAATCTGCTGGTCGTGTATTAAGATAATTTCAAACCATCATCATTACAACACGTACCATCATGAGCCAATAATCACATCATAAATGCTAATCAAACAATAAAAATAATAATAGTAATCATGAGGGAAGCTAGCTACGCAAAATTAATAGTGAATAAATAAATCTTAACAAATAATTAACTTTTAATTTAGATAATTCATTGAATAACACTCAGTTGATTTTTTTGAAGTAGCATTTTCATTTTTATTCAAACAATCCATCAATAAATAGAGCGATTTTGCTCAAGAAAAGCAAATTGATAAGCAAGTGTCATTGTGGTTGTCATCAGGCATTATTATTATGTCGATCCTGTCCATTACCCGTGTAGCCATGTACATTTTCTCCAGAAAAAGTATATATTATTTAATATCGGGTATGTATCTTAGTTTAAATAAGTATATAGCTCAAAAAGATTATTTATATTATAGAAAAGTCCGATGTAAAATTTTCAAAATGCAATATGAAACTTTTAAGGGCTTAAAACTTGTAATGGTGAAAATGCAAATAGTAGCAATATCACCTCTAATGATTTACAAACAGGTGTCTGCGTAAGAGGTGGACATACATTATTTATACAACTCTGAATAAATACACATGAAAGTGGTAATCAAATTAATCCTATTACATATCAATTCAATTAATATATAGAATGAATGTGTAACTATTTACGGGATATAACTATCATTTAGCTTTATTCAAAGTGAAAGGTGTGAAAATATCCCTTTAATAGAATATATGCCGAAAAAGAGAAAAAATGTAGAAATAATGGAGAAATGATGTTTCAATTTAAATAGCTCTATATTCATAGATATTTAAAATGTTTGTATATGATTAAATCTAATGAAACATGTTTTTAAAATATCTCAAGATTATCCTGTAATTAAGTTGAGCTTGTACAATTCTTTTACTAACAACACAATATTCACCCAATAGTCATTAATTATTTTGAATTAAATCTAAAAAATTTTTTATGATATAAACAAAATCATAAAAATACTATAAATCATATACGATTCAACAAAAAACCAGTTAAAGTTATTTAAACTATGGCTACCCCACACTCAACTCTCAAAAATCATATTTTTCCCATTAACTTTTTGAAGAGATAATTGATAACAGAGTTTAGAAACAGAGATATAGTTTGGCGAGGTTGTCAAAATGGTTGTAGTGGGTTGCTTGCTTGAAATATGGGATTCTTGGGTGGTATTCCCTCAATAAAGACGATGACAGACAACAGAAACTCTTTTGCGTCTCTACAACATACATCAATTATAAGCTATTTTTTCAAGTTTTTAAGCATTCATAAAATGTGGAAAATCTATTTGAATTATATACATTAGAAGAATTTATTTCGAAAAAAATTTAATTTAACTAGCCATTAAATTTGAATTAGTGAGTTAGTTTCGAAAGAGAAATTTCGAGAAGTACATTAGTGTTATCTAGGCATTATTCCTACAATGATAGTGCAGCATCTAATGAGCTTTGTGACAATTTAATTGCATTAAACTCACATCCTAACAAATGCTACTTCTAGAATATGAGTCTTCTCCAAATATAGAAATCATGAAATCCAAGCAAACAAATCTTTCACAATGTTTAAATTACTCTTTCCTTAATTCTAATTAAACTGCCATAATGTAGTATTAAACTACCGCCCCAGGCTTTTTTATGCAAACTTAAATTGTCATAATTCTTATTTGATCATGGCATCGGAAATAAAAGTGGCCATTAATTTCTTTGAACAATGAAAATTATTTGAATAGAAATAAAACTAATGATTTTTTATCTCTTAAAGAATTTCTGGAAAAATCTATGGGTCTTATTGTTAAATTTATACGTTCCTATAAATATTTTAAATTTTATCTAAAGACAATTTGGTTCGGATTTATATAGAAATAAACCAATGACTGGATTCGCTGAAAGCCGTTATTCAGTATAATCAAATGATAGTAATAAATATTTTTAAAATAAACCGAAGATTTAAAAAGGATCTTGTTTTTGCAGGTATGGCAATAAACTTTAGTGCCAATGACTTCCCTACAGAATACATTCCACACAATAAAGTTTCCTTTTGCTTTTTTTCGAAGCGAAACCCTTAAAAACAATTTAAATAAGAATAGAAAGATGAACGTATAAGATTTCATGTTTGAATAACAATTAAACGTATTCACAGATTATTTGTGTTAATAGGAATTGAGGGGGAATTATGCAAATGGCCTGGAGAATTAAAATGCATTGTTCTTTTAAAAAAATGTTGAAGTACAATAATTTATTGTGCTGATGCATTATGTGGTATTTCTCAACTTCAATGAAAAGTTAATCTCTTGATTACTCAAATGAATACCAACTCAATACATTGTTTGAGTTTTGACCTGGATCAAAAAGATTTAAATATTTTTATGACTAAAGATAATTTTTGTGTACCTCTTAAGTTTCAAATGTTCAAACCACTTTTAATGCGCTTTTCTTTTAATCATATCAACAGTGTATTGTTGAGCTATCGATCATAAAGTGACTCAAGTGTTTTGAAAATACTTTATGTAAATTATAACTTGTTACATTTCGTTGTGAAACTTCGATACTTGAATTCAAATATTTATGTGGGTAAAGTCAAAAAATAAAAAGGTTTTTTGAGGCCTTTTATCAATGCTTCTTCTGCTGCAACAGTGTTAAAGCGAATTAATTGCTATATAATTTCCGTTCATAAATCACAAGACAATTGCTCAAGGATTCGTCAAATATCAGCGCATGCTTGCTAGATTTAAAAGGTATGTTTCGAAAAATTGCTAGGAATTAAAGGATTTATAGATACAGCAATCAGCAATTGAAAAAGCTGGATCATTTTGGTTTTTTATTTTAAAATGTTTAAATAGAATTAGAATAATTTTCAGCATTTAGAAACTACGCTATTAAGAAATCTTTTTAAAGTCAACCTAATCCATTAGCATACAAATTATCCTTTTAAGACATCTTGTATGTAAAGTTTGTAATCTATATAATGATTGAAGTCTCAATTCTGAAATGTTTGATATTGAATTACAGTTAACATGAAAATCTGATACAGAGGACACCACAAATTAGTTAAAACTCAAAGAGTTCAAAGGTTGTGTATATGAAGCATTAAATCTTTCTTAATACCTCTTATTGACAAATCAATTGCTAATGTTTGCAGTTGTGATTTTTGTCATTGTGTGTGTGTATTTTTAGGTTTTCTCAAAAATTTGTTTGCATGAAAAATAATTCATTGAAGAACAATTGTAAGAAGTTGTCTGCTGGAGTGATGGGTGCATGCTCTGGCTGTGATACTTGGATAAATCAGAAACGTTTTAAAAGGAATTACACACGCGTTTTGTTAACGATTAAGTGATGTTACAAATTTCTTATTTAGTTTCTCATTCTTCTGCAGGAAAAAATTTTTTGATGATAAACAGTTGGTGTAGAAAAAGTTGAGTCTCAGTGAGATGAACCGTCCATGCACCTATCATACCATTTCAACAAACAATTAACGATAAAACTTCAATACCTAACGGAAGAATTTATTGTTTAAAAATTCCTTCAAATCACTCTAAAAATATCTTAGTTAAAATATATTTTTCAATTCTGTATCTATATGGGAGATGTAACATAAATATGTAAAAACTTTATGACAGAAAATTTTACAAAATTGATTCTATGTTTCATCTTGTATCCACTGCAAAGCCAAAACTCATTACTTAAAACATCAATTGGAGTCGATGGATATGTACGGTTTCAGTGTAAACAATGATTATAATTAATCAATATCCGATGCTAGTCTTTGAAGTATCTATACCAATATAATCTATAACCAGATAAAAATTAGTCTTAATCAAATATACTAACATATCTCTGTCTTTTAGGGTCTTTGTTGGAGTTCAAACTTCCAGTTTATATTACTGGAGTTCAGTTCAAGGAAATTGTGCATTGGAAGTGTTTAAACATCAATGAAAAAGCTTGTAACAAAACGTCAAGTGTCAATTGGCTGAGCGTGGTTTATGAGGTTGTTTGAGTCGTTAGGAAGGCATGGTTAGAGTCACCAGCCAACAAATTATCAATGAATGCATCTGATAAGGCCTTAACGACGGGACTTTGGCATAAACACATTCACATAAATATCGTGTGTGTAATTTTTAATCTTTAAAAATAACTGTTTTTACTCATTCTTTATAAATAGTTCAAGCTAAGTTCGAAATTAAATACTTTACTTATTAAGAGACAAATAAATAAATTCTTTTTTACTGAATACCAGTTACTAATCTCAAACGATTTTAAATGCCTGTACTTACATAGTCGCGAAAGTTTTGAAATGAAACAGACAAGCTGATTATTAGGCATATCAGAATAAGCTGCCAAAAATGTATACTACTATAACGATCGAAATAATGTTGGAGTGCAAGGCCGGTTATATTGATAACAAGGATACAAATTTTATGTTTAACACAATTGTGTGTTGGCAATCGTTCCAGCCAGTTTAAATTATTCATGTTGTATTTAATATTTGCTGTATTTTTATTTTAGTTTCAAAAAAATAAAAACATTAAAAAAAATTTTTTTTTCAAAAATTAAATAAAATGATAAAGGATATTAATCGGTAAAATAGTGTAATATAAAAATTATTGATTGAAAGTTTCTGAAATAGATGTTGAATGGAAACTAGGTTGAATTGTGGCAAATGGTTTAGGAGACTCATTTTCATAAGAAACCTTTTTCTTCATTATAGCTGTTTCTTTTATCAGTTAGCTTATCTCATTCCTCGGCAGTCTATCATCACTCGTATTGAAATATAAGTCCTTTGATTAATAAATAATAATGAGTTAATTATTGTTTTAAATACTTGAAAAATTATTCAGTAGGTAACTACTTACTAATGATACAAGCGATGCTAATAGATGTTGTTATATGGTTTCAATAACTCCCGTAGAGCTCTATATTAATTGAAATTAAACACTACCAGGAAAGTTTTGATTGGAAAAATTCCAGCTGCAGAACTTTTATCAATAATCTGTTAACATTTGATAAGTCTGCTATTTATACTGGAATATCTTAATAAGCCATTAATCATATTAACATTAAACAGAATTCTACCATAATATGATGTTTAATAGTTAAAAATCAAAGCATAATATTGAAAGGATAATTTTTTTGAAAAAAATTAGTCGTTATTGTTTATCTTTGGTTTTTCTAATAACAGAGTATTTAGTGTGTTGGCGCCCTGAAAATATGATAAGCGCGATTCAGAGCGCATTGTTGTTCCTATCAGCAATAATATCTCTATTAAAAATCTTGGTCAAAAATGCTATATTAATTTTATGTTAAAATAATATAAGAAGAACTATGTTTTAATACATGTTTTCAAATCAAGTTATGATCTACCAAAGATTTTTTTTCAACATAATTATTTTTTGTTATATTACGCTTAATTTTTTGAGCTCTTTCAAACAGTTGAAGGCATTTTTAAGATGATACTAAGACTTTGATTCTACTTTCATATTTAATCTAATAAAATTGACCTCTGAATAAGGGAAACATTTTGTGTTGATAAAACAAACTACACAAAATAAGTTTTTTCAATTATGATTTAAGACAACAGACTTTGATAATTACTTCAATGATTTGTTCCTTATCAGAACATATTCATAACATTCCTTGATTTATAGATCAATTGTAGATAAAATAATTAAAACTATAAAAAAAGTGTTTTTAAACACTCATAAACTTGGAACCTTATACAATGTTGGTTAGAAACTTTGAATAAACTTTACAATGAAATAAAACTAAATATCAATATAAAAAGATCAACTAAAATGTTTCCATAAGAATATGATATTAAAACAACATAAAACAATAGACTGAAATCACTCTATAAGGCCAGTGTATGTTTTATACATAATCGTAGCAAGGCTTTTAATAACAACAATGATTTATCGGCATATAATTATTAATGCTTAGTTTTATAGTATCCATTTTAGTCATGAGTATTTTCAATGTATACATTCTTCAAATTTAGGCGATTTTATATAACATTTGTGGCGTCTTAGACTTAAATGTGAAGTCAGATTATAACAGTGTTTATATGAGGTACAAATTTATTAGTTTTATTGTTCACACGATTTTTAGTTTATAGAGAGTTTATAGCAAATTAATCTCAAGTATAGGACCAATAAAAATACTTTGACATAAAAATATTTTAATAATAATTTTATTCAAGCAGTATTTGTGACAGTAATATAATTCTAACAATCCCATTGGTTTTTATGACCAACGCAGCGAATACCAACTGATACGATAGATCAATTAAATTCGATGACAATCTAAAGAACACCACTAAAACTTGCACTCTATAACACGCTATACACCTAAGCGACCGCTTTACATATGCATATTTTTATTATATAAAAAACATTCAACAAAATGTGGAATACATTATTCATTTGATTTCACTGCCACGATATTGGCAGATTTTAGCAATGACCATTTTTGATTATAGAATTAGCGAAGATCGATATATTTTAAATAACTATGTTACAAGGAGATAGCAATAATTGTGTTTATGGTCGAGTTATCAAATAAAGTTGTTTAAAATCTGGACATATGATCATTAAATATTAAAAAAAGAGGTTTTATATTATCCCCTTAGAAGATAAAATACTATAGAAGACGAATATATTGCGCAGTTTTATGTATTCAGGGAAAATCCAGATTACTTTTAAATGCTAGGGCCTTTTGATAGATGAGTTTTAAGATGGTCACAGTTAGCGTGTGCAAAGTTATCAATTAGGACCGATAGACGTATATTCTTCATGTTAATAATTGAACAAATTTCAGTAATAATTTCCAAGCTACCTTGAGCACATGAAGTTTCAAATATAACAAAGAGCTTTAATACTTTAATGAAGTTATATTCAAATACTAGGCTTTTTAATCAATTAATTATTCAATTGAATTAAGGGAAAAAATTAAGTTATAAACTTAATCAAACTACATGTACTTGATGAAGATTTAATAAACTCATCGATCAGATAAAACATGAATATCAGACATGCGCAATATGCGAACTTGACATTAAAAGGTTGCCTAGTTTAAAAATGAATACAATAAAGAGAATACAGATAGTAAAGGTTTGACAGGACAGGTAATATAAGCAACAAAAGAACAAAAAATATAATAGAAGCATATATAAGCAATCAAATTTGAACTCCGTCGCACTATTTTGTTATGATCAAGTTTTCAATGTTTACAGAATTTATATAATTGTGTTTTATATATTATTCTTCAAAGTGATATATTACAAGTAGCATTTATACGCTACATAAAAGAAGATACTTAAAAATCTATACAATTTTGAGGTTATTCTATTGCATTAGAGCTCAAAAAAGAATTCGATAAATCATTTGAAACTCTCGTTCTATTAATTTTTATCGTTTTATAAAAATGATATCTGCATTAATTTAATTTGAATAGTGTTAAAATATTGCGAATCGCGATTTTATTTGCTAATCTGCAAAATATTCGCTGAAACGTTGCACACAGAATGAATGGGTGTGGGTATATGTGAAAAATAATGATAACTAAATCAGATACCGTGTTATATAGCTTTATTTAGAAACATCTTATATATCTTTTTTATCAATATTTCCAAAATATTTTAAAAGTTGAAAATAAGCTTATATAACCCTAAAAAAATAGTTTCAATAACATAAAATTAAACAAAAAATTCACTATATTCACTTTTCAATATTCATACGATTCTATAAAACATATTTAACACAAACTCGTTTAAAATGCACAGAAAATGTGAAAATATGTTTTGATTGAGAGTTTAATAGTATTGAAGCAATAATACGCTGTTTTGACATCATATTATTTATGTATCTAATTGCTACCAATCGCAAAAGCATCGCACAAAAGAAGAGCTTGAATATGAGAAGCATTTCAATAGGGTGGTCCTTTAAAAAACAAATTTAAAAACTCTATTTTATTAAGTAAGTTGGAGTTTGTATAATGTATGATAGAGAATTAATCTTGGTCTTTTTCATAAACATTTAAAGCATTTGAAGTTAGTATGTTCAACAAATTTAATCCATTGTTTTAAAATCTTCGATTGTTGATGAAGAAAAATAAGAAATATTGCTACATTGGTTATTAGCTGTGCTTTTCAACGCTTCATGATAATCTTCAGTCTACAATGTTCAAAAGAATGTTGTTTTTATCATCGATTTGATTTAATAGCTTTAAATTCTACATTCTGTTTTTAGAAAAACCCATAGCAAGATAGGCTTTTAGAATAAGTATAACGTTAAATTAAATAGGTGTAAAACTACCGATTTTATTGATAATAAAAAGCAAGATGAAGTTAATCATCATTAAAACAAAACGCAGCTTAATTAAAGTATAAAACTTTCACGACATCACGGGTCAGAAGGGATGAGAGTGATTAAAGTTATTGTCATTTCATTACAAAACATTGATTAAATCTTGAAGAATTATTGAAAGTATAAATCTTCAAAGTATTCTATACACTAGAAACACTGGCATTGCTATTCAATGTACACCAACCAGTTGAATAAATTACATGTGCTGCTGAAAATTATTTGATTCGGAAGTTATAATACATTTGGTGAATGATTAATGAGAGGGGATTATGAAAACATGGGAAGAGTTTTGCATTTTAATGGACCAGATGGAATTTTAAAAACATATTTCATAAAAACCTAGTTTCAAGTTATTTTTTTATACAAGTATAAAAATATTAAATAATTAAGCATACTTTTCGAGGTATAAAATTGAGTACAAAAACCATAAAATAAAGCACATATTGATAAGCGAACGACCAGTTAAACGGATGGATATATGGACAGAAAAGGGTGGAAAAGTGCATCAAAAACTCGTTATTCATTCAAGCGACTCGTGCGTTTAATTTATGTGGCCATCTTGTCCATTAACTCTGTGCTCCTTGCTTGCATGGGTGCTGTGGCCACTGTTGGTCAAATCTTACTCATGTATTTTTTATGGGTTTTAATTTTTCTGAGATTTCACTTTTTTTGGTTACTTTTGTTTGAAGTTGATTTAAATATAACCAATAAACTCTAATTTATTTATAAAGTTTCGCCTTTTTGGTTACTGTTGATTAATTTTTATTCCATATACTCCATGAATATAGCTTTTTATTCATATAATTGTGTCACCATTAATTTTAATTCCTCTATAAATTTTCACCTTTTTGTGAACAAAAAAGTATGACTCAAATAAGTAGAGTGAAATAAAAGAAACAAAAGTGAAAAGTTAACTGACCAACAATGGTCAGTTAACTTTTGTTAAGCACTGTTTGCAAATCAATGTATCGGAGGCTTGGAGCACTTGTAGAGTTTTTGAATTTCTAAAAATGTTTTATTTTGAATTCAAAGATATAATATTTATCAAAAAATATATTATATGTTCTATTATTTTATAATTAATAGTGTACATGAAAAGTATTTTTTTAAAAAAACTCACCAAAGCAGTTTCAATATTTGAATGCATATTATACAAGTGTTGTTTGCTTTGTATTCGAAACGTCACACAATCCGAAACTTCACTTTGAAGCCATGTCGTTTGTGCTTCTTATAAATGTTTACTCTGAATTAATTTTTTGCATTTGCAACTTTTTATTGAATCAACTGTTATAGAAGCAAAAGTCATCATGTTTTGGATCAAACTTCCAAAATTAAATTTAATCAGCTGAAGTTCTCAAAATTTAAAATCTAGTTTAAGTATCGTGTTGTCGATTAGTATCACTCCAACTCGTGACGTCTGCTTAATGCTTATTTAATTTTTTGGTTCACACCCTGTGTACGATTTATGGCCTTGCAGTTAGTAAGGCAAAAACCATTACCACGCTTTTAACCTCAACACTAAAATCGTTTTTGACTTTTAAATGTCAAACAAAAAAAATGTACTTTAATTAAAATTTTTACTTTTTAATTCATGGATATCTTCAAGCGTTAATTTTTGTTATTGAAATAGATTTCTATGAATCTCATAAATCTTATTGTGACTTTTAACAACTGCGTTTTCTTAATTATAAATTATTTCTTTTTACTCTTTTCCAGATACCCAACCGGCAGAAAACCTATCCAATTATGACCGACGTTTAACCAATCAAAACGCGCCTTCTCCGAAGAATCAAAACTTACAAACTTTTCAAGCCAAAAACTCCAAAACTATTAGTATCGACAACATAATGCATACAGCCGGAAAAAACATCTTTTTGACTAGTTCAATCACTAGCAACCTTAACCTTAGTAAAAAATATGACAAAATGAACGATAAAATGATTGAGAGGACCGAAGAAGTTGGTGACGTGACTGATCACACGTTATATAACAATAAAAACAACAACAACTCTCCTGATAGAAACACAAATAATGTTTTCAACAATGGATCTGATGAAGGTTTCAAAGACGATCATAATAATGTGTATTATTATAATGGAAATGACGATGGCAACAACTTGTCAGATAATGGTAATGGGAAAATTGCTGAGACAAAAGGTACAGACGATAAAGCTCCCAAAAACGACAATGATGCGGACGATGGGGATGAATACACGATTAAAGGTAACACCGAAAGTATTAAAGCAAACAGAATTGATAATTTATTTGGTCTGAATACTAAAGACAACTACAATAAAAACAAATTAAAAAATAATAAAACTGATAGAAATCCTAATGATAATCCACTAATGGTACTTAACCTCATCAAGCCTAACACTTCTCTTTTAAACGGGGTTAAACAAGGAAACTCACTCCAACATCAAATGGTTTTTAACACTCAAAATAGTGATCAAAACAGCAATGATATATCAACAGAAGAAATTAAAAATTCAGATAAAAATACTATGAAATCTCGTTTGATAAGGCAGTACAATGACCAACAAGTGACCGCTAACATCGAGTCTAAAAATGATTTCAAAGTTTTGAAAAATAATTTGCAACCTCACATGTGTGAAGACCCGCAAGATCAAAAAAACCCTGCTTCGAATGAAGAAAGTGACGAAAACTCAAACGAACATACAAAAAATAATAACCGAGATGAAGACCCAGAAACAGATGTGGAAGATTGTGAGCATGAGAATAATGATTTTAGTTCGAGTAAAAATGAGTTTTTAAAACAGGACAAACTTCCAGACATAAACACGCAACATTTGAATTCTGTTTTGTTGCGACTCCAGCAGCAGCAGATTATGCAATTTCAAATGTTAGAATCAATCCGAAAAAAAATATTAGAAAACAAAAAAACCAACAATGAAAACGACGAGTCACTGATGGCTCTGTTTCTTCATCACCAGCAAGAAATAGCCCATCTCTATAGCACCTACCAACAAACTCTGGCCTTCTTCAATAGGCAAGAAACCACTAAACAAATAACAAACCATAACCAACATCTTCTTGCTTACCAAGAGTACATCAAGAACATTGCCAATAGAAGTAATGAAGACATTGAAGAACAAAATGGAGAGAAGCATAGAGACCTTGAGGAAGAGGGAATGGATGAAGATGGTGCAGGTAAATATGTAGCTACAAGAAAACTGAAGAGAACTATCGAATTCAATGGTAAATTGTCTAATTTATCTGTAATGTCAGTTAGTTAATTTTAGTTAATAATTCATAAAATGTTTCTAAATTAATAATTTAAATTAGTTATTTTTTGTGTAATTTAAAAATAAAGTAGCAAAAAAATCTTCAAAGAAAAATCTTTGAAAATGTTTTCAGCAGCAAACATTCATTTGATGAAGTTAATCATTACACACATCCATTAGAACTTCAATAAGTGAGATGTGGTTGATAAGCGTGAGAAAAATATTGACCTATCTTTAACCTTAGTTTCTACCGTTGTGCCGTATGTTATGTGTGTTAATATTCTACATTTATAACTACCTTAGTTATGTATTTTCTAACAGTAAACTATTTTCTTAGCTTAATAATATTTTTCATTTTCTAATCATGATGAACATTAATGAACAGAACGGTTTTTTTGTCAAATGATATTTAGTTCTTTTATTCATTATAATATACATAGGATATACTAGTTCTACAAGTTTCTTCACATGATTTCGTTATTGATTTCATTCGTCTAGTTACCACTACCCCATAACTCTAACCTTCATTAACAATTCTCCACAAGCCTTTAGACCTATCAAAGAAAGTTGAAACATAATAAATCTCACCTCTTTATTTTGGCTCAATACAAACATATATATATATGTATTGTAGCTATTTTTAATGTATTCATACTAAGGAGCAAACTTCAAGATGCACTAATATACACACAACTTCTAGTCAAACAAAAGCTCAAAGGCACAAATTAACAAAAATCTACAAAAGATGTTTAGAAAACCTGGACAGTTTTTGATGCAAATTTCCTTTAACATCTTGCTCTCTGTTCATAACAAGCATGGCCTCTGCTTGAGTTGTTGTCTTTGCCCTTTCACTTGTGCTTTTATTAAATAAAATTTCATTTCTGATTAAGACAAAACTATAGGTTAATTATATAGAAGGTATTTAATCAAAATTTTCAAAAATAAGCTTAATTTAGATTCATGTCAAATGACTCAAATGTAGAAAACCAATAAAATTAGTGCGAAATGTGAAGACAAAAACTAATTTGTAATTTCTAACTGAATAAATTCCACAAAAGTACTTAAAAATCAAATTATAAAAGTAAATATAACAAATTATATATTTTTAAACGATATAGCCTCAAAAACTTAAAAGTTAAATTATAGATCATTTTTAGGCAAAATAATCGTACATCAGCTGGCCTGCGAGCAATTAACTTCTGTAAGCTGGTCATTTTACAGCGCTAAATTCATTGATGCGTGTTTAAGGTGCCAACAAAAGTTATTATGAGGCTTATCCTTAAATAAAACAATATTAGACTCTCATTATGTATCATAACTATCATATTCAACCTGATGATTATATAAATCGAAGCTTCGTAGTTAACTTCTGAACATCTTTGTGTTATATTTTTACCTCTTTATTGGTAGGCTAAGATGTTGATTATATGCATAATAATTTGTAACTATTATTTTTCTCAGTTGCTTTTCTCAGCATTATATAAATACCAATGAAATGCTCACAAGTACTTTTAAAAATAACACTTTTATGATAATTTAAAGACACAAACTATCTTTTATTGCAAGAGAATAAGTTAGATTGCTCAAACACTCTTAATACTGCTCATACCGACTACTTTACCTTTGACATAATTGCATTGGATGCCGTGATGATGGCTTGATCGACATAGTACTAATCAACTTAAGCACGTATTCATTTTTTATTTTTTATTTATTACTGTGTTAATTTACCCTAATGAATATCAGTCTGTCAAAGAAAAAGTTTTAAACTATTTGATACTTTATACAAAATATTCCCATAATTATTACATAACAAATTTTTTAAAATACAATTTTCTGTTTTTTTTGACTGAATTTTTCAACATTTTATCAACGGTTTATGTTCATATAATTATCAGCACCTTTTGAAAAGGCTGTCGATAAGAAAGTATAAAAGATCGCTCGAAGCAGCGAACACATGTGGCAGTGAACTCAAGTAATTGCGGGGCCTATTTTGAAATTTTAATTTACCCCAAACAAAACATAGCACTGTTTTTAACAGATTAGATTTGATGTACTTCCGTGTTTTTGATAATTTTGTTAGCAATCTTTCTTAAAGATTTATCTCATAGTTTTCCTTTGTTAATCTCTGTCTTATATAGAGCTTAAGTAGCCTTTGCACATATATGTTTATTTAAAATAAAAAGTCAGATAAATAAAGAATAATTTATATAAATCTCACTTGAGATAACGTCTAACTTCTCAAATCCTTCATTTTAATTGTGTTGCCACGATAAAAACCCCCCTAATTTCTTAATTACTCGCAATAAGTCATTGATGAATAGAAACCCTTTGAAATATTTTCAATCTAAATAGCTAAAAACATACAGAAAAAGAATGTTTATATGCGAGAAAAGATTTAATTTTTAAGTTTTAAACATCCTACTTATCTCGCATCGATCCATCAATCTACTTAGTACTTATGAGCATCAATCTAATGCTGAAATACCAAGTACTTACAATTTTTATCAACTCATTTTTAAGCTGAAAATCTTGGATAATTGCAACAATATTTCGTGTTTGAATAGCTTTTCAAGTTTCATATTTAAGGGTGGTATTTATGTGGGAGATGGTGATTGTTATTCTTAAGCTCGTAAGTCTCTCCTTCTCATACTAACAACTCTAAATTTATTGTTGGCAGTAAAGCTAAAAATATCCCTAATACATTAATCAGTTAATTATATTAACAGAGTTGAATAAAAGAGTAAATCATTTTTTGGTTATTTGGTATGTTTTTGATTTAGACATTTCGACTCTGTTCATTGACGACATTTTGATATTTATTATAGATTCATTCTAAATTTATAGCGATAAAACTATAATAAAACTGACAAATGAGAAAGACTGAATAGTTTTTAAAACATTAAGCATGGAGATTAAATAATTTACAAGTATATCATTATCTCTAGCATGCCTTTCATATGATAATTCTTCTCCATCATTTAATTGCCGTATGCTTTATTAGCATCGATAGATTTAAAATGAAATAAACTAAAAAAAAATATAGAAAAAACACATATGGAACCAAGCATAAGTCTAGTTTTTTTTTCTTCATAAAGCGATTAAACTTACATCAAAGTGAATAACTAGAGTGTGTGGCAAATATTAAAAGGAAATAACATTGTTAAGGTAATGAAAGTATAATGAAAATACATAACACTTCAAAATTTATATCGCTCCCCATCTTTGAGTATAAAACCTAGCGTTTAAATATTCGAAAGTTGAACTATAAAAACTTCCTTCAAATTACAGACCCCACATTGGAGAGATATATAGGAAAAGATTGGCAGTGTTATTTTTCATAACAGAAGTATATGTGGGAGGTTCAGTTATGCATTATTTTCATTCAATTTTATTGCCACATTATAGGATTTCCATCATCTGAATTTTCTCTTGATTCAATATTACAATGATCTTAAACGTTGAGTTCATATAAAAGCCAGCATTATCAAACTGGTGTCGCAAATGTTATGCAAATATTGATATTTTTTTAGTTATTTATACAAAATACATCTAAAAACTTAACAAATATTTGTGCAAGTTTACTTTAGTTGACTTTTACATTTTCCAATCCAATGCAAGGAGATGAATTAAGTGCTGAAAAGCAAATAAGCTTATGTTCAAATTTATATCTTTGTTGATGTCCAAATTAATGTCACTACTTAACCGATGTCGTAGCTCCAATATAACTTAATCCATCTGTCCCTCCATTCAACCATCCCTTTCTCTATTATTCCATTCAATGACTTTTGTTATCCACTCATTCATTCAACCAGCCTTCATTTATCCATCTTTTCATCCACTTATTCAGTTATCCATTCATCCATCCATTCATGCCTCACCCATCCATCCATCCATCCATCCATGCATACATCTCTCATTCATCCATTCATTCATACATCTCCAAGTTATTCAACCACCGAGAATTACCATCCATTCGATCGATCTAAGTTGTAAAACATGTGAGTTATTGCAACAATTAACTTAATATTAACCTTTTGAGCTCAGGCACTTGAAACTTTCAAAAAGCTTTCTCACTCGAGTGTTAGCCGATAATAACATATTTGGCCGATGAATACAACATTTATTTGTCTTCATGAGGTTGTGTGTATGTAATGATTTTGATGATGTTTTCGATGGCTAATGAAAGTTGAAGGAAAGTTGTATTATTGTCTTTCCACTTGGAATTACTCCGATGTTAGTTTTTAGACTATTTCAAAGTGATTGTTTTTGCTTCTTATCGTTATCTTTTGATGAACAATTTGAACATTGTTCTTATTTAATTATTAAATTATATATAATTCAGAGTAGAAATATGATTTTTTAATAATGGTTATATTGTACAAGCAATACCATACCAGATTGCGGATGAGAAATCCAAAGATTTAAAAAATAAGAAGAGTACATTTTTATTTAAAAATCGGTCCAAACCAATAAAACATAAGTTCAATACTACATTGATTCCCATATTTTCTGCATCATTTTGTCAATTTGTATCTCATGTTCACTAAAAAATTTAAATTTTGAACCAATTTTTATATCAGTAGAGTAAATACAAAGAATTTTCTAATCAATAGCCAAAACAGTTTTTTTATACTTGGAATATCATTTTCAGGTTTAATAAGTTCAAAACTTAGGTTTTCTGACTTTTCCATCATTCATCGCCCTTGCTTCACCCATGTATTGGATTCTCATTGTAATCACTTTATTATTCTCTTAATTGACAATCCATTTTTTGCAATACCTTTTGTATTAACCATAATTCTGTATTACTCATAAATTGCTCAACCCACTAAACTACTATACCTGAACCTGCTAATTTTATTTAAAGAATATTCGTAGATTTAATTAATTCATTAGAACGAATCATTGAAAGCATCGGCCAAAATGCATTAAGACCTACACACTTCTAATTCAAAATCATATTGAATTAGACCTGCGTCACCTAAACATCAAAGTCATGACACATTTTAATCCAGTTGATCTCCATAATACCATCTTACATTATACCTTATCTATATAATCCCTTTTCGAATTATTATTCAGATGCATAGCTAACTCTTTGTTTTTTGTCTATGATAGATCTTTTAGTTTTAGGTGATTTTGCTTTTGAATTGAACCTTTACAGTCAGTGATTATACAAATATAATCACTCTAATGTAGCCACCAATTATAAAATATAAGAGTCTTGATGTAGCCACCAATCTCAAATTTGTTAATGGAATGCATAAAAACCCTTTAATTACGTTGAGTTCGATCATTAATGGTCATTGAATGATAAGCGAGCTGATGATTATAATGATGATGAATGTAACGAGAGACTTGTGCGGGTTATAAGCATCATAGCCCCAGGCATTAATAGTATCAACTGTCTGTCGCCCATTTCAGGGTTGTCTACTTTGAAATTTATTTTTAACGCGGTTTTTTAATGTGTTTTAGTGGTAGCAAATATTTCATTAGTTAATGTGGTTTTTAATTCATAATTGCATAACCGAGGGTTGTGTTTAGCTCTCTTATCGTGACTTGTAGCGCCATAAAACTCCTTAACTTTATAATTAATGGCTTTTGAGCGTTTATAGATTTATGATAAAACAAATTGGAATGAAATAAACTGAAGCGAAACAATAGAGCGACGGCATCAAAGGAAGGCAACAATGAAAAGTTTCTTTTTTTCAATTACAGGACAAACCTGAGAGCATATTCAATGACCATTAACTTCAGTGTCGAATTTAATTTATATGAAAATTTAATTAATTAATTTTGAATGCAAATAGAATAATATGAGAATATTTTTGTTCAAGTTGAGTTTTATCATTTTTTCGTTTTGTCATGTATCAAGAAATTGATTTATTCAAGTATTGTATGAAAAGTTTGTGACGTGAAGGATAATTAAAGGCTTCGTGCCCCATCTTCTCATGCTTGTATCATATCTAATTTACTCAACTTCATGACGAAGTTATACAAAAAAATACTTTTCAACTTTTTTTCATTAAATAACTGAAAATTTTGAGCTTGTATATGAAACAACGATGTTCAACAAACACAACAGGCAGAGAAGCATCTACGAAGCATCCAAAAGTTGATGTGGTTTCGAAACGAGAATCGTTTGAAATGTCCGATGGCAAAGAAGAAAGTGAAGAAAAATACATATTGCCTGAAACCGGTCATGTTAGTGGTAATAGCAACAGCAATAATGAGCACTTGAACAGTGGACGTGAGTTTGAAGATGAAAAAGTTGACAACTATCATGGCAGAGCTCACAAGATAGAAGAAAGTGAAGACGAAAATAGAAATGGAAAATCTATTAACAATGGTAAGTAGATCAAATATCATATTTGAGTATATCTTCTCAGTTCAAATTTTTCAAAAAACCAAAAAACGTAAAAATCATTTAAATCTGAATCAATTAACGATTCAAAAAAGATTTTATAAATCAAGTTGTGCATGCTCAGACAAAGTCAAATTCAACTGGGATGCTTTGTAAAAGCCTCCCTTATGTAACGACCACGTCAACGTTACGAAATTTCTTACGTCATTGTGTATTTATTCTTTGTTTTCACTCTATTTTTTATCGTTCATTTCCATACGGATGGTCGCTTGAGTGGAATGTACTGATGGGATTGTTAATGCGATGCGTTTGATTTTATGAATTTTGATTAAAATTATTCAAGACAGAACAAGTCCATAAATAAATAAACTCTAAAAAATTTCACAACTAAGAGAGATTCCATTTGAAGGCATTTAAAATGTGACAGGTGGGTTTGCAAATTGCCTCCTTTGAACACCGCCGCAGATAATCAATAGACATGTTTTATTACGTCAGAATACCGCTAATTTGAGGAAAAGATTGAAATAAAATCCGCTATTTTTTTGATTTTCCATAAGGAGAATTTAAACGTAGCGATTCTGAGGAAATGCTGTTAAAACGATTTTGAATGTGGAGTTAGTTAGCCTGTCGATTAAATTTAAAGCAAAATTGTTAAAATTTGAAAAGCAACTTGAATGTAAACTTTAAAAACTGCTTATCAAACAATAGCTTCTTTAAAAACATGGAAAAATTAATAAGCTCGCCTGCTTGTTATGCAGCTCATCTTTACGAAACTCTTCGTCTCTTATCTCGCTTCCTCCCTGCATTTCCACTGTTTGTTTGCTTCTCGAGACACTTACTGAAACATTAAAAAACTATTTTCAAATGTATGCTTTCAAATAACTACGTAAACTTGAGTTTTTTGGTAACTTTTTTTAAAAGTTATGTGAAACTTTCATGATTTCTTAGATGCCATTTTTCAAGCTTAAGCTTTTATATTTTCAGTTTCAATCTGTTTCATTGCGTGTTTACTAAGTTGCGTATTTTAAAAATCTTGAACTCATTTTCAAAATAATTTTATAAACAAAACAGTTCTATTTACTCATATGATGTTAAGTTATATGATCTTGCATTCCAATTTAAATTAAAGTTGTTCAAGCCATCTGTCGAAGTTACGTTTTGAGACTCCTTGTGTTTAAGTCTTTCCCAATCAAGCCCCACATTTGGTGAAACTCCTTCTCACTCAGCCTGCTTTAATTATTTTTTAATGAATTTCCACAGACTCAAAACCATATTTAGACCACAGTTACTTCCATTCAATAGTTTTTGCAAAATTTTAAGCACTTTGGTAGAAAACCCTGTTTAAGTATTGCACGCTGTATAAATCAAAATTCTAACAATATTCTTATTTTTTCACAGCAAACTTAAACACAGATGAATGGTTTGAAAGTAAAATATACGATTTGTCGACTCGCAACAATAATTCTGCTGACAATCGAAAGGAAATCGATGCAAATAGTATGATTTCGAAGATGTTTTCAAAGTCCCCTTCTACCATTCTGAACGATGACCTCATAAAATCCCAATACATCACTAGCTTTCCAGAATCTTCTGAGAATTTCAATTCACCACTCATGGCTTTGTCTTCTATGTCTTCCTCCTTGAAATTCAACAAAACTCCTATTAATATGCTGTTTCCAGGAGATTCTACTACTAACGTTTCTAACCCATTTTCTCAGTTTTCTTCTTATAGATTCAACAAACCAACACCATTTGTGAAGTCAGCCATGTTGAACACCACAAACCATGATGATCCTCTGGAACAATTCATGGAAATTCAAATGACCGAAAACTCTAAAATGGAAGAATTAATAAAAGAGAAAGAAAGCAAAATCTCAGACCCAAATGAATGTGCTATTTGTCATAGAGTCTTGAGTTGTCGCAGCGCTTTGCAAATGCATTATAGAACCCACACTGGAGAGAGACCTTATAAATGCAAACTATGTTCTAGAACCTTCACTACGAAGGGTAACCTTAAAACTCATATGAGTATCCACAGAGGAAAAACCTTTCAACGCCAGCTACAAAAATGCCTCATATGCAGCCGAGAATTTTCGAACCCTTTAGTTCTTCAGCAACATTTCAAAAGTCATATAAGTGATTTACAAAATCACCCAGTTTTTCCATTTGGCAACATGATCAACTCAGCTTTGTATTTACCTTCAACAAACCCCTTTTTAAGCTATCCACCTTCCTTTCTTACGTTGTCTCAACAACTATCTACAGTAAGTTGAAAATATTTGTTGTTCATAAATACAACTTATAAAATCATTTATTTCACGGAATTTGTATTTGACTACACTTTTACAGAAAAACTTTGATGTTCCTAGAGCGTTTATGGATCTGAGCAACCAAGCGAAAAAACACGCACAAACTTATGGAAACTCGTTACATCAACTAAAACTAAATGATGGTATTAAAGTTGAAGACGATCAAAAGAATGAACATCATAATGAAAATTCATCTGACTTTGACAAAAGTTCCAATATCGATGACTTCATTACACCTACATCTGTTGAGACCACCATAAAGGTAGAAAACCAGCAAACGAATTCTTTTGTGGAAAGTTTTAAAATGTCTTCAAACAAATCTACCAGTGAAGAGCCTCAAAAAATAAAAGAAGAAAAGTTGGAAAACGATGCAAAACACTCACCTAGGGAACAACAATTAAATTTTGATGATGCATATTCACAGCCTATTCAAAATGAGCTAGACTTTGATGACTCAAAAAACAATGATTCACGTTACATCTCTCCATTGGATGCACTGACTGATAGAGTTAATTCTTTGAACCGTTCTAGTCCATCAAAACTTGCTCCTTCGCCCTTGGCTGCTTTGACAAATTTGATGAAAGAACGTAATGAATCGCAGTTTTTTGTTAATCCCAATTTAAATGTTCGTCAATTTGACCAAAACCGTATCTATGCTCAGAACCTCATAAAAAATATAAGTGACGTGAAAAGTACGCCACAATCCCAAGCCACCTTTCAGGCAAGCAACAACTTGAGCAAGGCTAGTGCTGCATGTAATGTTTGTGGCAAAATGTTCTCCTGCAAATCTGCAGTTGATATCCATATGAGAAGCCACACTAAGGAAAGGCCTTTTAGATGTTCATATTGTGATAGAGCTTTTACAACTAAGGGGAATCTGAAACAACACGTTGGAACTAATCACCATAATCTCTCAAAACTTAACGATTTGTCAAACAAAAACAACTATCTTTCTGATTCTTCTATTTCTTCAAAATCGGCTTCACCTTTCGTTTACTCTATTTCTAATGAAAATAGTCAAATTTCTAGTCCAAAAGTGAAACAGGAAAATCAAAACTTGAAAGATTTTTCAAAAAATTCAAAAACAAATTTAGGCTCAAAAGAACCTAGCAAACCTGTGACTCAAAACGTTACTCAAAGAGAAACAAAACCTGAAAAACCTCAAGAGAACTTCAAAGTAAACCCTAACAATTCACGCTATTTTTGCAACACATGTGAAAAACCCTTCAGCAGCACTTCTGCTTTGCAGATACATTCACGAACGCATACGGGAGATCGTCCTTTTGTGTGTCCAACCTGCAACAAAGCTTTCACAACCAAGGGAAATCTGAAAGTACACATGGGAACTCACGCTTGGAACAAGGTTCCTTCTCGCAGGGGTAGAAGAATGTCTGTCGACCCACTCGCTTCCCCTCTAAATCGTTCTTCAGACAAACAATCCCACTACCCACTTAATCCAAAAATCACTTCACCTCAAAACCGTTTTTCTTACAACTTTTTGAGATTTCCATTTTTACAACCAAAAATTTCAGAAGCAGCCAAAAATAATCTAATGCTTTCCGCCTTCCATAACAATCGTATGCCTTTTCAACATCCTTTACACTCATTTTTATTCGATAAATACCAACCTTTTAATTCGTTTCTACAGCAACAACAAAAACGATTTTTATTCAACAACAACATGAGTAATAATTTCCTCGCCAACAAAGATTCTGTTGTGTCAAATTTAACCACACCAATCAAACAAGAGAAGTCACAAATGGATGCAGAACTTGATCTAAGTATAAAAAGACCTACTTCTTCTTCCCCTCACTCATTAGAAGGCAGTAAGGATTGGAAAGACAAGCTTGGATCTGACCGACTTGTATTCGACTGCAGATGATTTTGAAACATTTGAAATCAAAAGAGAATTAAAGTATTAAAGAAGTTTATTTAAAATCATTTTTTCAATTAGCAAATCTTTCATGTTTTACAATTCATACGTGTTTGAAGTAATTTATTATTTAGAAATTATTAATTGATTGATCAAATTAATATTTCTGAAATTTTACATGATTTTTAAATTATTGAGTGTAAATAATTTACATTATCTGTTAGAACAACATCGGCTTTTATGGTAGATTTAGAAATGCAGGACCTAGTGATGAATAAAGATGAGAATTTGATTATTAATCTTCTAGCTATCGAGTATTTCTTAAATTTGTGATTAAATATGTAAGATTACCCTCAATTATAATTGTTTTAGTTATTTTCACGATGCTTTCTAATGTCGATTGTCTTGGAAACCATTGGTATCTTGGCTTGTTTCAATTTGAAAACTTTTCAATAAAATTATGGGTTTATACATTTTATTTGAAAAAGATTTTGAACAAAAAGCTCGACAAGTTAAAATGAAAGAATGCGAAACTTAAAATTATGTTAGTATGAAAAAAATCTTATGTTTAAGAAATAAAGTAACGAAATGAGCAAAAATTTTTAATCAAAAAGTGATTTCATTTAAGAAAAATTTTCCAATTGAGAACTTAAAACTTTGTTCAAATAAAAAATTATGAAATCAGAAATTAGATTGCATCCAAGCATTGCCTCAACACTGCAATAGCAAAGTCCACATCGTCCTTGCTTATACACATAGGCGGTTTCATGCGGAAAACCTGTGGAAAGATTTATAATTAATACCCACTCAGTTGCAATACTTTGTAGTCTATTTTAATTAAGTTTGCGTTTTTGCAATTGATTTTTCAAACTATAAAACTAAAAAATTCTTTTTGGGGCCAAATTAAAGTTTTAATTAAATAAAAATATTCGAGTAATTAAATTTTTTATGGCTGAAGGTCAAATTGAAACACTAACTTTGACAATAAAAATTAGTGAACAAAGATACAGATTTTCAGAATTTCAAAAATCTTTACTTATTTTTCAATTTTGAGTATTTAAGACAGGTGTCAAGGTTTCACGTACCTAAGCAAATATACCTTGAAATAATTGTAAGGTTACAATTTGAAGCATTGTAAATACTTTTTATTGTTGGAAGAAGTACTAAAGATAAAATTTTATTCACTCTAATGTGCTTCTTGTAAAGAGACATTGTAAACTTAAGCGCAGAAAAGGAGTTGAAATAAAAAACAAGGGAAAGCTAAGCTAACAATAGCTTATAGAGCAAAAATATATATACATTATTAGCCCTAAAGCTATTGATTTTTTAATAATGTCTAGTTCTTGAAACTTTCTTCTTTTATTAATAATTAACGATAGAGTTGATTATTCATAAAACAATGATATTTTAGATCCGTCTATTATATTTTCATAGTTTATAGTCTTCATTTACATTTTTATCATATTAACATTGTTAGGCTTTTTCCTCATTAACAACAATACTTTTAAATATGTGTATACCCCATAAATCATCATCAGGTTGAAAGTAAACGCTAGTCAAAAATTACCTGAAAGTAGATAAAATTTTGCAGTAATTATAGTTTTTTTACTTTGTTCTTAAAAACAACAGGACAACCAAAGTAATGCAAAACTTACAATGTCGTAATGACATCATATATAATCACTTTATATATAATAACGAGCCACTAGAAGGTAGGAGACTTGAGAAAAACAGCGTCTAAGTAGAATGTTTTCATCATATTTACTAGCACCATGTTTTAAATTTATAATCACACAGCGTAAAATTTAAAGGCGGTATATACGATTTAGAGGCAAGAACTGATCCATCAATAAAACACAGCCGGGGGTATTAGGAGGTGTGGGGTAGGATATTGTGTCTACACTGAGCAAACTTTGTTAATGATAGCATAAAAGCGCATTGCGACAATAAATTAAGTCACGTTCTAAGCATAAAATGTAATAAAAATTACAGCGGTTATACTTCTAAAAAATATGCTTCTGTTTTTACTTGTGGTAATTTGAATTTATTCATCCCCTTCAATTTAATGTTAAAGATACGTAAGCGTAGTGGCCATGAAAATGCTTTGATTTTAAGTTCATTGTTAATGATTTATGAAAAATTTTTCAGAAGTATTTTCAAATAATAATTTCAAATTTAGGTGGGTTTTTTAACACTGCTAGTTTTGAATTTGCAAGTCATAAACACTTACAATTTTTTTATGCAAAACAAACATAATCCGAAAATATTTGCAAGCCCCATAAATCTTGAAAATAAATTTATATTAATTGCAAAACCTTTATTCTCAAAAAAATTCAATTTAATCTTCGAGTTTACAAAAACAGAAGTACCTCTCGCTTCTGTATTGGGTAAATAAGCAGTAAAAGTTATCTTAAAGCGAGTTAGCTCTTTTTTAAATCAATTATAAACGTAAATAAATGAAATGAAACTACCGCTCAATCTTTATTTTATATTTTCGTTATAAGAACTCAATAATTTTGAATGAAACATTATTGAAACAGGATTTTTAAAGCATAATATTAATCTAACATTTTGAAAAATCCCTCCTTTCATTAGAATCAGCCCTTTTTCTCGGGCAGCGTTCCATACAGCATTCATCTTTTCAACCTCTAAGGGTTTTCTGGTGTCCTGAATCCAAAATGTAAATCCATTTATTCTGATGTTGTTTTCAAAACTATGGCGAATTCTTGTTCAATTGAATATAATATAAATGTTCGACTGAATGAAGTAGAAGAATTTCGATTAGAGCTTTTAATTCAAATTATAACATGAAATTAATCGAAAATTGATTTTCAATAAATTATTCTTAAAATTTTTCTAATAAACAAAGTATTAATAAATTATTTTTTCTCAGAAACTTAAAAAAATTCTCAAACATTCTATATTTTATGGGAACTGAAGTAAATGAAAAAGCAGGTAAAAATATAAATGACTAGATATTTCAAAGCTTAGCGATGAAAAATTGTTAATGGTTACTTAAGAATAGAAAGAGTTTCCCAAGTTGTCAATAATCATAACAATGCCAAATTGTTTATTATTTCATTAAGCAATGTTCGATTGTCTGTCAAAAGCTTTTGTTTTTTCTGAATTGTCAAGCATGTTCACAAGACAAGCATTAAATGTGTCTTGTTCGTGCCGATATCAAAGATCAATTTTAAGTTTTTTGTTTAAAAAAATTTTTCAAAACAAAAATAATTGTAGCGTTTTTTGGATCTTACTAATAATTGAGATTTTTGATACAATTTGTATTCAATTCAGCGCAACTATCAACAACATCAACTGACCTTATCTGCAACAAGCTCCAACCCAACCATCAGACCTTTTCCTCTCACATCTCCTACATACGCACATTCATCTCGCAGTTTTTCTAATTCTTTTAACAAATAAGTTCCAATTTCATTTGCATGACTCATTATGTTCTCTTCTCTTATTACCTGTTTACAAAATTAAATTTAAAAAACATGTTTTTATTAAAACCATAATTCGATAATAAACTCTTTGAAATAAAAAATTTAGCAAGAAATATTCAAAAAACAACTAAAATCTGACATTTAGCACAGCTGATCCCACAGCGCATGCTAGGGGATCCCCTCCATAGGTGTTGAAGTGTATGGCACTAGTGAGTGGCTGAGCTATTTCGTGTGTGGTGATGACCGCCGCCATAGGAAAGCCATTACCAATACCTTTGGCCATACAAACAATATCTGGCACCACTTCATGCCCCTCAAACCCCCACATGTTTGTTCCAGTCCTACCGAACCCCGTCTGAACCTCGTCTGATATGCATAGACCTCCTGTGGAACAATGCTCATAGTTTTCTCTTTCGATGAAAACATTATTTTTAATTGAATAATCCTAAAATACCTTTTGAACGTATCAGTTCAAAAGCCTTTTTAATGAAGTTTTTGGGAAATTGCACTGCTCCTCCCGCTCCTTGGATCGATTCTGCTATAAAAGCTGCTGGACCAGTTTTAGGGATTGTGAAAAGTAATGTATTGTTCAGTTGATCTAAGTATCTCTCATTTGCTTCGCATTGCCCTGTTAAGTATAAGTAATAAAATATTGTAAATATAGAATCAATACATTTTTAAAAATTCATCAAAAGCGAAGTTTTTGCCCGTTTGCATCAAGTGACAATGCACAACGGTCTAACAAAACAAAACTCATTATCTAGAACATTGAATCGAAGTTCAACATTCAATCACCGGAAGAAAAAAAATGTTTCCAACATTACATCGAAGAAAAGCTACTAAAGTCAACTCAAAATTGCTGACAAATATTTGCAAAAAATGACCTTAAAAGTCCTATGAAATTAAATAAATAATTATCACCGAAATGAGAAATCTTTTTCCAACAAACGAGTTGCCTCAAAGCTTTCCATTTTATATCTATCATATCTCAGACCACTAAAACTTTATGTTTGGTTTTTTTATCATAAATGCTTTTCTAAATAAAAAATATTTTTAAAACACTCAAATGATAATTTCTTCTAGCTTTGAACATACAAAATATTTTTAACTACAAGCCAGCTTAAATTTAATAGACTTTTGAAAAAGCTAATAGAATGCTCTAAAACTTGCAATTAGCAAGTTCATTTTGTACTCTTGTTACAATTCAAGCAAACGTAAATTGAACAAATTTTAACTTCAAGTTTTCAAATTATAAATAGAACAAACTAATTTAAACAAAATAAATGAAAAACATACATTTGAATTTTACAAGTAACTCCATTATAGTTTAAGCCTTTTATTCAAAGACGAAATTTTTTAGCATTGAGAAAACGTTACAACCTTCGAGACAATTGCATTGTCGGGTGGTTTGTACGGGTGAGTCTCTGCATTTGGAACCTCCCCAGGGACCTCTATACACATCAGGCACTATAGTTTGGTGAGTGCCGAAGCCTGAGAACAAATAGTCCATATAAATAGTGTTTTTTACACCAGAATTATTTAAGGTTTGAATGGAATGAGTTTAATAGAAAGTTACAATTCAGATTTCAAATGTGATCCGTGAATAATTACGTTTGTTCAACAAGAACTTAAAAATTGAATTGAAATTTTTTCATCTGAAGTTGAACACTGCTGCAAATTTTCGAAAACCAAAATTCAATTACTTTTATCAACTGAATAATAACACGAGGCTTTGCTAAAGTTGAACTCCATTATCCAGTATACAAATACTGTATGTGTTATTATTCAGTTAATAAAAGTGTTTGAATCAAACCGTTTTTGTTAATAAGCTAGTTTAGTTAATACTAAAAATTTGATGAATTTTTGTCGCTATTAACTTTTTGCTTGGTTTTTAGCTTTTTCGATATCTTTCGAGTGTGTATTAAAATTTATTGAATCAATAATTTAAAAAATATTTTTTCAAATTACACTGAAAAGTTCTTTTTTGAACGGGTCATTTATAGAAAAATTTTTATTTGAAACATTTTGATGCAGAAAGCTCCCTTGACAGACATACTCCAGTAAAATCTTTTTAAACTCTATACCAATTTTGTTATAATGTAGAATTAAAAAATCCTAATATAGATTTTGTAAAAAATTATAATGTAGAGTCCAAAACACATCAAAACAAAGAGGACAAAACATACAACGATATAGATGTCAAAATACATCTTAATACAGCCTTCAAAACACATGATAATGTAGAAGACAACCCGAAGGCACATTGTGCTTCCAGACGGACATGGCCGTGGCTCCCATAAGGTGTGGACTGCTACCGTGGTATGCGTTCCTGAGTGAAATATTCACACTTTTTGTACCCAAATATGAATTTTTAATATAGGAGTTTAGAACTAATGTGTCTGTATCCTTTTAAAAATTTAAGTGTATTGATTTTTCAAGGCTTAAATTTTATTTGTTCAATTGAAAAGTTTATTTTTCGTTTGAAAATATTCGTATAGAGTTTTGATGCCTCGAATGTCATACTTCGAAAAGTTTTAAAATTTAATTTAAATTTAAACTTTTGAAATTTAAAAAACTTTCAAATTAAAAATCAAAAAAGATTAAGCTTAATTATCTGGATAGAATTGAAGAGGCATTTAGAGTCAAAAACCTCGATGCTTTTAAGCATGTTCATACAAGCATAACTTGAGTAGAATTTCTATTTAAAAGAAGTTTTTCTTCGCAGAAAAATTTATTCATGAAACCATTTATCTAAAAATAATTAATTTATAATGGTTTTCTAAAAATTCTTTCACCTATTAAAACTTTGATGAAAGTTTGCACCTAACAAAATTGTTTTTCAATTTAAATGTTTATGTTTTTTTTAATAAAAGTCTCGCTTTTAGCAGAAAAACTTTTTTGATGTTTGGAATCACGAAAAATGAAAATTATTAGAGCTAACTGTAAAGAAATGATATTGAATTTTCCAGTATAAAGCCTTGCCATGTTGAAGGCTAAATCGTTTGCTTCTGTGCCACTATTTGTTAAATAGATCGCCTGAAAACAAAAAAAATTCCCTTTTTTGACATTCAAAACACTGTTCATGGTCTTTAATCAACAGAGAATGTTTAAAAAAAATTTTGCTTGCAAGACAACGGCAATTATCTAAAATTGAAGCTTGAAATTTTCAAGATAAAGTTACTTTCAAATTTCCTGGTAAAGTCGAGGCAAGTTTTTCGATATATTCAATGGTGGCCGGATTAATAAAAATTGAAGGGGCGTGCCATATCTTCACGTTTTGATCCGCTAACGCCTTCACCAGTTTTCTTGCAAAGTACATTAAACACTGATTAACAAAAATATTTAAAATAATTTAACTTTTACGGATGGGAATGTCCGACAGAAACTGTAACTATTCCAGCTGCAAAGTCGAGGTATCTCTTTCCAGTGTGATCCCATATGTACTGCATGTAACCTGGCGTTGTTGAAATAGTCTTTGTTTTAGTTTTTTTTGCAGTTATTTGAAACTTATAATTTATGCCATTAAGCCTGTTTAACGTTTTTTAAAAATAGAAAATTTGAAACATCTTTTAAAAATTAGAATATTTTTTAATTTTAAATTTCTTGAAGTTTAGTGCAGACATGAGAAGAAGCTATTGAAATGAAATTTATCAATTCAATAATCATTGTGATAGTTCAGCAATATATGAAGGTTTTTTAGATCTTTTACACATTTAGATGAGTCAATTAATCTTAATCAAGACTTCAAAAATAATCTAGGTACAATCATTCATAGGATTATTATAGTTCTTTGAAAAATTTTTGTTTAAAATGTAAAAAGTTGGTTATAACTAGTTTAGTTTCTAAAATAGCAAATATCTGAAAAAAAATATTTTTAAACATTAAATTAATTTCACTCATGTTTTATTATCAATAAATTTTTAAATCTGCAGCAATGAAAGCAAGGATTGCTGAAAAATGTGGCTTTTGATTGATTTAATAAAACTAATACAATATTAAAAGTATTCACCATAAAAAATTTTTTCAAAATTTCAGAAACAATTTATTTCATATATGAAACCCTAGAAGTGAGTATTGATGGGTCTAAGACTTTTCATAAAATGGCCATAATTGCCATTATGCGTTTGTTGATGTGCACACGCAAATATACTCAAGAATGAAATAGAAGCTCTTGAACAGTACTTAATTGTAATTTTATGTTATAAAAAATAATAAAATAAAGGGAATATTGAAAGCATTTGAAGCTGAAATGAAATATATGTTCAAAGTGTCCAAAAAATTTTTAAGTTTGCTCAAAGTTATTATTATTCAAAACTGTAAATTTTAACGCGTGATTATTTATTTAAATTAGGAAAACTATTAAGATTTAAATGTTCAAAGTTTGTAGTTTTTAGCCTACATTCTTATATGTTGGAAACCTTCCTATTAAGAGGCAAGTTGATTAATCTGATTGTTGATGATAAGCATTTGCAGTTAATGAAAAATTAGCTTTATGTGGTGTCTTATTTAAAAATTTATATTTTTTTGCACGTTTTTATATATTTAATATTTTCGTTTAGGAAAAAAATTTTTTTAATGTTATACGTAAAATTATAGATAACTTATATTTAAAGGCTTCCTAAATGTTTTTTCGCTAAAAATCAAAAGTTGAATTTTAAAATTTAAATTCTAAAAAATTATAGGTCAAATTTTAAAACGGGAGCTTAAATAGAAGCTAGCATGATTGATAAAAAATTTTAAAGTAAAAATAATTTAAAAGAACTTTATGAGAAACACTAAGTTTGATTTAATAGTGCTTTCTTATATAGATTTCAGCACTGATTATGATGTCCACTTATTCGCTTTTGAAGATTATTGAATAATTTTTTTTTGCGTTAATATCAGGCTGGAAAAAAGTCTAAGTTGGTACCGTTATTTTTTTTTGTATAACCCTCTACCCGGTTCAACTATGTAGAATATGGTGTTAAGTTCACCAGCGTTTCAGAATCCAAGTGCTTACCTTAAGATTGCTGTCTAAAAATCCCATTCAAGTAAGTTATTAAATTCATTCTACTCCAAACTAATAATGATATGAATTAAAGTTGAATTGGTCTTAAAGTCGTTTTTATGAACTTTTGAAACGTCTGTTTTGTTTTCAGCTCCATTCATCACAAAAGTGTTCAGTGACGTTGCTTTATTTTTTTTAATTCATTACAAATGCTGAATAAACAAATTCAAGAATTAGAATCACATCAGAAATTTTATTAGTTCTCCCACGAAGAAACCTAATCGGAAAGATGATAGAACGATTTTGATCTGAGATTGTGGAAGCAGGGGGTAGAATAAATGAGAAATCTAAAGAGATGCCATTAATCAATATGAGATTTATTGTTAAAAAAGGTCTCGCACTTTCATTTTTCAATTTTTTTTGATTTTTTCCATTATTTTATAATCAAAGGCTTTTTCCTTAAATGAGGTTTTGTTAATTTATCATTTGAGAAGTTTCAAAGACATCGACAAAACCTCATGTTTATGCATATTAATTTAATTTTATAAATTTAAAAATGTTTTAAAAAACAAACGCTTATGGGCATTTTTAGCATAAAGGTTTGAAACTCTTGTGCTAAATTCAAAGATAATATTAGAAACACCAAATGATAAATGGATTTCTAACATATTATTGAGAAAAACTCTCAGACAATAAGCTTTGTTATATTCTCCTAATATAAAAAACATTGGATTTGGAGGTGAAATTTGTATATTTTAAATGTGCCCCACGGGACCTCATCGAAGGTGCAATGAATGACAGGCATTAGTTTGATGGCCATTCTGTATGGGATATATTAGCATGATGCATTGCTATAATATACTAAATTTCTATGTAATCACTAGTCATTTGTTCGAAAAATTTAATTTGAAACTTCACTATTTCAAAAAATTGTGAACAGAGATAAATCACCGAATTTTATCTATGTAAGATACCTACCCTTGATGCTTGCCATACCACAAATTCGATCATTATTGAATAATGGGGGAAAAATGAATTTAGACTGAATGAATAAATTAAACTGCATAAGATCTGCAAACCTTGGTCCATGATCATCGGGTGTGCAAACGCAGTGGCGAGGGCGGGGTTGGTGAATGCCTTGCGTGTCATGATCGTCTCTTCGTATGGGGGTCCCTTCGTGGACGGTGTTTGAAGTAGCATTTCAAGAAGATATAAAGACAAGATAACTTGGTATAAAATCAATGCGTATTTGAAAAAAATTTTAATTGAAAAATAATGTTTTATTTGAAACAATTTTTTTGAAAAATCAGGTCAGACCATTTCAGATTTAGCCGTATGGATCGAGTAATTAAATGAATCTTCAATGGGATGCAAAGGCAGTAAAAGTGCGCAATAAAAAAAGCACTAACAGCGTAGGGCTTGGGATGGAAACTGCATGGGGGTAAGACAGCATTGTAACCGGTTGAGAGTGATGAGAATGCTCTTTTCGAAGGAACTTTCATATAATTTTTGATCAATTAGTTCTCAATATTTATTTAATAAGTATTTGAATTTAATAGTTTTAAAATCTAATGTGATTCCTTTTTAAAACTTTGGTTAAATGGAAAAAATTTTTTTTGTTTAAAAAGTCAAAAGAATGGAAAGACGCTGTGAAAAAACGGTTTAGTTATTTAATGATAAATTAAACGTCAGAACGAATTAAGTTTGTGATTATTTCTTTGAAATTTTGCCAAAACAAAATTAAGAGCAGCATGTTTATAATATTGTAAGCATTTCAAAATTAACCTTGAAATTATTTTTTGTGTTAAGCTTTTATTATCTTAGTTTATTTTCTCATCTTCAACCTCAGACAATGATGGAAATAATTGAAAAAGTTAAACACATGAGTTCAAGTTGAACGTGCGTTGAAAATTGAAAAAGTTTGCCTGAGAGTAGATATAACTCACAAAAAGCAATCAAGTAAATTTCAACACGAGTTTCAGATAATAAACAATGATTTGACTTGAATTTTTTACTGTTTCAGTCAAACAATGATTAAAACTTTGAACAACTTTCTTCAAGGTGACAAAATCAGTTATCATAAGAAAACATTTTCTTCGAAATGTTCAAACTGTCAACTGTCCATTAAAATTTGTCACTTTTTTTAATTCTGTAGAAACAAATCAAACTATCCTAAGCACATGAGCATTTTTTGTAGGGGCATTACTAATCCTGCAGGCATCCATCATCCTTCCATTAACCCATTCGCTGATGCGTCATACAAGCAGACTTTCATCCGTCTTCGTCATACTTTTATCGCTTTTGTTACATTCGCCCTGCTTTATTAATTAATTTTACTTTCTACACTTTTCTTTCAAATTTGAAGCTTGTTCTGCTTTCCAGAATAAGTCCCTTAGGTGGGACGTACGCAAGGCTAGTAGTAGCAGAAGATGTAGTTATGCTTTCAAATGTTTTAAAATTTAAAAAAATTCAGTTTGAATTCGAGCAAAACATTTGAAAGAAAAATAATTTTTAATTTCAGTTTATTTCGATTGGCAGTTAAATTGATATAGATTGAACAGAACTTGAATTTTGGAAATTACGTTCAAAATTTTCTCAATTGATTGTAGCTGAAGCGAACAAAACAATTGAAAGACATTCATAGATTTTCCTAAATGAAATATAAATAAAAGGAAAGAAATTAAAATATCTGTTATCAATATTTTTTACAATAGTTCTAACAGAAATCAAAAAGCTGGTACTAATGAATAAAAGCTTGCAAGCACTCAAGCCAACTTTTTTGATAAATTTCATGTTTTTTCAACTTTAATTTTTTGCTTTACGAAACCCTTCACCGAACATCTTGTCTCTTTATTTGGAAATGATATAGGACTGAAGTTGTTCTTTTGGGAACTCAGTAGTTATCAAGGTTGTAAACCCTAAGCTGGGCATCAATTGGTGAGTGGATGGCTCAAATACTCATTAAATATTCATTGAAAAATATTGAGGTCAAATAAATAAAACTTTAAATGAAAAAGAGTTTGGAAGTTTTTTGCTCTGATTGTTTTTTTTTGTTATTTTTCTGTTCTTCAAAGTAAATAACGTTCAACATTGCTTTTCAAGCGGTCTTTGGTTGCAGATTTTTATGTTTTGGGTTGAGAAGGAATCAAAAAGCTTCTCTCATGGAAAATGTATACATTTTATCTATTAAATAAAACATTAGAATTCAAATATGCAAAAATAAAATTAAAAAATATAAACCAATTATACTAAAATGATGAAACACGAAATCAAATTATGTAAGCATCGCATTATCAAAAATATCGCCAGCAACACTAAGGCCAAATTATCTTTGTTTACGAACATTTCAAAAAATTTTTCTAAATGCATGAGTACTCATTTTTAAACTCGATTAGAAAAAATTTTCCAAATGTTATTTCATATATTCACCCATTAAAAAAAGAATAAAACTCTTTTTTGCAATAAAAGTTCACACTTCCCAAAGTATTGAAATTACTTTTTGATTACATTATCTAGGTATATTACGTTTGAAAAACGACAAAAGTAACATAAAATGAGCAATAAAGACAAGGATATGTGCTCTGAAAATACGCGCAAAACGGGAATTTATGGCAAAGATGTCAGTGGGACTTACTCCATAGACACTCAATAGACGTATTTTTTTTCAAGAAATTTAATTACTTTTACTACAATCAATAATGTTGAGTTTCAATTTTTTTCTTTATAGACGCTCTAGGTTTTATTCTTTCAGTTATAAAATTTTCAGCATTAAACACGGATTTAAAATTCAACATAAAAATTTGAACTGATTTTACATGTTTTTGCTTTTATATTAAACTAAAAAGATTAATTTTTTTGGCAACTCAGTAATTTATATTACGTACCTTGCAACCATATAAACATCCCATCCCCAATAATAAAACAAGTAATCCATGCAAGCTTACCTACCATCTTTGAAACAATACCTTCTTAATAAAACCTCAACAAAGCTACCTAAAAATATTTCGCAACCTTTTTCACTCTTTTATTCAAAAAGCCCGCCAAGAAAATGAAAACTGCAGTTGCCATAAAGCATACGACTCTCGTAAACTAAATACCAAGCCATTACTTTCCACTCAACGTCTAATTAGACACGCATGTATTAGTGGGGGCAAATCAACTGCTCAATTAGCATCTAAAAACTCCTCCCATAAATTCAACCACTTCCACTGCTAAATTAAATCCACCTGTACGTAGGGCTTATTTTCTCTCTACTATCTTTCAATTTACCTATATTTTATAGGCAGCGATGCGGGTACGTACCTCCCCAAGTCTATATATCAATAGTCACGAATATTAATATTCCGAATTATTTATTTGTATATAACAACTTTTTAAGTTATGTTCTATACTAGCGTATTCGCCTGAAGAGATAAGATTCCGATCTGATCCATGCTAATTTAGATTCATAATAAACAATCTCGACACATATAAAAAAAAACAGAAACAAGCAGAACAGGTAATAATAAGTATTAAATCAGAAGACATAAACATTAAAAGACTGTAAGACGTATTGAGAAGGTTGCAGGCATTAAGACTGATGGAATGGATAGCATGAAAACAACATTAAATCCATGGTCAAGTTTTCAATATGGCACTGCTGAAAGAACATTTTTCAATATAACTTTGTTTTATTGAAACTTAGTAGAGAAATTTTTTTTATATGAATTAAATATTTTATAACTTTGTAAATTATTGCCTTTTCCATAAAACTCTTTTTTATTAATTAATGTTTATGTTTAATGGAAACTTATGTAGATTATGACGTCATATTTTAGGATTATCACATGTTTAATAAATAAAAATTCAACAAAAATATACTTTTTTTTATTTATACATTTTAAAAATTCACGATTAACAATATTAAGTTTTTTGAAATTAAATATTATAACTCTAATCGTTTTTTAAGTTAAAGTTGCTACAAGCATAGATTGAAACAATTTATTTGGAATGAATTTGAGATACGTGTCAGAACAAGAGTAATAAGATCCTCCTTTGAAACAAAAGCGGCGAGTGAAAACAATGAGGCAAAAATACCTGTTGTATCAATGTTTCTCTCTAAAGATTTTATGCTGCAAACAGAAATGTTACTCGAAACTCGAGGAATGAAGTTATCAAGAAGAAGCTTACCTTTGTAAGGTGCTGTCAATACGATTTTACTTTTGGTTGGTTAAGATAAGACTGCTTTATTTGAACTTAAAACGCCACAAGCATAAAGAAATCATAAAAACGTTAGTGCTTGTTAATGCTAGCGTTGTAGACAGAAGATTCACAAATCAGAGTTAATTGACTCCAAGTACTGATTACTTTTTCGTAAATATTTAAAAGCTAATCCTTACTTCTCATAACTGGTTTTATGTTTGGTTTTTATTTCATTTTTTACTTTTATTGCTATGAATAAATAATTCGGCCATAAAGATGTATTAATATGCATTATCGACTACGATCGGGTTAAAAACACTTTTCAGCACGAAAATTATCAAAAAGGAAACTATAGATAAAATTTTTTAAAGCTATGAGCCCTACCAAAAAGAAACTAATTTATTGGCAGAACCTCTCTTGATAAAAATTTTAAACGGTATGAAAAAAAATACAATTTTTAAAATTGAAAATATAAAACTTTCGCTTTTAGCTCTTAAATATTTGGTGGTTTGACTCAACCTTTGAACTTTAAAGGCAACAATAACTTTAAAAATGAAAATTTAAATGCTTGAACATTTTCCTAATGAAAGCATGAGGTTTTGATTTAAATGCTAGCCATGAAATCTTCTCTTGAAATTTTTAATAGCTAAAAAAAGTATATTTTCAACTTTCATTTAATTTATAGACTTCCAGCAATTTTCTAAATATATTGACAAAATTTACACCTGGCAGTGAGATAAGCCGGCAGCCTAGTAAATCATAAAAACCTATATTCAACTTTTGTGGTGGTTAGACGTTATAGAAAAAATTCGAAAACAAAAAATTAAAAAATTTTAGTTAAAAGTTTTTGAGAACATTTTAAAAAAATGCTGAAGTTACACAAAAGAGTTATAAGGGAGGAAATAAAAATCAATAAATTAGCAAATAAAAATCAAAAAATAATTAGAAACTTAAAATATTGGAAAGTTTAAAAAAGTTGAAAGCCTAAAACACGCGATTTCAAGACTCGAGCAAAACGCCAATGAACTCAGGCGTATATACAAAGGATGAAAAACTAGCTTGGAATATTGGTAGTGCCAAAAGATACTATGAATTTATCTCTTTTCTTTTCATTACATAAATAATGAAAACACTGTTTGATTGATTTTAAATATATGCATAATAATAAAAAATTATTAACACAAACTGTTGCCAAATAAACAGCTCACTTTAACCAGTGCTTTTATTGGGTGTAAAAAGTGCATTTTTAAATTATCATCATGTCTAAAAGGATATTTATTCTTAAAATCTATGAGAATCTCGAGTGTGAGAGTGAAGTTTAATTATAATGAATTTTTTGAAAAAGTATGAATGGAAAAGTTTTTTTATTAAAATCAAAACAAGTTTCTAATTTCAAATTGTAGAAAAAATTGAATTTCATGAAAAAATTCATCAATTATATTAATTCTATTAATTCAACGTCTTTGACGTAAATATTTTATATTCATGAAAAATTAATTTTTTAAATTTGAAGAATGTAGAATAAACAAGTAACTTTTTCTTTAAAAATATCATAAGTGGATGAAAATAAAAGAGAAATGTTCGTATCGCAGGGTGAAGTTGAGTGCAATGCACAATTTAAACAAAATAAAAGCAGAGAAGAAATGCGATTCACATAGGCATATTCACATTTATGTTGGAGAAATTTATTTCTATAGAATAAAATAAAAAGTTTTCATTTATAATGAATTCTTTGAAATAAAATTTTTTAAAATTTCACAATGAAGAAAAAGTAAATTTTCTATGCAAAAAATAAGGGATGATGAAAAGAGACACGATTTTTAAAAATCCAGCAGAGTAACCGCTCAAATCGAGATTTACTTTAATACAAAAAACTAAAATATTTTTGAAATATTGAAAATATTTAGAGTTTAATTTGATAAAATAAAAGCAAAATAAAGAGGTCTCATTAAACGTAATGGCCACAAAAACATGGCCAGCCAGGCGTGCAGTAAAAATAAATATTGTCGATTTTTGAAATTATTATTATCTTTTATGATGGCTGTAGGAGTCATTTTGCTTTAAAAACTTATTTTAATGTTTTCTGCGTGAAAGCTTTAAATAAAATAAAAAATTGCTTGTAAGAAATTTGCCCATCATAATGACCCAAAAAGTTGAAAACAACTTTTGTAAAAGCTATAAAATTTTTGAACGTAACTTCTTTAAAAATAATTTTGTACGCTTTTTATTGTAATAAAATGGCTGAAGAAACATAATTCTCTAGCATAATGAAGCCTGTAAAGCAGAAATTATTTTAGGCTACCAAATGTTATAAATTGTATTAAAGTTCTTAAAAATTTTTGATTTTGAATTGGGAACAGCTTTTTGTATTTAATGTTTTAGTGAGATAAGAAGGAATTATAGAGGGAAAAATAGTGTGAATAGTTGTTTCCAGCTAGCTTGAAAACTACATCAAACTCAAATGTATAAAAAAGAGTATAACCAGCTTTGTTTAATCTGGGTTTGGACTCATTCATTATAATATTAAACATTACACAAAAATTTTTGAAGAAAAAAAAATTTTTTTTTTCAATTTACAACTCAACAGATAAAAAGTTGAAAAAACAGCTTTACAACGTCAGTTTAGTCTTTTACATTTAATTGTTTATGTTACATGCACTGAGGATAATAATCACAAAGAATCTCAGCGCTTTGCAGAAGAGAATCATAAAATTATTTTTACAACAATAAAATTACACCTTCTCAATTGAATTGGAATAATTTCAATGCCATTAAATGATTTTTCAATATGAATTTTATGGACTTAAACAAGATTGGTAAAACTCTGATCGCAGATGAACAAACTCTGAATTTGAAATAAAAAGAATTTCAACAATACGCATTTGGGCGTGAATCTGCAAACATTATCACGTTGTGATTATTCTTGTTTTTTCAGTCATTTTATGGGTAATACTGATCATCAATATTTTTGAAATTCAGTTCAAATTTTGATTTCCTCTAGTTGAATGATAAATTTTCGTTTGAATCATAATTTAATATATTCCCAACATCTTCGAGCGATTTTCCAACATTTTTTCACTAAGTGCAACTCGAGGATTTACTAGCTTTAATTAAAAAACTTTCTTCTTTTCAAAAAATTCAACTTATTATGTTATTAAACTATTTTTATTTTTTATGGTATCCCTGAGTTTATCGCTTCCAATTCCAGTTCTAATCCACCTCCTCTCGCCTCCTTGCCTCCAAATTACGCGCTCTTTTGCTCTCCGCAGCCGATTTTAATTTTTTATCAACTTCTTAGTTTTATTAGCTGCATTAACTTGTATTTCAAAAGAAATGCCACCTATTACGCAAAATATGCTATTTAATGAAAAAAATATCATAAAACATTGTCTAAGCATTTGTAAAATGTGCTGGAAAAAGAGGGTTTAAAAGGTTTTTAAAGAATAAAACTGGAAACTTTGACTTGCTTTGAAATATAAAGCAAATATTTATTGAAAGATTAAGTGGGATTTCAAAGTTGTTAATAAAAAGCATTACGAATTTCAAAGTTTCAATTTTTGCAAATAACATCAATTTCATAATGAAAGAAGTTTGAAGATTAATGAAAATTATTTTTTAGTTTTTTTTAAGAAAAAAATAAATGGTTTTAGAACGAAAGATTGGTATAAAAATTCTAAAAGCATTTTTTAAGGCTAATTTTGCTCTTCAATTTTTATAAATGCAGCATTTTTCTATTTTGCTTCATGCATTTTTTATAGCAATATTTCAACTTTCATGAAATAATTTTTGAATCTTAAAAAATTAAATTGGAAATTAAAAATTACAAAATTTTCGTCATTAAAACTTTCATTGGGCATTATTAAACTAATTATAGGGTGGTTTGAAACCATTACAATTTATTAATAGCCAAACTTATCAAATTTACAGTTCAAATTATAGCTTTTATCTATGGTAATTTAATGATGGCAACATTATATACACCTACCTGCTTGGGCCCACGTTTTCAAAGCCTGTTTTCGCCACATAATATTTTGTCCTTCTTTATTGCAGGATAATTTTTCTTCTCTTAAATTGAAAATTTTAGTTTTTTTCAAAAATAAAATAAAAAACAAATAAAATACAGTCTATAATATTTGAGATAATGTAAAAAAATTATTAATTTCTAATATAGGTCCAAACATATGAAGCAGAGTTTTATCTTGCTAATGAACGCATTAATTTGGATAATTTTGATTTTATTACAAGAAGTACCATTTTCTTAATTAAATGAAATATAGATATTTTTAATCTGAAATCATGAATGAACATTAAGGTTTTGTGGTATTCTTTTGTTCAAATACTTGCATCTTGACGCATGCGTTCCAACCCAGCTTTGTGTATGGAATCAAAAAACGCTTTGTCTTTCGAAATGCCATGGTATGTATATTGATTTGAAGTTTCTTATTGTTCAACAAAACTGAGTGAAACTAAGTTTCAATAGTTTTAATTGTTTTTGTAACGGGGGAATTGATTAAATCTGTTTTAATAAGTATAAAATACAGAGAAATCTCGGGGCTCAATCATATTACCTTCCAACTTAATTGCATACGACGCGAAATGTCTGAAAAGGTATTTACTATCGAATAAAAGACGAAACATGAAAAAATAAACGTCAAAAAATGAAATAATAAAAAAATTAGAAAAATAAAAAGGAGTATAGGGGCAATTTAGATGATTTAATAATTGGGAGACTTTGAACTGTGAGTTATGTCTGGTGCTTTCCAGCATAAATCTCTCCCACCATTCTACATTTATTATCTCCCTCTTCCATACACTGCACCCTTGTTTCAAAACTAGCTTTTTTTATTACATAGTTTTTCAACAATCATAACTAGTAGTTGGTACAACGAGCTCAAGTTATTATTTCAATTGATATCAACATAATGTTTTTTTATAATGATACGTTTAAAATGGCGTCCAACTTGAAACTCTATTTTAAAACAAGAAAGATGTAAGAAATTTTAATCCTGAAAAAGTATAAGATTAAATTAATTTTAGAACTATGAAGAAGTTTCGAGTGGTTAAAAAGAGGATTTTTAAACATTCTTTAAAAGAATTTACGCAATACTTTCTGCTGAGGCATTGAGAGATTTAAATTATTTATCATATCATTTTACATATTTTATAGAATAAATTTTTAAATATTATAAACAAGCGACAATGAAAGCTTTTAAAAGTTGAAGTTTCTCAAGTACTTGACGCCGATAAAAACATATCTATTAATATCATTGTATCATTTTATATATTTGAAATATATAAACAACCTGGTTATAAAAATTACTGAAATCTCCGAGTGATTTCAACTCTGGTGATAAACTATCTTTTAGATATTTTAAAAATTCATAAAAATTAAAACTCTGAAGAAAATAATTTTTTAAAATTATGCTTTTCAAAAAAATTTTATAAAATTCTGAAAAATCCCAAAGATCAATTAGTCAAAAAAGTAAAAAAAACTTTGGAGAAACACTCATTATTTTAATCTAGAAAAAAAATGGCATAAAAAACAACTTTCAAACTTGGCAAACAAATCATTATATTCTCAACATTTATTCTCAACAATTTTAATTTAGTTTTAAAAAACAGGCATAAATTTAAATAACTTTGAGTTGTTCAACATTTTGTTTTATCTTTTACTTACAGTCGATTGTTTTATAAGTACTTCCAATTCTTAATCATAGCTGTATGGAGCTCTGAAGTCTAGCAGTGGGATAAGACATCAACCAACGTCAACGCTATTATATCAATACTCCATGATTTTTTACCTTCTATGAAGATTATATATATATATTTATATTTATACACATTGAACTGTTGGCCCAGATTTAATTTGTGTGTTTCTATAGGTTTGGTTTTCGAGTGGAAGTCAATGAGCCTAGAGTGGTGAATCATATGCAGTTGGAACTTATATGCTACAACGTTCCCGTTGAGACATCCCAAAAGTTTCCAAGCTTTTTTTTTATACAAAGCGATATAAAAATTGATTAGAGTAGATTAGAAAGAGAGTTTTATGCTGTGAGAGTTAGAACGAATACGGTGAGTTTCGTCTCTCATTTAGGTTCCTAGAAAGAAGTAAATTTTATTGATAGTTTCTTAAATCACTTTTAATGCTTTTATCAATCGAAGAAATATTAAGTTCTATCTAGCGAATTTAGAGTTTTATTCAAAATTATTTATAATAAAATGTGAGTATTTTATTTATGGGCTGGTTTTTAAATGTTTTATGTAACATAAAGCAATTTTTACAAGTATTAATCGCTACAAATACAACACAAAGGTGTTCAGATTTATAACCTAGCTTTGCAGTTTTAATAAAATGATCATCAAGTAATTTTGTTGATTAAGACAATCTCAACACATTCATATCATTGAACTCAACGTATTAACAATTTTGTTGTGTTCATTTCTACTGCGTCTTAAACCTTTACGCAAACATTCTGCGTGCACACAATTTTTCATGTTGCAGAAAAAGTATATACTCGTACAAAATACTAACTTGCAACTGTTTTTACATATTTTCTGTTTCTCATAAAATACATATAATTTTAATTATACGTTAAAAATGAAGATTTTGATGTTCACATTTTTGAACAAAAAGCTATTACTTTTGACAAGTTTGGTCTTATGACAAGACATGGCAGATGATATTGAAAACCATTTTGTTTACCAGCGAAAGTTATATGCAATATTTCGAAACAATATAAAATTAAATAGATACTTTTTAAAATCTTAAAATAATATTATCAAAAATCATTCATTAAGCCTCATTTTTGGCACATAATTGAACAATAAGCTCGAAAAACTATCTGTTGTCCCTATAAAAGTTCAAAAATGTAAACGGACAATATGTATAACTCCAATGTTTAATTGGGGACTATATACCTCTTTTTAAACTTTTAGCTAATTTTTGAAATAAATTTTATGCATCATAAAAAGTCCTTGTGTATAATTAAATAAAATTGGATTGAAGTAACAAATTTAAAACTCACTTTTGAAGGCAAACAGAATTAAAATTCAAAAATTGAATTTTTTTTATACTCGATTTGAATTGATCTTTGGACATACCTTGAGCACCTATGTTAGCGTATATACTTAAATATATTGAATAAACATTATTATAACAACAACTCCTTTACCAATGTTTCAAACTGTATATTAGAGTTATGAATTGCTCGAGTTTTTTAAAACATATAAAAAAATGTACATTGATATCAATATTTCAATCATCTTCTCCATTATTATTATTATTCCAGTTGAATCATGAATCACAGTATAAAGCTTAAGTACTGGCTTGAAAACATATTTATGAGAACACCCTATAAAACGAATAAAGAAAAAGTTTACCAATTCAATAGTGATTATTCAATAATGGTATTATAAACAGCAATGGATGCAATAAAATTATTGACAAAAAGAGAAATAGTGATTGATGTTTGTAAGTTGGTAAAAAGTAGAGGTAGCAGATAAGACCTGATTTTTATGACTTTTTGATGTAGCTCTTTCAAGGCCTCAACTCTTGCTTTTGTTGCCATATTACAGTCAAAATTTTCAACTGCGATTCTGTTTAATATATTGCTGAATAAACCTAAGTTTTTATCTCATTAAATATTACACTTTGGAATGAAACACCGATAAAAATGTTGAAACGCAACCAGTATCATTCTTTTGAAAATAACTCTACATGTCCTATTGAAGTTGAAACGCTTATGAGTGGAATTTCCTTTCGTGACTTAAGTTATTATTATCAACATTTCAATTTTTAGATGAAAATGTTTTATACGTTTTGCTTTTTGTTGTTACAGTTTTTTTGTTCGACATAAGGATCTTATTTTTGCCTCTCTCCTATATATCAAATAGAATCAAATTTAATTTTGAAGCTTTATGTAAATTAAGTACTGAATATTTTTAGGAAGATTGTTCAATACAACTACAAACAAGAGCAACAAAAAGTTGGTTATAATGTAGTTTACTTTTATTTTTCATTTTTTGTTCATTTCGAAATTCACTTGATCACACTCGTCTTCAAGTTGTATTGTGTTATGAATGTTTCAATATTGAATGCTAGGCCCATAATTATTAATTGTTGATGCTGCAAAAATTTCCACCTTTTAGAATGTTTTAAGAGTTTGAAAAATAATATTAAAAGAAATAATTTACAATTAGCATTTAAATCTTCGAAAAAATCTTTGATAGTAAACATCAAAAGTTAAATTTAATTTACAAATATAAAGTTAAAATTGCGTTATTTGATAAAATCTTCAAACCGTTGATTTTATCTCAAAAGTTGACACTCGAATTAGGGTCGTTTGAAAATTTTATTGATGAAATAAAATAAATTGTTCATTCCAAACAAAATATTAAAAAGCTGTTGAAGAACTCATATTTTTCTAAAAAAAAGTCCAGTTAATTAAAATCGATAACAACAGAAAATACAATCAATTACAAGTTTTTAGATTAATATGCGATAGAGTTTTTAGCCAATGTTCAGCCATAACTCAAATGTTTTTGAATTCTTCAAAAGATAAATAGCTTAATATAAGACGCGTAGTTCTTAAGACAAATAGTTTAAAACATGCGAAACTATTTGAATATTTATGAATTTTTCTTACCTCTTATTTAAAAGCTTCAAAAACAACTTTGAACTAAAAAATTAGCTGTGTTAAAAACTCGACTCAAATTTTTTCGAAGGAAATTGACTAATATTTAGACAACAGATTAACAAGTTTATGCCCAGAACTATTTTGTGGTCAAAAGTGTTTGTAAATTTTAAGTTTGAATTTAAAAATATCAACAAAACAATAATCGTGATTTTAAAACATCGATAAGCATTTGCTTATTTAAATTTAAAAAATAGCTAGGCCTACTTTAATTATGGACGGCTCAATAAAAAAAAAGATATCAAATGTAGTTGAGGTTGATAAAGCATTCGACACAAGAGTAAGTAGCAGTTTGGTGCTTTTGAGAACTTTGCAAGTATAACTAAAAACAAATGAATACATTGAGCTCTTTAACATTGACGATGAGACAGATTTCCAATCATTTTGTGTTTCTAGATTTTGATACGTGTTAGGTATTATAGTTGGATATATTGAAACAGTTCTATGCTTTTTGATTTCGAATCTTACCTCACGTCTCAACCCGTCAATATTTTGAAAAACATTCAAAAATTGTATTTCTTTATATCATTTGAAGCCCATTTTAGGCATCATTTGAAACACATGTTCAAAAATGTATAAAATATTCAAAAGTTAAATGAAATCATTAATCATTGAATTTCATTATGATTATCAGCTGCCTTATCTTCTCAAATTGACTTCGTTGCCAAGGGTGTGCTTACGAGTGAGTTACTATTGCTATAAAAATTATCGAGTTCAAAATTTTCAAAATGTTTTCGCAAAACACGTTAATAAAAATGTTTAATAATAGTTTTAACACTTGCTTTGTAATGGAAGCTAGCGTGTTGAAAAGCGCTTCAAAAAAAGTTGAAAAATTTTTTCAATACCTCAATCTCTTTATTTACAATCAACAAACTATTTTTGGATAAAATTTCATTAGTTTTGAATAAAATAATGCTTGAAACCCAAACTAAACCACCATATTTAATCACAGTTGAAAATTTTTATAAGTTTAATAAAAATTGAAACAAGTTAAATACTTTATCATCAAAAGCTATGAAAAATTACGAAAGCAAAATGGCGCCAGAAAAGCTGAGAGCAAACTAGAAAGGCGCCACCAAAAACACTATAGAAAAACCCTTCTTTTCTCATCAAGCCTCTTCTTTTGTTATTATATTCTTTTACAAATATCAGACTTTTATTGCTTTTCATCATAGAAAAAGCCAGTTGACAAAAAGAAAGTAAGGAATCGAAAGGATTTTCAAAGAGTTTGGATGAATTTAAATTTTATTTTAAATCACCAAAAAATGAACTTTTGAGCAACTCAAGAGATACTGAAGTTTATAGATTTTCGGATCCACAGAATTTCCAGAACAACTCGTGTCATTTATTCAATTTAAAAAAAATTATGACAAAAAATTTTCAAGAACCTTTTAAAACATGAACTAGTTTAAGATCATAAATTTTCTTTTGAGTTTTGATGGAGAACCGCTTGGACAATACTATGGAAGTTATAATTAAACTTTTCAAACTCAAAATAGAACAAAAAGACAAGCTGTAAATTAACTAAAACATGTATGTTTTTCAAAAAAAACTTTGCACCTTCCTATCGAATCGTTAATTGAGTTTTTATGTTGCAAGCAAGGCATTTCTTCTCACCATCCTTGGTATCCCCATCGATCCAAACAGCCCTAATAAGATTTCAAGTATTTTTCTAAACTATTCATTATTTTTCACTTTTTCTTGAATTTTCTTTATTGTTCAAGCCATAATTTTAAGTAAGTTTCATGTTTGAACACATTTAAAAAGAACAATGCTTCTATAGATAAGGATGAGTATGTATGGCTGAAGAGATAAAAGAATAAAAGATGGATGAATGAATGGATACAAAAATGAATGAAATGATAAAACTGAAATGTATGAATGTGTAGGCTTAAGATTTATAATTAAGTGGATGATTGAATGCAGCATGAAATAACATTGGCAAAATGTGATTCGAGATGGATGAGTTCAATGAAACGTAAAAAATAATTTTCATACAAAAAAACAATTATAACCAGTGAAAAACTTGAGAATGCCTGTTGTAGCATCAAATAACTACAAATTTGGCGTTGAGAAACTGCCTGGCTCGAAAGTTTACGCCGTTTTTTTGGGAGTGAAAAAAAGCGGATTAACTAAAATACGCACAGACAGTCGGAAAAATTCAAAATAACTTTGTGAAAAGTTTTTGGACTTATTTGTCGACGCCGAGTTTTATATTTTGAAGTCTTTCGCATACCTTCCATAATCCCCAATAATACTTCACCTTTGAAAGTTAATACAAAAAATGAACGTAAAAGCTTCAATCTTTAAAAATTGAATCGTTTTGTAGCATGTTGAAAAGAGTTAACACAAAAATAGACGCACTGCTTGAAAGTAGTGATGAACTCAGATCAAACAATGTAAATAGTTCAAAAGCACGTGTGAAACGCGAACATTATAACAAAAAGCAATCAAATATTCAATCTTTCAACAATAGTGCAGAAAATGATGTTTATAGTGGAGAGTGAGGCACAAATGAAACCTAGTCACCAAGCCCTCAGATTTACAGCTCAACCTTGCTTCCTGCTTAATAAATTATCGCTTTTGAAAGTATTAAGGTATTAAACATGTTTGCAACATTTCTAGTTAAAAAGATATTTATTCAAGGTATAAGTGCTTTATTTAAAAGATATGAAGGATTTTTTTGTTGGAAGAAAAGTGTACGAATATGTATTCGAACAAATACAAAACGGCCATAAACACACACTCGCGTAATTTTAATGGTTTTTCAACATTAAAAATTCATAAAATTGTCAATAAAAGTTTAGATTTTTTCATGACAAAATTTTTAAAAAATTAGGTTTTAATGAAAAAAATTCGCAAAATATAATTTATTACTCGTCTGCAATAAAGATGTTTTTGTTTGTTTTTGATGGCTATAAATTACATTCGGATTTGAAAAATAAAAATTCTTTTTGAGTAAAATAACTGGATAAAAAAAAGATAACAAAACAAACTATCAGAAATAATGAAGATAGCATTGAAAAATTGAATAAGTTTTAGGAAGGTGAGAAGTTTGATGAAAAGAGCTAATATGCTGATGAAAACAAGAGAAACCTTAGCTTTGGTAAAAACACAAAAAATGACAAAAAAAAATCTTATCACGCATAAATTAGTATTTTTAGCACAATCAAAAGAATATTTTCGATGAATCTACGAGATTATAAAGACTTGTCATGAAGTTTAACCCGATAGAATGGATGACATTTAGATGTGGAGCATGCATCTGAAAGTGCAAATTTTAATTTTGTTGAGTACATAATAATCTAATTAGCAATTTTATTAGGCTTTATCATGATTGTGGCATTAACGTTGGTAATATAATTAGACTAGCATTATTGATGCAAATAACAGAGGTTCCATTGTAAAGTAACCAAAAAGTTCTCCAACGTAAAACCCAGTGTTTGCTGGCAATAAAAAAATATTTTGAATATAAATTATGAGTCTCTAATTGTTTTTATCTGTTTTTTTATAATTTGTGAAAAAATTAATTCTCACGTTATAAACAAACAAAATTTAAAAATATGACTTGAACCCTATATAAATTTGATATTTTGAATTTTTAAGTAAATTTTTTTTTATTTATACAAGCCATCACACGAGTTTGAGCTCCTCATGAAAAGTTCATGGATTTTCATTTATATCACCAATACATGCTATCTTTGAATGTTCTTTACATGTACTTTTGATAGAAAGCTTATATAAAAGATAGTATAGAATCTAAAGAAACTAAAGTTAAAAAAAAGAAAATGTTTACCGTGAGTTTGAAAAACTGTGATAGAAATTGATTTGGGAAAAATTACTAAAAGTTGGATTTATTCATCAACTTTGTTTGGAGAATAACCCTAAGTGCTTTTTATAACCCAAAAGCTTTAACACGAACATAATTAATTTCGTGCTAAAATCTATTTAAATTTTTAAACAGTTCAAGTCTATTTTTAATTTAAAATTAACGTTTCTTTAAATGAATTAATTTTAAGATACTCGTTCAATAATTTATGTTTCCAAATTTCAGATAATTTTCTGTGCTTTTGAAGACAGCAATAAAAATTTTTTTGCTTGTATATAAGCGTCCACATTGACAATTCCTTATGTGCATTTTCAAAATGAAACATAAAACAATCAAGAATCTTCATTCAGTAACACAAATCATCTTTAGAAAATGTTTTAGCATAGTTCGACAAACTCAAAATAGTTCTATATGAATTCTACGCTAACATGCTTTGACCAGATGACTTAGAGAAAGAACTCCAAAAGATTATTTTCATCAGTTACATGGTGAATGCATGTCTAAAAACAAGTGTTTATTATGCAACTATGTTTCCTCTTTGTTCATTCAATTAAAAAATTTTCACATTCCGACTAAAAATATTCTATCAAATATTTAAAAAAATGGAAATTTATTAGGAGAAAGAGAAAGTTCGTATAGTTATTTTTCCAATAAAACGTTCAACAAAACGTTGATTTATAAAATAACTTTGCTTAATCGTAAATTCCTATGAAGATTATTCACTTTTTGATTTTTTTTCAGAAAAATTTTAATTTTATTTTAAAAATAAGATTAGTTTAGTGAAACTGAATTGTTGCATGAAGAAATAAACAAATCTTGCGTTTATAATTAGCAGAGTTAAAGTGCATACTACTTTTAAATCTTGATATTTTAAAAATTTCCAAGTGAAATTTATTATCAAAAATTCTAGGAATTCCGAAGCGTTTAAAGGGGGCTATCCGGCAAACAAACGCACAAAAGTTGAGAAAAAAACTTTTGGTACAGCGTTCTAGAACATTCACACAAAACGATTTGAAATTAAAAATATCAACACATATCTCTGATATTTCCATAAAAATCAACATATGTATCAAAATATATATGAGAGTGTATGAGGGCTTTCATGACTTTCTATATAATGTTATAACGAGCGTATATGAATACATATATATATAGCATACATATGCTATATAGACCTAACAATCCATACTCTGAAATATATATAATAAGCCGAGTAGCATAAAACAGAGAAGATCCAAGCTGGAGAAAGTAGTTTTTTTTTCTAGATTAATTACTAAAAAAAATTTAAAATTTTCGGAGAAAAAGAAAAGTAAATTGAAAAAAAAATTGAAGTGAAAAAATTAAGAGTGAAGGAATATATTTTATTAAATACAATTCAACTGACATCAGAAACAAAATAATTGTGAAAGGTTTTAAACAACGCCAAAAGTTCATGTTGTAATTGAAGCAAGATCCAACCCCATCTGAAAAGTGAGTCTTCCATTCATTTCAAATGTTCAACCACTTTCAAAATCGTGCTTCAGATGATTTTTCTAATAACATAAACAACAATGAAATCCATTTTAAACTTAAAACGATTCGATCTTGAAAAATTTCAAATCTTAATTTTTTCAGCAAGTCAAAAAATTTTTAAAAACACATTATTTATATAATTAAATATTGGAAACTTTTCAATTGTCAAAATAACGGATTATTTCTAACCTGGAGACTACACGTAATGAAATACAAAACAAAACGGCTGATCCATCTGGAACGTTCATGTGCAGTTAATTCTGGATAAAAAAATTTGATTGATAAGTCCACCAGGCCTTCATGCCTCACACACTTCCAGCTTTTCATGTTTTTTACTTTTTCACGTTTTTGAATATAGTTTTTCGGTTTTACCAATAATTAACAAGCAAAAAGTGTGTGAAGTATTTTGTAAAATTTTGTTATAAACGCGTAGAAAATTTTGAAGAAATTTGAAGGTTCCATTTTTATTTTGATAATCATCAGCTTAAAAAAAGCATTTTTGTGGAAATGTGCAATTTTTAAAAACAATTTGTTCATGAATAAAATTGCGGAATTAGTTTGATTAATGTACTTTAAATGCTCTTTGTGAAGATACTTTTGTAATTCAAGCGAACAAACGCTCAAATTTTTCATTTTCATGGTAAATTAGTGCAAAAAAAACATTCAAAGTTTTCATAATTTGATATTAAAACTTTTGCAATACTTAAAAGTAATGTTTGAGTTCAAACTTTAAAATTGAAAAAGAATATCAATTGAAAGGCTCTCTAAAGGTTTCACTAATCGAGTTTTATTGGTCCGGCTTTTAATTTCAAACCTTTGAGAATCTTTGATAAACTAAAGTATAAAAATTGAAATGTGAATTTATGTGCAAGGAAAAGGAACAATTAGCTTATAACGAAGAGGCCAGTCAATAAACAACCTACTCATATGTTTGTCTCTTTGTTTACTACTCTCCTTTTTCAAGCAATTCTTTCACTATGATTTAAACAAGGTTTTTACAAAATAAAGCAAAAAAATCAAATCTATGATGACGAATAAAACTCTAAGCTGTGTGAATATAATCATGCGATGAGAAGATCACAGTTGTTGAGTTTCTGGTGAAGTTGAAGGTTTGAGAAATCTTGAATAGAGGTCACATCACACCATTTTCTGTGTAGTTTGCAGCATTATTGTTTTTTGAAGTAGTAAGCTAAAAAATTTGCTTATGAAATTACATAAAAAGAGGTCTTCTTAAATGCTAGTCTTCATGCAAAAAACCAAATGTCATTTTTCTAGTTATCCAAATATCAATGTTCAAACTCGCAATCCTTCAATGGCGAACAATTTTTCCTATCAAACAAATCTATTGCATCAATAAAAACTATATTTGAAGCAATCAATTTGGTTGAGTATAGAATTTAAAAACTTTAAAAATTAACTTCAAGAATGTCTCACAAGGAGTCTGAACTTTTAATTGGCACTGAAAACACCACTAAATAACACTAAATAACACGACAGTGTGATTTCGTGTCATACTTTAATAAGCCACAAAACAACTTTTGAAAAAATTTTGGAATGGTTTCGAACAAAACTCAACATTTTGAAAATATTATTTTCTAAATTTAGCTTTTTTTTGCAGTTATATATACTATGCTCTTATTTCTATGCTAAAATTTGAAATTATGCTGCAAATAAATACTTCCGAAAATACAAAAGTTTTTAAAAGTGGCAAAACGATTTAGTGAGAATGCTGAATTAAGCGTATTGTGGCTTAAGGCCTTTGCTTGAAAGTATGTGTGTGCGTTTGCGTGTCTGTTCATGTGAGTCTGTGTAGAAGTTTGCTGAAATAATAATTACTGTTTACACGTTAGTTATTCTAAATAAGGCGTAAAGTAAATTGGTCTTTTTACTTTTTACTTGAGAACCATTGTATGAAAACACAAGTTTTTTCGGTCTTCAAAAATGAAAATTCTTTTGAATCGGAGAAAAATATTAAATATTGTGATAAAAGTGTGAAAAAGTTGAATAAATCATAAAATCAAAGCATTCGGAAAACATGGCTTGGACAATGCTGTTTATAAAAGCCTCTTGGAAATTCTTTCAAGTCTGAGGGTTCTAATCTTGTCTTCTTTTTTATAAAAATCATGTTTAGTTTGCAAAAAAAATTTTTTTTTAAAAAACTTTAATTTTTTATCCTTTTTTCACGTTTGTTTTTCTCTTTTTTGACGGCTTATTCTCTTTTAGTTTTGAATGCTTTCTAATCTCTTACGTTTGATCGAATGTTGGAACAATAGTTTTGCGTTTAGGGAGTTTTAAACCTTTCAGATCTGAAAAGCAACTTGAAATTTAAAAAAAAGATTATAAATAAAAAAATTTTGACTTGGAAACTTTACTTTAAAAAAGCTTTGAAAAAGAGCCACGAATGCATTAAACACAACATGAAACAACGAGAGAAATCCAAAATGATATTTAATCAATTTTATCACCCAAACACCCATTTTCGCATGGGTTTCTTCTATGAACATTTAAAACTCTCATCAAATTTCTCCTGTAAGCAACCTTCAAGCATGGTCCTTATGTGAAATTTTCTTTAAAACTTAATGAAGTAAATTTTTACATTACAAGCCTGTAGAATGAATCTATCTAATATTAACATTTTTAGAACTTTGAAAAAATGCTAGGTCTTAAATACTTCTGAAAGCATTTGGCGTTTTAAAGAAGAAATGTGAACATAAAGCGGAACAATAAAAATTTCACTTAAAATTGGTCGAAGATAATTTAATGTTTTTATTTTTGAAATTCTATGAGTGGGACGAACCCGCTTGACGCTAAAAAATTGTTAGTGCTAGAACAAAAATTTTCCTTGATGTTGTTGTTGCCGAAAAACTAAGTGCGGTTTTTAAGAAGTTGGTTTTCTTTCCAATTAAATGTGAAAATAAATTAAACGATGGATCATGATAACTTAATGTTTTATTTTTTTATTATCTTTATATGTGATGCGTAATGGTTGTACCTAGTTCGAAATCTATATTATTTGCCATGTTCTTTAGGTGCAAAATTTGATGTATGAAAATCTGTTTAATTGCTTGATGTAGTATGTATGAAAGAGGGCAATGGTTTTCTTTAAAGCAAGCCTTACTTACTAGACTTCAAATCTGGTTTGAGAAATGTGATATTGGACAATGCTGAAATAATAGGTATAAAAACGTATGAGTACTAAAGAAAGCATAAAAGACCTTACAAATTAGATAGATAAGGTAGGAGAGGTTTTTATTGATAATTTTGAAGGACATCAAAGACCTTTATGTCTCTGTATTAATTGCTTCCGTGATGCTTTAGTATTAGTTTTATGAAAATATTTCTGTTTTGAAATTTTGATTTTCAAAATGATTTGTGAAAAAACTGGCTCGTGGAAGATTTTTCAAGAAATTTTTTCTAGAGATTTTGCGTTAATCTGTAAGCTTGAAACAGAATGCATTTTTTAGGCTTAAGAATCCAGGATTATTTTGTGAAAATAAACTTCTTATCTAAAAAAGAATAAACAATATAAAGTAAAGTATATTTTTAGATTATTCAAGTATTCACAGTTATACACTTTTATTTTCCCCAAATCCTCCGACTAGCTGGAAACTTTTGTGATGGGTTCAGTGGTCGGGTGATGTTTTGACGAGGTGACTACAAAAGTCGCCCATGCTAAAAAAATACTTGAGATTGACAAAATACAAAAATTCGTTATGAAATTAACAAAAAAAAATACACTATTTTTAAGAAAACAACAACAAGAAGAACAATTTGAGAACAGTGAAACTTGTTTAAATAGGAGTTTTAACGTTTAAATGTGGGTTTTGAATGTTGCCATTAAATGCCAATAAAGAGGCCAGTCCAGTGGAGATTTACAGCGCCTAGTGGTTCCGCAAATAACTGCTTCTCTTTTTAGAACTATTTGTAAATGGGCATTCATAGTGTGATAATGTAGCTTTTCTATTGGTTAAAATTTGAAAAAAAATTTAAGCCATAAAAATCTTTAAAAATTTCATCTGTTTAGTTTAATCTAGAATTTTCTATTAAAACTCAAAAACTAAATATTTTAATGTCTTCGATAATTCATCGGTGCTTTTAGCGTGAAAGCAATAATTCGGCACCACAAAAGAAAGTAGAGTCCTACATAATGTAGGAACGTGCCGAGGAATCTGTGGCCAGAATAAGGTTAAAACATGATTTAAGATTGTTCATTTCTTATAAGTGTAATGTTTTTCTTTCAAATTATGTCATGTTAAAAGATTTTTTGGTGAATGCGAAGATTTTCAGGCATTTATTTTGATTTTGTTTTAAAACCATTTACTTAAAACCGTACATAAATTTAAAAAACTTTTTGTTTGTTTAAACTTCTTATTAAAACACAATAATAAATTCCTAAAACCTTTATGTATTATTTTTCAGTATCACTATCAAATTACTTGGTTCACCGACGGATGATATGATTATCTCGCTTTTTATCACCGCTTCTTATCACCACCATGCCACATCGCATCAATCGCCTTTTTGTTTATTCGTCTGCTCATTTAAACACCCATCTATTCTTTATATAACTTTTCCTATTACTAAGCAAAACTCCTCCTTCTCGTGTATCCTTTTGTCTTGATGCGCATTTTCCTAGTAACTCTTAACCTGAACCTTCTAATGTTTCTCATTACTTTCAAAGAAGATTTTGGTTTTACATCTATTTATTTTCAATAGAGTTTAGGTTAATTCTACAATTTGAATGAATTTATGGATTAACATATTTTGCTTTTTTCAATAGTTTTTGTTATAACTAATCATTCAATTCCAAAACACTGAGGGTTTCATGACCTTTTTAAAAATATAAAATATTTTCACTTTTCAACGATCTTTATATAGATTTCCAAACAAATTCTTTTCTATTTTTGCAACTTCCACTTCAAATCGACTTTTTCGTTTTGAAAAATCGCTCTCTTGCGACTTATTCTTCATCGCCAAATTTTTCATCTCTTCAATTTATTTCATGAAGTCTAAACCAAACCATCCATCTGCTTTTCAGTATAAACTTCCAAAGATTTTACAGATTTCACAAATTTTTATTTTTTGAACCTTCAACTTAATTTCTATCTGAAGTTTGTTCCACACAAATCTCTCAGTCATGTAGGATGAATCATCAAATGAAACAATCTATATATCATCACGTCACTTTTCGCTTCGAAAGTTAAGATTTTTTTGTTACCACAAATTTTTTTAAAATTAAAAACCATTAAAATATACCAACATTTTCATTTTTGAGTTGAATTTGGTTAAAGTTTAAAATTAATTCTAAAACTCTCAATGGTTAGTAATTAAGTGTTGCTTATAAATTAGTTGTAAGGTTTCAATATCTGAAGCCGAGAAATAAATGGGAAGCTATAAGTGTGCATTGAGGAATGAAGAAGATTTTGAAATAATACATTGTGCACAATACATATCTTCCTGTGCGGCTAAGTCGATAAAAGAGTAATGTTGAAACGGTGGTTTTGGGTGGGAATGATGAATGCTGAGTTTAATATTATTGTACCTTGAATAAACTAAAATCATAGAAAAAGTTTGTTATAAATGTTGAAACAATTAATTATTCACAAACTTTTATTTTTTTCAAAGTTGAAAAATTGTTAATTGATAATTATATTTCACCGTTTCTGTCAGTAGTCATTTTTTCCACTAATCAGTTTTGTTCTATATTTAGACGGATATTTCTACTAGCAAGATCTTTTTTGAAACAATGACTATTATTGTTTTATGTTGTTTTCAAGTCAAAAAGGTGACAGAATCGAAACAATTGTTCATGGCTTTTTGGGTGATGGTGGGTGGGGGTAGAAGTTTTGGTGAAGGTGAGTACAATCATAAAAGATATAATGAAATACCTTGTAATGTTTATCTTCAAACCCTTTTTCAATTTTCACTCAATTTTTGTCGATTATTTTTCAAATATGATTAATTGTGGGATTTTCAATCAAAAGACGCCTTGAATATACGGAACAAATGGCGATAGAAAGAATACATTTTTTCTCATAATGTTGGTCTAGGCTATGTGCCACAGTTATAGAGTAGGATGGGTAGGATAGATACATCAACATTATTAGTTTTTTATTGTCACTGATTTTGTTTTTATTTTATCGCATCAAAGATTGTTTCTTGCTATTAGTCTTTTTTGTTTTTGGGTTGTTTTGCTATTGATAGAAACTTATGTATTTTTTATATTGTATTGTTTTTTAGTTAATTTTAAGGTTCAAACTAAACACTTCAATTTTTATTCATGTTACTCATTGGGTATAACACAATCATATCCACCTTTTTTCTCCCCTTCCAGCTTTTTCCATGTAAATACTGAAAATATTCAACCCAATCATTTTCTCGTAGAGCATATATTTTGAATAGAAAAGGTTGTTTTTTATTGATTATTTCCATTGTTAAGAAAGTGTTTGGCAATAAATATTCTATAAATTCAGTGTCATCTGCGGAGGGAGCTTATATCCATTATATCTAGTGGTCATATGGAGTGAACGTAGAAACTTGTTGTGATTAGGTTGCTGTTTGTATCGAAAACACTTGCCATATTGAAAAAATTAGCTAAGATGATGTCTGCGCTCAACCTTTTTTCAACACCACGTTCAGTGAGCCGATGAGTTTTCCTGTGATTTTCTTATTTTAGTAGTGTGATGCAGTGGAGAATGCTTTTGAATTTTTTGAGATATTTGAGTTTTGGCGTTCAATTCAATTTACATAGAGCTCGAAATATGGCTATTTTGTTAATGATGTGATCACCCAACAAAATAACTCGAACGACTTGCTTCATGATTGTTAAGGCATACCTACCTATAGCAGAAGCTACACCGTGATGGCTTCGTTGCCTTGAAATTTGATCTATTCCAACTTGAAATTGATACTTCAAATTCTTCAAGATTTTTAAAGATTTTTGAAAGTTAATTGCATTGATAGGGTAGTAGGTTATCTTTTGAGAACACTCATCGAGTATTTTTAAATTTTTTAGTTTCCCCATTAATTTTATAAAGTTTTTTATCTTTAAAAATTTGAGAGCTTGAAAAAATTTCACATAATCAGTTTTCATTTTTTGTGACGTTTTCAATTAATTATCTAAATTTTATTCGTGCAGATTCTCGTTTTAAAAATAGTCCTGCTAGTTCATGGCGATTGCTCCATAGTTTTAGTTTCAAGTATTTTTTAATGAAAAAATTAGCTTTGTCAGTTTCAATAAAAGAATTTAGAAATTTGAAAAAAAATTGATTCTTAGTCAAAAGTTGTTTTTTTTTATATTTAAAGTAGAAAAAATAAAATATATATATCAAAAAAAACATAAATGAATTAGGCTTAAAAAATTGAGGTAAGATCAAGAAGAGGAAGAGAAATGAGAAAGGTGGAAGAAAAAAATGAACAAAAAGAGGTGAGAGGCATAAGTTGGAAGTTGTTTAAATCTAACTTTGGGCTTTTTGAATGTGAAGTTTCACTCAAGAAGTGGTGAGTGAACTAAAAATGGCTGACATATTTTTGCTGGCACAGCTCAGATTTAGTATTTTAAGGCGCTTTAAATCAAAAAAAGAAAAATTATCTGTGTCGATGAGATGGCAGTGTGGGTTAAATCCAAAAATCTTAAATTCAAAGCTATAGGGTTTGCTTCTTTGAAATAAATGAAAAAGTTACCAGCTTGTACAACTCAAAGTATTTGATACTATTGTTCCACTTTCCAAAAGTGTTAAAAGCCTCGGTGTTTGTATGGATAGAGACTTGACCCTAACTCTCATTTAAGCAAAATGTTGTAAGCAGTCTTCTCAGTTTTTAGACAGAAAACGTCCATTGATAAATGTTTTAATAACACTAGAAGTAGTTTTTTTTGAGCAGAATTAAATAACACATTACATAGTTAGATGTATTTCTTAAAAACAACTATGTTGAGTCCCGCCTTTTATCACTACTACAGCCAGTTGCAAGATTCTGATGATATTAGACTTCATTCAGTAATATAAGGGCATATAATCTGTTTATTATGATGCAATATAACCTATTATATTGTATTTGAGTATTAATCTTTTGATCGTTTGTTTTGTGCTTCCGAATTTATTAGCTGTTTTGCTCTTTGTTTGGAGAAAAATATATATTTATTTTATCCTACTTTTGATGAAACCGGAAATATGAAAGCAATTAACTATGAAACTGAAAAAAAAAATTTTTAATTTATAAAAGCTACTCACTCCAATTGATGACGTCTCTCAAAACGCTCGCTTGTCAGGATAAAATTCTCATTTTAAATATTTGAAACAAGTGAATGACTGAATAATAAACTGAAATAATATAATACTGATAAAAAGAAAAGTTCATGTAGATAAATAAAACTGATTAGAATGAAAAAAAATGGATTGATTTTAAAATTTCAAACAAGGGGACGTTATAAAAATTTATGAGGTAGTAACAAGTATACGATAACGTAAAAGGATAATGTTATACTTAAAACGACTGACAATAGATTTACTTTGTAATGAAATAATGATATAAATGAAAAAAAAGATTTTGAAGAAATTCTAATCAAAAATGGAGATTTTTCGACAAAATTGAAAGACGAAATGAAGCTTGTGTTGAAAGTTTCTGATTGATGATCAGCTTGAATAAAAACTGCAATGATGAACGATTAATAAAATAAATGGAATTTGAATTTCAAACAGTGCAGTCGGAAAATTTTTTCCATTAAGTGTATAAAAGTGAAACTGATAAAAATTCAATACAGTTTTGAAATTAACCGAAAAAATGAAATGCAAACAATTATTTTTTGAATTAAAAAGTTAAAACCCACTTTAGGCCCCTGTTAAAGTCTTCGCCATTCTCAAAAGCTTTAAACCCGAGTTTCTTTTGTTTTCATATGAAATTTCTTATCGTCTCTAAATTTAATCACGGAGCCTAGGTTTTTCAAAACAGAAAAAATAAGCTAATGTGAACAGTTATCTAGATATAGGCAAATTATTATAATTCAAGGTTGCTCACGCGATATAACTATTTTAAAACATAAGCTAATCCCTTATGATGCCTGGAAATTATGGATTTGATGTTACTTCATAAACACTAAAGCTTTTATGACTCGTTCAACTTTTTCACAAGCGAATAAAGCATTAGAAAAATATTCTAAACATAAGAAATTTTTTTAAATAAATGTTTTTAATGCAATAATCTATTTATTAATCAGTAATAATCACAAACAATTTGTCATAATATTTTTATTAATTACAAATAGTGATTCAACTGGATCCCACGTGAGGCTTACTGGTAGATGATGATGTATGTCAAAACTTAAACGCTTTCATCTATCACTCATTTTTGTGTGCTGAATGAAAAAGACGCCAAGTAAACAATAGGCTGGTCGTTGGAATAGATGGATAAAGGAATTGTGTGAAAGAAAGTTCCCAGAAAATATCATAGTGATAGTTCGAATGGTGCTTGCTGTCTACACAAATAAAAATTTTCATTGAAATTCAAGAATTATTTGGCTAGTTAAAGGGTTCCAAAGGAAAGGGATAATAATAGTGAAAGTTGATAATAAGAAACTGCTAGTGATTCTATTCGTAAACTTTGAAATTCCAGTTTGATATGCGATTTTAATCACTTTTTTTGGCTGTTTTGAGGGTGTAGAAAATAATGATAAACAAAACAAAAAAAAAGTATGGTTTTGTGGAGAAAAGATCCAAAAGGTGTGAGAGGCTGAGTCCAAAAACGTTGTTGAGTCCGTGTGGTATATAGATTTATAACTTAAGCTTTAATTCTCTATCTTTCTCCAGCTCTGACTATTTCTAAATTAGGTTCTAATGTTTTTAATATATTAATTTAAATTCTAGTAATAACCAGCATTTGAGATTTTTTTTTAAAAGTTCAAACTTATCAAAAGTTAAAGTTTAGCTGTTTTATCAAAAATTGATTTTATTTAAGTTTTATTATATTCAAGTAAAAAACTTAAAAAACAGTCATGAGCAAAATCCCTTAAAAACTTCGTAACTTAAAATGCAGATAAAAATTTTTAAATCATTATCAAATATTTCGCAACCCCAATTGAATCTCTGTAATAATAAATCTGTATCATGTGTTTTCATAAACAGACATGTCAAGAGTACAGTCCCCTATAGTTTCAGTTTCATTCAAACTGAATAAAACCTAAGTAATAATTACTACCCAAGCAGCATTCAAATATATCACTACTTGTATTGAATTAGTTGTTTTATAAAAAATAAATTTTAAAAATTCAAAACACCACAAGTTAAATCAAGTTTCCATCTTTCTTTTGTTTCAAGCAATTTTTCAGAAACAAATATGAAAGAAATAGTTTGTACTAACATGGAGAATTGAAAGTGCAGATGATTGAAACAGCTCAAGGTTTGAGCTGTAACGTCGCAAACAATACACAACAACCGTAATTGTTTTACCTGCCTGTCTATTGATTAAAAAGGCGCATTTTACCTTCGTGTTCCTTTAACTAAACAATGCGAGTAATTAAAATTTGTCTGAAGTTTTCATGTTTTTCGAGAAATTTCTTACATGCCAAAATACATATATCCCCGATGTGAGAGTTTACGAGAGTAATGAGTTTTTCTGGATATTGCATTATTTTGTTAAGTGAAACTCGGTAGATAAATTCAACATACACGACTAAATTGGAATTTGGTGTTTTGAAAAGTTTGTCAAAATTTTTTTGTAAAATTGCTTTTATAGAGGTATACTTCCATACCACTTCTAAAAGTTTTGATTTATGCTTGAAAAATGATTACTTTATCGTAAGCGCTCAGAATATAAGCATCTGAATCATGCAAAAAGTAACAAGATTCATGCATACAAATGATTTATTCAGACTTAATTTTACCCTCAACTATGCTTTCTGACACAGCTATTTTTGATATTTATCCTTTTGTATTTCAAGTATAAGCACAGCATAGCAATTTGTGCATTAAGACCGCTGAAGCTTTATCTTTTCAGAATTCCATTTCATTAATAACTTTTTATTGCCTCTGCTACTCTTTCATCAACAATATCAATATCATCATTAACTTCTTTTATTTTCATTACTTCCGCTTTTTCGTTGTTATGAACATCATTTTTATCAAAGTTTTGTTTCAGCATAATCTCAATTATATTTTCATTATTGGAAAAAATATGATAAATTTATATGATAAACGCTATTTTTCTAAATATTTCAAAAAGTAATAAATCATTTTTTTAATTTGCTTTTGAATTTCTTGAAAAAAGTTTCCACACCCACCATTCCAACACTCATTTCCCCTACCATTCTCATTACTCTCTACAAACATTTAATCTTGCTCCACGCCATCACGCTAGACAACATCCGTCTGATAAAAAAATAACAAAAAATAACATCAAATAAACCCTTTATAAAAGTAAAGTCGATGTAGACTAATATGAGAAAGTATAAAAGCATCGAATTGATAAATAGCTCACCAGTAGTATCTTCAAAAGAGACAATTGAGTTTTGATTAATTACTTAGGGTTAATTAAATAATTAAATGACAGTTAATCATCGTGACAAGCGTTCATTAGTTTGAAGTATCCTTTTTTATCATGGCACCAAAAGTATCTGAGAAAGGTTGTAATCTCTGAGTATAAACTCAAAGATTAGACTCGGAGATAAAATTGATTTAGTATTGAGTGGAAGTTATGCGCTTGAAAATATTTCGTAAAAGGTTAATTTGTTTCAATATTGGAATATTTCTCAGTCATAAACAGCATCTATTTGAGTTTCTTTTGGGTTAGCTGTAACTTTGGTATCCATTGTATCAATAATAACCAACATTTTTAAGTTCTTTGACAAAAGAAAATATTAGTGATATTTTACTAAGTAATCTGCTTTTACACTTAAAATTTATATTACTCATTTTACTTTGACTAGAACTGGTTTAACTTTATCTAGAATTATTACTAAGTGTTGCAAAAATCTTATTTTAACTTATGAATGATTTCATCATGAAAAAAAAAAAATAATAATAAAAATGGATAATAACAAAATAGATAGTAGTTTATACAATTATTTGTATTACATCCGTGGCATATATCAATGAGGCCTGCTTCTAGGGATCTTCACATTTAATCACTCAAACGTTTCTCTTCATTGTATCGTTAAGCTCAAAAAAAATTTAAAGAAGCTTGTTTTACTGGGCTATATAAAACAATGCCGATTTTGGTGCCGAGAAGAGTCGGTGGAGGTTTTGTCTTTGTGTTGAGCTCTGCTAACATGTTTAATCTGTAATTTTAGGGGTTGTTTGTGAAGTTTCTTTAAGCTTTGGTAGGATATTTTTGTTTAATTACAAACAACAAAGTCGAATGTACTAGAAATTAGCATAGCACTTTGCTGACGTGCTTCATAATTGAAAATAAATTTTCAAGATGCACCTGAAAATTATTTTAAGAAGTCTTAGGAAAAACTGTAATTTTAAATTTAAAGCTTTAAAGTTATCAAAAACTCAAACGGCCTGAAACCACGTTTGCTTTAATGGTATGTGTGAAGCACTTATCAAAAAAAGTAACTTTTAAAAAAGAATTTTTCAGAAGTAATAAATTACGTTAGCGAATAAATGGAATGAAGCAAGGATCAAAATGTCAATTAGAAATTTAATGGAAAATAAATTTTACTATTAGTTTCAGAAGGTTGAATTTGTTGAGTATTTCAATTTTCTATGAGTATTTTATGCAGTAAAGTTGAATTCATATTCAGAATTTCCAAAATTTATTTGAAAAATTTATCATCTTTTTTATTATTTGAATTTATTGCATGGCAAAATTTATTTAAATCATAAATATTTTATTATAGGCTTGAGAGGACGTTTTGATACAAATCCTAACACAGTTTGAGTTTAAATTTTAGCCCATATTTATTGGATATTAAAGCTTTATTACATTTATATATACCCATCTATATATATGTTTGTTTTGAGGGTATTGTTCCAAGAATTGTTAAAGATTTCATTGAAGTTCAATTTACTTTGAATGAAAAAACTTTAACAGGTTTGAGTAGAAAAAAATAAAGTTATATTGCTAATAATATATTCATAACCTATAAATATGAACATAAATAATAACTATACAGTAGTTCATTTAGATAGCTTCAAAACATAAAACTGAAAACACAGATGAAATTAGTGACAAAAAAGCAGTAAACATTCAAAGTTAACTGCATTCAGTTGAATGTAACACTATTATACCACATTTGAGAAATATTTTTATATTTTTCATCACACCTCATTGAAAAGTGCTGACAAATTTGTCAAATCTAATTGCTCATCTTTCATTGTGTTTGGCTTTTAATCAAACAATGTTGAAATATCCTTTTTCAATACTTGCCAATGTTACTTATTTCGCATTTTGCTTTTTATTTATTCACCAATCTTTCTATCATCCATCTATCTTTTTTCTATCTTCTTGCCTATTCACGTGTGCGTTTATTCGACAATTTTTCAAGCATTTTTTCAATTTTTCACAACTCATAAACTTTTATATTTTCTTTACGACTAATAAAAGGCACCACAATGCTTCAAAGTTTTCATTCACTGCAGCAAAATTTTCGTGCACAAAATAACGTCATTAATACAATCACCCGATTCATTTTCATACACACCTTAGTTTTTTAACCTTTTAATGCTCTTATTTCGCTACCTTTTCTTATTCGTTTAATTTTTATGGTTGAATTAAATATTCTTATAGTTCCTTTTGCAACTTCTCATTCACTTTATTCCTAAATTATTTATCGATGGAGTAATTCCCTTTCATGCCATTAATTTATAAATTTAATTATATGCTTTTAATTTTTTTGCTATCTCTATTTAACATCACTGCGAACAGCATCGTTACCATCATCACCCAAATTTAAACACACAACTGCACACGCATCTTTCATTATAGTTATTTCGCCTTTGATGAACTGCTAAGTGTTTCCTGCGCCATAATTAATAAAATAGCAGTCATAACAAGAGAGATTGAAAAAACTTCTATAAATGAAATCCAACTTTTAAAACGGCTTAATTAAAAAGCAAAATTATATATTTCAATAGTAGAGATTGAAAGATTATTTTAAATATGATAGAAGCAACAAAAGGTAATAAAAAATCTGGTATGGTGTGATGGTCATAGGTGGGAAGTTTGAAAGAGTAATTATTGCTGATGCGTGAAAAAGACGAACAACAAAAAAACGAAACAAACAGAACAGACAAAATCTTAATTAGTATTCACCATGGTGAAAGACAGATAAATGGAGAGAAGGCAATGAGATTGTTTTTGTGGTTCACGTTTACGTAATGCTTTTAAATTGGCTAAAAATAATTAAAAAAAGTTTTGATTTATTAAAATTTCAAAAATAATTTTCTCGAACGAATAAATAATTAAACTCGAGGAAATAAGTGTGATTAAAAGTAATGGAATTTTAAAGTCACGAGGAAATATAAACAAAAAATTCCTAATCACCACATTGTTACTGCCTGACTTTGATGTGAAGTCGCAAAATTTTGCAGTGCTTAACGCTGGTGAATGATTGTTTCATATATGACCAGTAATCAAAACCTCCGCTTACCCCCGTTCCTAGCAACTCCTTACTCGTATTCATCACAAACCCAATGCGATTTTCAACACAAAAAAGTTTTACCAATTTATAAAAGGTTTTGATCGGATTGTTTCAATTTATCACATTTTTGATGTGTTTTATTATTCAATTTGAAATATAATTTGAGTTTCGCCGTTAATCAAATATTTCAAATTGTCTACATCAATTCAATCGAACAATCAAATAAAGTGAATTTTGTTTTAAATATATGAGAATAGTTTAAATTTTTTGAAAACAGGAGATTTCTCCGTGTTGATTTATTTTTCTGATTTATTTACGCGTAGATGCTGATGAGTTTTTTTCACTTCTGACTATCAATCATACTTCTGAGCTTTCAGTGAGTCGAAAAAAATTCCCTTCTCATCTTGTAGGTAGATAATTAATACAAGCATTTAATTGAAGCATTTTCAATATTTGTCTCAGAACGTAACATCTACAGGGATCAAAGGTTCATTTAATAAAACAACTTCATGTTCTTGCTATGGTAATACAATCAAATGGCGAGCAGTTAAATAAATATTGACGTTTCGCATGATATCATATATAGACGAACTCAAAAATCAGTTTTCGATATCATCAAAAGCTTCTCGAAGGTTCGTGACCCAATAGCTCACAACACATCATGAAGGAGAGGTTCGAACTTTATTCACCGTGTAATGTGAATTTTCCAATCGAAAATAGTTAAATTTAAGTTATTTTGAGTAAAATGTATTGAAACCTTTTACCATCTTTTTAATTTAAATCATGTTGGTGTTATTTGGTTTGTTTGCTTGTTTTGTGGTGATAGTTGTGGGCATTAATTCTACTCACGAGTAGGGTGAGATTTTACGAGGAAGGATCGATACAGCGGCACAATAACTGTGTACTTTCACAGCTTTTCCAAGCACTATTAATTGTACAAGAACTTTATTAAATAGAATTCATTTGAATTATTTTGAAAACAAGCTTGATCACAGTGCTGCAAATTCAATCATTGTCTGACGAATTAAAATCTTTCTATAAGTCGTGACAATGATTTTGAAGCATCGTTAACAATGCACACACAATAGTCCGAGGTGATTTGTCATAATGAAATGTATTCAAGAGTGAGTGATGGAAGTTTTGAAAGCAGATAGTTGGATAGATTGGTATTGAATGAACGAATGGATGGGAATTTTGATTTGGGTAGATGGATGCAAAGTTAAATGAATGGATGAATAAACATATATTATCGGAACGTTGGATGGATGGGTGAACGAAAAGATAAAGAAATTGTTATATAAATAAAGAAATAGCTAGGGGAATAGATGAATGGATGAAGTGATGGATTCATGGGTAGATTTATAGATGGATGGATGAGTTAGAGGATGAATGCATAAATGGATAGATGGATGAATGGATGGTTAGATGGATAGATGGATGAATGAATGAATGGATGGATATATGAATCGATGGATGAATGAAGGAATACGTAAATATATTGGTGATTGAAGGCCTAAATCCTTAAACACGGAATTGAGAAGTATATAAACGATAAAACAAATAGACAGCTTGTTATTATTGCCATTCAAAGGCTCGGTAACTGAGAGACGTGGAGATCTTATAATTCAAATTCCACTTTTGAACAAACGCTTCATTTGAATTGTCATACCAAAATTTGCAATGGCTAATTGTGAAAACAAAACGTGCAAATAATTGCCAAAGATTTCAGCTTCCATGGGAAAGGAGAAGCTTTTAGGTAAAACTGTAAAACTAAAATTTTACCCAATAATGTGGTTTCATGAAAAATTAAATGTAGGTCAAGGATGGAATGAAAAAAAAGAATTGAGATTTATTGACAACTCGAAAAATTTAGGCACGAGCATGCAGAAGTATCCGTGATGCCTGTTACCTGGATGATATGAATCGTTTGAGTGCAAAATTGAAATTGAGCTTAATGCAGTTTTTAAACGAAAAATAATTTTTCACTATAATTTATAGTGTTAAAGATACTTTTTTCAACTTTAAATAACTAAATAAAAGCATTTTTTTTTCGATTTTTCATTTAAATTTTAATAATCTTGATGGAAGCAAAAAAATAAATTTTCTATCAGCCAAACCCGAGAGAAACTTAAGCGAAACTCAAGCGAAACTAAATATTACCACAAAACCTCTTAAAAACTCCACGTCAAATTAATCTTTGTGCCAAAGTAAGTTGATAAATCTACAAAACATCAAGCGTTAGTTAATTTCTAGTAAAATTTCAGCATATAAACCCACCTGGCTTTATCGCTCACCTCAAGGATGCCATTCGTTTGCCCAGGGCGTCTTTAACACCGCGATAAAGCTCAGCTTCTGTTTTATATTCCTTCATTTAATTTTTCAGCATTCAGTCGCTCGTCTTCCCTCCACTTTAGCTCCTATCTCCCACTTCCATCATGGCAACTTCAGCATTTTGTTGGCGCAAAAATTCTTTTTTTTTTTCAAATAAATGTATTTCGTCTATTTATCTTATCACAAACTTTAACCTCCGTTAAAATATCTATCCATCATTCTTATATGTATTTTCATACAAGCTTGTATGTGCTTCTATAATTTCAAATGTTACTCTCGCATCAGTTTATTCATCAGTTATCCACTTAATCACAAAGAGAATTGCACAAATTTGCAAAAGTTTCAGAAACTTGGAAATCTTTTGAGCGTTGCTTAAAGCATGGCATATAAAAATTAACTGAACGATATTTGATAAATCATTGTACTCGGTATCATTACCCAATCAACAGGAAGCTTTTTCTACTTTAATCATTAGACGAAATTTGTAAGTTAATATCAACTGCCATTGTTCAAAACTTTTATTTCATTCAGAAGCAACGTTAATTTAAAAAATCCAGGAATTTCATTGCCAATTTGAAAACAACAAAAATATTCTAGTGTTGAAAATAGCGTTAAATTTGAAATTATTTGGCAAAGATTAATTAATTACACATGAACTTAACAGCGCTGCAAGAAAATTTTGAATTTTTTTTCGACGTTTGCAACAAAGATTGTGATTATTCATCATTAGAAAATTACAGAAAATACTATTTTTCAGAGCCTGATTTGGAGAAATGATTGGAAAAGTATTTATGAAAAAATAGTCAAAACTAAAAAATCTTCTAACAAAAACAGTTTCTTTATTTGAATACAAAAGTAAATTTCTTTAGAAATTAGGAAGATATTCGAACTTACAAATGGTTTCTAGGAACATTTGTTGGTTCATAATAAAAAATATAATACTAAAAAGGTTTCAATTTTCTGAATATAGTTTTAAGAGATTTTTAAAGATTTAAAAAAAATATTTTTGGATACAATATTATGCTTAAAACCCAAAAAACTGTTAAGCATATTTTACATAAAACATTCTTGAAGAGAATATACAGTGTGATTAACCCATATCTGGCATTCTGTAATCTTGAGTAGTTGGTCTTATCAGCAATCATTTCAAATGATTTCTATAAGTTTTCATCACATGAAAAGATAAAGGCGAGTACAAGATATTTGAAGTTTATAAGCCTTTCAAACGTGCCGAAGCAAACAACCTAACATTATAACCTCCCATAATACCTTTTTGATCGATTCTCAAAGCATGTAAAATTTTCAGACATTTTATTTTATGACTGAAAATAAACGATTAAATGAAGTATTTATATTTAAAATTATTTGTTTCATGCGTTACCTAGTTGTTTTGACTTTTATAAAACATCATTCTCAACGCATCATAACGTGCATGTGGCAATTTTTTTTTGCAGAGATGACCAAATGTCGATAGTTACATTGAGGAGTAATGGTAGGAGTTTCATCGATGCAAGACTTTAAAAACTTTTTTTCATTAATTTTCTTCGAACTTATCTTATCAAGGAACTTCAAATTATATATTTATTTCGAAGTTATAGTCTACAGGAATTGAAACGACCGACAGAACAATGCTTTTTTTTGAGAAAATGTGCATGACGATGAATGATAAATGATATTGGAAACAGAGATAAGAAAAAGTTACATTTTATAAAGCATATATTCACACTGTTGAAAGATGATTGTTTTCATAGAGAATAATAAAAACACAGATAATGATTACGTGGCAGTAAAGAAGCTTGTTGTTACAATCATTTAGTAATAAATAAAAATTAAAACGTCACTTTGTTATCTCAGCCATCTTTTGTAACTTTTTCCTAGCTTGTGATCTAGTTTTAGTTTACTGGTTTTGTTTGTTTTCCATCTTTATTTTTTAAGCAAAAAGCGCTTGGTGGAAATTAAACTATGAACAAAAAATCAAAAACTTTTCAAAGTTATAGCTCCCACATATGATAAAGTACAAGAAGAAGAGATTTTTAAAAAGAATTTTGTTTTAAGTGAAATTTTAAAAAGTGCATTAATGTCAAAATTTTTCTTGAATAGTCGAAATGTCTTATTTGAAGAATAACTACAAAGTTGCTTTTAAATGCTTTCATTTAGTCAAAAGTAAATGTTAAATACATGCGAAGAATGTCAATTTTAAATATTATTTTTTTTCTTAATTTTAAAGGAGAAAACTGTTTCACCAGAGGCTATAAACAAAAATTTTAAGGTTAAAATGCTAAAAAACGAAAATTTTCAAACAAGTGTTTTAAATAAATTGTTTAAAAATTCAACAAATTCCAGAGATATTTTTTCAATAGAAACAACACTACCCAGGTTTTAAAAAGACATTCTGGCAAGTAATTGCTTTGGATTGTGCTTACCACTGCACTTCTGCGGTAGTGAACACCACTGTACTTCTGCGGCTGTGCCCTTTATTCACCACCATTATTTATGCTTCTACGCAAATTAAAGGCATTTTTATCAATTCAAAAATATTTTTTCCACAAAGCATAAAAATGCTTTGAATAGGTTTTTCTGGGAATATTTTATAATTGTCTTATTGATTAGTTGTTGCTTCATTGTTACGTCTTTCATAATACTTCCTTTTATTGATATTTTTTCAGTTAGATGTATATTTTATTGTGCCCGTTTTCATAAAACTTTGAAGAAATAATTTTCAAGTTAATGAAGCTAATGCAACTTTACAGCTGTAGTGAAATCCGAAAGATAAGATAATAAAAATAATTAAAAAGAGGCTGATTGGTTGATGGTTTGGAAAAATGTATTTTGACTTGATGTGTATATCAAAAGTGTTCAAAAGTTTGAACTATGAAAAGTTTTTTAAGATTCAAAAACATGAAAAATAAAAATTTTTTGATTCAATAAAAACAGATAGAGCAAAATTCATCATTTGATTGAGTACTTGTGTAAACAATAAAGAATTTTTTCAAATATATCGTGAAACAAGGCTCGAACGTTTGGAAAATAAAATCACTTGAGGCAAAATAGAATCATTATAAGACATGTTATACTGATTAGTGGATATACATTATTCAGTTTGAACAAAGCTACTGGTATTATACTTGGAAAAATTCAATGTTTTCAACTTCAGCTGTCATGGAAGTTTCTGGGCTTTTGGTTTTAAACTATATTTTGAAAGAAAAATTTGACGATAAATTGGTTAAAACTAAGTTTGACAAATAATTGGCTATTTGAAACATTTAGTTTGATTGGTTTGATAGAATTTGTTTGAATAACCTGAAAACGCAGATTTTTAAAGTGAAAACTACCTCAAAAGTAAACAAGTGCTAAGTTTTTTGAATTTGCAGCTATTGTAGATTGATGAGAATCAAGCCTCTCATAAAATAAACAATTTTTTTATATTGAAAAAATAATTTTTTTCAATTCTATTTTGTTTTTTTAGTTATGTAGCTAAATGAAAAGGTTAGATTGAGAGATTTGAGAGATTAACTTCGACGTTGCTTCTTAATAGGCGGTACGATCTCAATATTGTAATCATTAAAATACTATTATTTTGAGATTTTTCTTCATTTTCAAGTTTTACACTCGCGCACGTTTTCCTTGAATAAACTTTCATGAAAGAGGATTCATTAAACATTGAATTTTGTGTTTAGAAAGCTTTAAAAAAGTCAATGAAAGCTCGAAAGGTGCTCGAAGGCGTAATTGGGGATTATTGAAAAGTTTTATGATGATTATTCCATCCGCTCAGGGTGGCATTTGGTAGCAATGTATCCTTTACAACTCTTTGGGGCTGCCTACTAGCGCTTTAAATTTCTAATTGATATCTAAATGGGATTTCTTGGAAATGGATTTGAAGTAATTTTAATAAAATGACAATCTTAATGAATATTTGCAGGATTAGTAGTATGGAAGCTTCCAGTATTGAAAAAGCTTTTTCACGATCCGAAACAATCACTTTTCTCCCTCATTCTCATCATCACCCGGCATCATTTCTCATAACGTCCACTCAATCTCTTTACTCTATCTCCATTCTTTCTCCGTCATCTCTTTTACAATCTTCTTCGCCTACATCTATTATAACCATTCTCCCAACTAACAATAATTTTTCTAAAAACGACTCAAATGGTGAATCTCAAATTGATAAACTTGCTTCTCATAATTCCACTTTCGAATCGCTTAGTACTTCTGATACTGTTAAGTTTTCAATTACAACTTCTCATCCAATCAATCACGGAAAAAATGATCTGAGCAAAAACAATAGAAATGTTTATAGCTCCAATAATGATTTTATTTGTAACGATATTTCAAACAGTATTGCAAGCATCAATACCACTTGTATTGTGAACAACACTACCAGTAGAAATAGCTCCTCTGATTTATCTCACAGGCCCTTTAAACAAAAAAATCTTACAAATTCTAACTATGCTTTTCTTCGTTCTATACTACCACATCAATCAAAAAATCTTCAATTATTGTCACCAGCAACGCCGTCAATACTACTGCCTCAAAAACTCCCTACTGCCTTGAATGTTTTTCCAACATCAAGTAATCACTCTCAGTTGCAGTCTTCAACACCATCATTATTCGATACAACATCCCTTTCAGTTGAAGTTAACAATAACTCAAGCAGATTATCGGCTTTGAACAATCTCCAAAAGCCAAACTCATTGTATAACTCACACTTTTCTAAAAAATCTCCAACAAACTCAATTACATCATCTTCACTTTCTTTTGAATCATCAACAATGTCTTACCACAATGTATCACCATCCTTCTCATCAACACCATCATCTTCTCTCTACTTCCCACCACAAACAGTGGCGTTATCCCCCTCAACATCGTCACCATCACCCCCATCATCCACATGTGATACATCTTTTCTTGAAAAGAACTCACCAAAAAAACAACAAAAAAAATTGAAAAAAAAATTCGCTTCCAAAAAAAATAAAAGTAAAAAGTCAAAGATTAATATTAACAGCATGAAACCTAGCAAATTTACATATAGTTTTCCAACAACTTCTGCAACAGCGAACACTACTACTGTTACAAGCACTACGACACAGCCTTACAAAAATAACTACATGACACTACGCCAAAACGTTAAAAAGTATGATTTTCTTTTTTCGAAAACTTGATAAGCAATTTTAAATAATTTATTTTGTCTTTACCTAAAAATAACAGTCTTTTTTAAAATTTTTTTCACTATAGATTCGTTTTTGTTAATTTGAGAATTTTTTATGTTTTTAGAGTGTAAATTGAGTTTTATTTTAACAATTCTTCTCTTTTGTTGATAAATGAGGTAGTCTAAGTTCTTTCTGGTTATAATTAAGTTAAAAACCGATAAAATAGCCATTTTTCTTTTTTATTGAGACAATAATTCTTTTTATAAAAGATGCTTTAAATTTTGTTGCTTAAAAAATTCAGACTCAGTTCGTTAAACATTTAAATTAAATTTTCTTTGAAAACTTATTTGCTCAACGATTCACATAATTCACATCAACCGCGTGCTTTCATTAACTTCAAAAGAAGATTGTGATAAAAACGAGTAGCAATGCATATTTCTCAATGTGTTTTATGCGTCTATTAAAAATTTCAAAACTATTATTTGGTCGATTTCACATTTGAAGTTGATTGTTGGCACTTAAATACTAAAAAAGATCTTTAAAATTAACTCAAAACTTTCATACGTTCGTGTGTTCATTAATATGTTTCAATCTATCAAACGCTTCAAAATTTTTTATAAATCTAAAAAATTTTAAAATTTAAATCAATTTTAATAAAATCTATGTGAGTTTTTACCCGAAAGTTAACACAAAAAAGGTTATTTTAGTTGGTTCTCAGCTGGTCAAATGGTGCCATTGCTTTTGTCTCTATTGTTCAAGACCGTTTTGTACTTTCTTATATTAGTGCTAATTTTATTCTCTAGTTCGTTTTAATTTTTATTAAATTCTTCGCACTATTATTCGAAAATATTCGGTGATGAATTGTTTTGTAATTTTTATTTTTGAAAATCTTGATGGAAATTCTATTCCTAGCCTTGTATTAAATTTTGTAATACAGTCTTCTATAAAAATTGAATGTTGTGTCAAATAAAGAAACATTTATTCTGACGACAATTACTGATATTTCCATAAACAAACAGTCTTTGACAAGCAAATAATGCTAAAAAAACATTCGCACAAAAATATAAAAGAATTTAAAAAGTTAACAAAAAATGAAGATTTTAATATTGAAAATATTTGTATCTTTTTGTTCATACCTGACCAACGCAAAACTCTCAAAATGTTGAATATTTTAGTAGTAAAGGTTTGAATTTCCTCATAATTCCATACGCTTTAGATATAATATTTCCAAAAATAATTTCTTTCCGTTTAGATACATTATATTTACTAATTAGGCTTTTTTTTTGTTTTTATGATCACTTTTCCAGATTTATCCTTTTAATAATTATTTCAATCATTTTTATTCTTTTTTAATCATCATTATTGCACAAATGGTTTCATTATACATCTTAATGCAAGGAATTATTTAATTAATATCATCAGCTCGACAAGGAAGCATTAGTCCTATCGATCTGCATCTATTTCTTTTCCTTTGTCGAAATTTTCAATGCTTGCTTATTAGTCTATCATTGGCTACTTGCTCAATACATCTTTTTTTGCTTCAAAAAAAGCACAATCTAGTTAAGTATAAGAAAATCAAATCAACTGACTTGGTTTGATGATGAGGAATCTGATTTTGAACATTTAAAAAAATTTCATTTAAAAATAAGAAAGCCTCTTGAGTGATTGGCCCACTATTTGATTAACTTGCGGATAAGTATTACTTCATATAATGTTTCGCTAAATGTGTTTCCAGATGCTTGTATATCAACTAGGTTGTCATATATATAATGAATTTTTTATTAAGTAAAAATGTGGAAAAAAACACACAAAAATTTTTTTCGAACTTTTTTGCGTATTATGTGAACTGTTTAAATATAAACGCTTAACCTGAAAAACTAAATTTTTATTTTCTCAAAAGCTTTCTTTGAATATTAAAAAATTTCCATTCTTTGTTCTCACTCAAAAATCAATATGTACGTTGAAATCTAAAACTATTTAATACATAGCGGAGCTATAAGGCCAGCCTATTTTCGCTTTATCTAATATTGCGTGACTACCCAGCATGCCTTTCAATGGCATTCCTATGTAAATATGTACCTATGCAAATTTATGAATATGTAATTATTTGTTAATATATTTATGATTATATTCCTATTATTAAAAACTCATTTCTTTTTAAAGCCTCAAAACCCGCAGTCTCACACACAAATGGCTACTTTTGATGTGATCTTTTGTACAACGTGCTGAAGGCATTTATATTTTATATCACTTTTAATTATAAAATTTTTTAGATCTTGTATTTTTTGTTTTTCTATGAAACTATTAAATGTTGTTTGATGTGGTCTGCGAGCTTAATGAAGCTTACAAAAAACAATTAATTTAACTGGCTTTTTCTAACGTCATTGAAAAATAATTATTGAACAAATGATTTGAGTTTTGAATTATATTGAAATGATTTTAGAGGGTAGTTTTTGCTTACAGTGTATGTTGGAGTGGATTTTGCAAGACCTGCTTTGCACAGAATTTTATTACAGCTTATTGCTTGTAATCTTTTAATTCAGTTTGACGTAGTTATTTTTTGACTCTATTTTTTAAGTTTTTTATTTCATAAATAATTTAATATTATTTTGGTGACTTTATTTTTATTAGAAATTCAAGTTTTTTAGTCTCGTTTTTGATCATCTTACTTTTTCGATATTTTGTTTGTCAATCATTTGATCTATTGTATTTTTGAATAATTTCATTATATTATCTATAACCTCAATTGATTTATTCTTTGAAATATGTTCTTGTTTGAATGAGATTAATTTTTTTCTTCAAGGTCCAACAAAATTGATTCTCAACACAATCAACCTTTAACGTACGATTAAAAACTTGAACAAAAATTTTTATTAAACAAAAAACTAAAAAAAATTTTAAATGCCTTTTTCATTCAAATTGGCGGTTACAACGGCATAAAACCAATACAAGAATGATTGAAGAACGAAACAAAACACAAAATGCTTTAAGATATAAACCTTACGAATGCAAGTCAACAAAAAAACCAAATATATGAATGAAAACATTGATACCTCATTTGTGAAACGTAAGTGAAACTTTGCTACAAAACCTAATTTAAATGAAGTAGCTTGAAAAAAATGGAAAAAGCAATTTTCTTTGAAAATTTTATAAATCACGCTTCTTTCAACTAAGGGGACTCCAAACAAGCACGCCATCTGTTTCACTTTTGATTTTTTAAAGTATTTTCATTACCTCTAATCACTATGTCTTGTTCACTCTTAAGCAAACAGAAAATAGATGAGTTGTTTAAAAGTAGAATTAAAAGAAAATATCTAGTGATTAAGTCTTTGAAGGCGCTCAAGTGGATGCATTGTTAATTAAGAAAGTCTTTGTGTAGATTTATGCGTAGTCATTAAAAAATTAATTATTTCGAAATAATTTTAATGTAATTTTCTGAAAAAACATTTTTTATGTTTGAGTGACTTGTGTCGTGATATAAAGTAAGTCACGATTATGTGAATCTTTAGTTTGCAATGCTGTGCTTGGTTTTTGTTCCCTTCACACAACTCCAAAATTGATCAAAAAAAAGATTTCAAACTAATTTCTCTTCTCCAAGCTGCATGCATGCCGGCAATTTTGTTGCTTGCGTTCCGATTACATAAGTTTTTCCTCTTTAAAACATCCCAGTATTAGATTTTGTTCTACTTCAAAAGTCACAGTGGTAATGCACAAAAGCCAAGAAAAGTAATGACTTGGAATAGCATTTATTAAATTTGTCGATACAAGATTGTATCAAAGCATAAAACTTTAGAAACTCATAATATAGTAATAACCAATTGAAAATCTGAATCTTTCATGCGATTTATGGCTGAGTGCCTGGCAGAACATAAGCACACCATCACAAAGGCATAAAGCATTGGTTCATGTGGCTACATAAACTAACGTACAAACAAACACATACTCGCACACATAGTCGTTATCCAAATGCATTTGGGCGTGGCGGTAAGTTAGTGCAAAGCAATATAAAGAGTATCGCCGCGCATATCAACCATACATTATCACCTAATCTTTATTATATAACTATTATCCCCTTAGTATCTGGAATCTTTATCAATCGAATGTCAGCGATAATTGTTATGGATTTGGGCAATTAAATTTATGGCTAAAAAATTATTTCCAAGACTTTGGGAAGCAATTTTCTTGCAGAGGCCTCACACGAATGCTATTATTATAATAAAAATTGTCGTGGCAATAATCAAAACATTATATCAGTTATAAAAGCACTATTGAATGCCTATTATTATAATTTGTCACTGGTCGTCTGTATGAGATATGGCATTGGCATTCACTATATTGGCTTAAAATCTTTTTTGATTAAAAATTTTGTCAGCGATTTTCATTTATTTTATAATAGATGCACAGAATAAAACAAAAGAATTTTTTCGATTGAAAATCTTTTTTTGGGTATTATTGAAGATAATTTTTTCGTAAAATCACAATAAATTTGAATGGAAACATTGGATAAAAGCAACTTCCTCTAGCATGTATCTCCACGTGCAATATGTAACAACATGGAAATTTTAATTGTGAGAGGGATTGGCGAAGAATGAACATAAAAGAGGCCAACAATGACGATAATGGTAATGATGAATACAAAAATGACGATTATCATGCCTATAAACCCTTTTATAACAACGATATAACGACCAACTAATAAAGATCCAAGCGGGTTCATATTTCAGGATTTTGTTCTTTTGAATTTCTTTGGAAAGTATTTTTTGAAAATGTACAAATCAGCGCAGGGTTTAGCTATTATTATTTTATGTAAATAATAAGAAAAAGTTTTTCGCGTGTATATTGTTTCAATTTTTTTTATAGAATTTTCACGTTTAATTTTTAAAAATTGAAAAGAGTTTCTTCACTACAACTTACTACGCATAGGTACGCTCTCATTAACCCCGCGCCATAAACATTTTAAATTGAAATTTTTTCAAAAATTTTTTATTGATTTTCTTCACTGAAATTCAAAATAAATTATGTTCTCGTGTTTTTATATTTTGATTTTTCAATTTCAAGTACTTTAGCTCAGAATTTGATTTGATTAACATTTATGCTTGACAAATTTTATTCGGATTTATTTATGATGTATATTTGTTAAATACATATTTTTAGAAAATTTTTTCTAAAATTGTTTTTCATGATGTTGAAGGTTCTTTCAAAATGGAGTTCTCAAATCGAATAAAAAATAATTTGAGAAATATGGAATGATATGAAAAGTTTGGATCGTAATTCGAAGTTATTTTTGAAAAGTTTATTTAAAAAATAAGAATTTAATTCATGCTATTCCAGCTTTGAATTTCAAAATTGATTTTCGAGTTTTAAAAAATGTTATTTGAAAGAGGTTTAGGACAAATGTTGATTTTTAAAGGGTGGACATGCATTGTAACATCAAAAAGCCTTCTAATTCATTGTTATGAGGCGCAAACCGTAGAAAAAAATTAATTCCCTTCAAATCAATTAAAATAAAAGTAACTTTTTATTTCAAGTAATATATATTCATGACGAAGGATCGCAAAAACTAAGAAATCACTTGAAGATAATTAAGCTACGTCCTTCAGTGTTAAACTTGCAAGCTTAAGACATTTTGACCAATCTTCTGTATGATTTTAAAATATATCTTTTTTGTTTTATTCATCAGTAAAATACACAACATTAATTCAATAAATTTTTTGAATTAGCAAAAACCCTTCAGTGACATTCAAAACTCCAAAATACCGTAACAAAACATTAAACGACATAAATAACTTTGAAAATTCCCGTTCCTCCCACCCACTTTATCAAGCTTTCCAAGAAGGCTCTTTCTGATATTGCAATCTTGGATTGAGTTGATTGAATTAATTCTGAGAATAAAAGTACATAGAAGACTTGTGGTCGTGTGATGCGCGCGTACATTTACATACACAACTCACGTAAGAATCAATACCTTATCAATGCATACTTCTTTTTTATTTCTCCCTTATCATTCGAGTTTTTACAAATTGAAATAAAACAACTAAAAATTCTATTCAAAAGTATGACAAAGCATTTTCAATGATAACATACGTTTCAACAAAGCCACATGTTCATACACTCTCAAAAAAGTTGCAATAAAGAACTCCGAAGGAATGAAAGTTGCATGGGCTGCGCAAAAACGTCTGATGCGGAGTGTGTTTGATTTGCGACTTAAGAAAGTGGATGATTGTTTATTGACTGCTGATTTGCTGCACCTCGAGGGACCCCGCCAAAATCTTTGTCGGCTTATAACCGCAGAAAGAATAGAATGGCTTGTTTATGTGATTTTTTGGTAGCTTTGTGACGTCATTATTCCCTCAGTCGATGTTGTTTTTGTTGATGTTTTCGTGTTTGTCGTTGTTGATGTTTTAGTCGTTGTTGTTGCTGTTTTTTTTAGTATTTTTTTTGTTTTCGTTCTTGTTCTGTTTTTAGTCGATTTTGTTATTTATTCCTATGGTAGCTAACTGTTTTCACTGTTGATTTGTTGTCCTTCATTCTATTTTATCGATAAAAATTGAAAAAAAATTTTAAGCATCCAACTTAGATAATCAGTCATAAATCTTAAAGGCTTAATTCAAAATTATTCTACTCGATAAAAATTCCATGAATGACTCGTAATTTGATTTCTCAAAAGTTTTCATTGTTTCTAAAAGGTTTTTCAAACAATTTTTTTGAATTTTTCAGTCGAAAATATTCGTGACGTGAGCCATTCTGCGCTCTAGTCGTGTCAGGGGCTGATTGTAGCTTTGATTGAAAAATATTGTGTATGCATTTCGATGTATATATATTTAAATACATCCCAAGCCTTTTTAGTTATTTTTTATAGTTTTCTGAATGAAACTTTTGGAACGCTTAGGTTTATACTTGTTTTAAAACAGCATTTCAAGCCTGGAAATCTTTATTATTTTTTCATTGAATTATTAATTCAATAGTTGCTATGATTTTTTTATTGTTATATATATTTCGAGTCGATTGCTGCGTTATCTGTTACCAGCAAACATGCGAAGCAATTCTGAAAAGACTGAGGAGAATATTTTAAAGTCATATTTCATAGAAATTATTTTCACAAATGCAAAGTTTTTCTGCGATCCATTAAATTATCCAAAACGAACCATTGAAAATTATTTATAAGTGTTATAGGAAAATTTTGTAAGGTCCACATAGTTTCACAATGGTTTTTATTTGAATGCGCTTTTAAGATATTTGGAGATAACTTTTAAAAAAGAATTTTCTTTTTAATGCTTTTTATTAAACACATCATAAAGCTTAGGGTTTTTATTTCACAAATCATTAAACGCTCTATTTTTTATAAAAATAATCTGCCATAACAATCAACCTTTTAAACACGTGCTATATAAGCTAATTCAGTTTTAAAAACTTTTCAATAAAGTTAGTGTGAAGATTTGAGATTTGGGTCGAAACGCACTTAGGTATGAAAACTAAAAACACACTTGTTAAATTTTTTTCGTTATAAGAACTTAATTAAAATTTAAATTTTGAAGTATTATATAATTTATAAAAAGTTTCATTTTCAAAAACACGCGAAAACAAAATGGACTCTTATTTTGTGTAAACTCACTTAAAAGAATTTTTTCTAAAGGTTTGCGCTGTGATTGAGTAAAAGCATTAGAGCCTAGGTGAAATAATCTTTCATAATTTTGCGCATTGAGACTTGAAAATGATTTTCACAAAATCTCGCATCTCTAGCCGAGTTGTTATTATGAGGACCATAAGACTTATCCGATAACTTTTCAGAAGTTTTTGAATTAATTCTCCCACCATTATACGGCGAAGAAAAACTTTTTCCAACGAATATTTGATCGAAAAAATAATTTTAATCAATCCTGTGTGAAGTTTTGCGTAGAATTTGCAAAGATAATTTGTGCAGTAGTTGTTTTGTCTGATGCAGTGTTGGCACGCATAGGCTCCAATTTTCAATTATAGGAAAAAATGTTCAAAAAAAAGCTTTCAAATTTGAAAGTATTAGAAATTATTTTCCAAATAAAATGTTCAACTAATAAATAATATTTTCAATCTGTGCACAAACCTCCATATCCATTCATCATTATTTTTTGCTTCGTTCATTAATTTCATGTTTATCTCGATCAAGATTCTTCAAAAAATTTAATTATGTGATTACAAAATCCTGTATTAAAAGCGATGTTTCAGAAAGATTGAAACGGTTTCTATTCTCAACTTCAAGCAAACAAAACGAGTTTTTTAAATTAAATTATCAAAAAAAATTTAAATGCATTTAGTAGACAACTGGCAAAGGTTCAAAAGATAAGACCCCTAAAAAGACCGAATGACTGCAGTGTCAATGAACTATCAAGTCTTGCGATGCTTTTGGAATATTCCGTTTAATTGGAGTTTAAAAATTAGTTTTAATTAGTTTTTTTAATAGAAAGTTTCATTTTTATAGTGACTCATAAACTTTGAAAAGATAATATTCTTCAAAAACAAAACTCAAAAAAAATTTCAAACGAGTGACGAATGCATGAATTAACAAACAAAAAATAATTTAAATAAGATGGAAAGATATACATTTGGATGTATGGATGAATGAATGGATGGATGGATAAATTGATGGATGCATGAATAAATGGATGCATGGATGGATGAATGGATGGATAGATGGATAGATGGATAGATGGATGGATAGATGGATAGATGGATGGATGGATGAATGATAGATAATTGAAGAAACAGCATACAAGCACCTCGGGTCAAAATATTTCACATTTTAATTCGAATTGATGCGTCTAAGTAGGAATTATGGACGAACATTTTTCAAATTATATTTTCTAGTTTTTTATTATTGAAAAGTTTTTTTCTTTGCAAAACTTACTTTTTATAATCATATTATTCATCCTTACCATTATTTATGCCTATTATTTAGCAGATACGGTATTATTTATTTCTAAATCTGACTTAACTTCATTTATAGAAATTTATCTTTAAATTGTATATTCTTCTTTCTGTCAAATTTTTTTAAATTGGAATTGACGTGATTTCGCATTGCTTTGTTTTCAAAATTTCTTGAAATAGATTTTCTTGATCGATACCAAGCAATCTCTCTTTGGAATCTTAAAGAAACTTTCCAATGTTCTAAACATTTATTTTATACTTCTCTGAGATTTAAATTATTTCTCATGAAGCTAAAATTTTTTTCAACAAGAATAACTATGTAAAATCTTCATTTTATTAAACGGTCAAATAATGGAACAACTCAAAAGACTAGAACTCTTAAAAGTCTCGATGGAAACAAACAACTCAAGAGATCAATCATTGAATTACTTGAAAACTTTAAGACATGTCATTTTTCTTCATTACATTCTATTTAATTACACTACAGCAGACGACAAGCCTCAGTGGATGACCAGAGTTCTGCCACTCGCCACAAGACCAGAGAAATGAGCAAGCCTTTGAAACAATGGCTTTATAAGCACAGGTCATAACGAAGATTTATGAAAGATCAATAAATTCCTATATGATTGAAATAACCTTTGTTTTTATTGAAGCTGAAATAAAAAAAACTCAAAATAAATCATTTTTTGGATAGAAATTCTCCGTTATAATTTGAAAACATATTTTCTCTTAAGTACTTCATCAATTTTCAAAATTTTTTTTAGACTGTCAATTATTTAATTGGCTCCATCAAAAATTAGATTAAGTTATTCCACATTGAAAAAAAATTCTTTGATTATTTATATTTATTTGATTTTCGTAATCTTTTCCATCCAGAGACTCCCCTTATCCCACTCGTCAAGAGAAACAGCATTTATCTTTGCAATCCAGCATGACTCTCACTCAAGTTTCCAATTGGTTTGCCAATGCAAGGTGATTACATTTAAAACGTTTTATTGGCATCTATAATGTTGAGTATTATCCGAAGAAGAGTTAAAAAATAAATTTTTCACATGAAATACCAGGTATAACCAAGTGCAATTTTATTAAGTTTAAAATTTCATTAAAAGTTGACAATAGTTTTATGAGCTAAGAGTTAATCGTTTAGTCAATAAATCTGAACAAAGAGAAGCACAAAATTGCGATGATCCTTTTGTCACGGCATGCCCACACATGCCTCCCAAGTCATTCCACCCTCAACCATTCTTTCCTAAATGAATCAATTTTTTCATCTTCTATTACATCCATTGCTTTTTTAAATTTTTTCATCCAAGCAAGTGTCCAATGTAGGCATATGACGGTTTTTTCAATGATATTATTTGGCTGCAAAAATTCTCGTTCATTTCACCATGTTTTTTTGGGACAATGCCAGTTCTTTCCTTTTGATGGTTAGTGAAAAATATCCCTGCTATGATAATGTTTTTTCCACCTAGGTTCATGTGTGTCTAAAAGCACTACTCTAATTCTGTCATATTAATTGATGTTTTTATTTGTTCTTTTGTTGCTTTTTTGATTTATGAAAATTCCTTTGATCTGTCATTTTATTGTCACTTCAACTGTATCCTTTTTTTTGATGTTCCATACTAATTTTCAAATAAAAGATGGTATTTTCAAAACTCAAATTTTCTTTAATTTCTTCTTTTTATGAATGTATTTGCAGCTGATTTTTTGCGTTCACAATACGTTTGCAAGATATCGATAACTTCCAGCAAAAAGTACTTAAAAAATTATTTTTTTTCTTCTGAATCATTTTTTTGGCATATTTAAAGCATCATGACTGACTATTTTCAATCATTTTCTCAGCAATGGATGTGTGGCGGCATCAACGATATATCGAAAATAATAAACATTAGTGAGTAAAAATATATGCCGCCATGACAATTCTTTCCGCTTCCAAAAAACTTTTTAGTTATAATCAAACTCTTGTCAGAATTGTTATTAAGACACGTTTCAAACCTGCAAAAGGTTCAATGCTCAACTGTGCACTAGAATTTGCTTTTTCCGGGGTATTTCATCAAATTATTGAGATTTTAATTTTAAAAATTTAATTCCATTTATTTGATATTTTTTTATAATGCTTTTTAGGGTTTTAATGTTGTTTAACTTTATTTTATAGATTCTAAAATGTTTTTTCTCTTGAAGTTAAACTTCAATTGAATGCTTTGTTCAGGGATGATTCTCACCTCTCAAACATGAAGAGATCCCTTGTTTGTAATTGATAGCAATTTGAAGATTTATAACATTTCTATACAATTATTTTTATTTCTGCTCCACTTTTTGATGATTTATTTGTTTCAGAATCTAGAAACTGGTTTCATAATATTTTTTAAATCAGAAACAATGTTGCTATATTTTCTATTTCAACACTGTTTAGTTTAACTTTTTATCCATGATTTAGACCTTATAAACATAAGTTTGTCGAGTAATATATATTCATAAGTATGCTTCATTATAATTTCTTTTTTAGAAATCTTTCATAAATGTTTAAGCTCCGTTTTGCTTTTTTTTATAGTAAATTTTTAAACAGATGCCTTTTCACCGTTTCCTGTTATTTTCAACACGTTTTGGAGTTGGGTACTGGAAATTACAGTTTATGTTTTCATCGAAAAGCTCATGTATAAGTTTGGTCATCGTTTGAAAACATTTCAAGAATTTCGATGTTATTGAGTTTTATTAGTAATATCAGTTTAAAAACCCTTTAAGTTTCATTTGATATTTTCAAGACACAAATATTTTTCATACAAAAATTTTTCACTATTTTTATTTATACACTAAATTGTATATTTTTTACGCATCTATTAATTCAATCGACTTCTTAAACAACTTTCCCACTGCAGAACCTTGTGAGCAGCATCTCACGAACCTTTCATATTTCTTGCAAATCGATTATTTCCAGTATATGTTTTTTTTGACCTATTACTTGTGCTTATTTCAAATGCAAATGTAATGATAAATTTGGGAAACATGAAGCTTCTTAATAGCATTGATTTATTGACTGCTGGAGATTGGAGGCCGTTCCACAAATTTATGTGTCACGAGGCCGAATCCTACATCAAACAAACGTAAAAAAGCTTTTTTAATAAAACCTCACATCAATATTTCAGACGCAGGCTCAAAAACACTGTTCCGGGTCCTTCAAACCTCAGCTGGTCAAGTAGGGTGAAGCTTTACCAAAGGTTTGTTAAGTGCAACAAGGAGCTTGTGAGTTCAGATGAGTTGGAGAAAAGTGAAGATAGCGACAGTGATTTCAGTTTTTTTGAAGAGAAAAAAAATAGCTTCAGAAAATGGGATACAAATTTACTTGAAATGAATAGAGTGTCAGAAATAAATAGTGATGATGAAAATGATACTCACTATAGTTTCAAGAAGGAAGCCAGTTCAGTTGGGAATACTAGTGTGAGTGATGAAGTTGATGATGGAGCAAATGATATTGGTGATAAAGTGTTGAGTGTAAAAGACAAGGTCACATATGGAAAGAAAGATGGATGGGGAATGAATGGAGATGGTAATAAAGATGCTAATGATTATTTAATAAAAAACAACTTAAAGTTTTGGAGGTATTCTGGGAATATTTGCAGTTTGGAAAGTAAAGTGAAGAAAACAATGGCGATAGAAAACAAAAAAAGATATCAGGAAAAGAAAAAAAAAATGCTATCACGGAGAAAAAAGAAATTCAAAAAGATACTTGATGGGAACAAAAATAATCAAAAATTGTATGAGAGAAATCTAATCGGGAAGTTTGACGAATATGATTTTGATGAAGCTGACGATGAAAATTTTGAAAACAGATATTTTGCTGATAATGCAAAAAATATAAACAATAGAACAAACTTAAAAAACAAATTAAATTTGAAACAAGCAATAAAACAAAATAACGTGGGGGAAAATGATAAAGATGAAAAGATTTGTTATAAAAAAGAAAATTTTGAAAAAGGAAAGAATAAAGAAGAAGATAAAAGAGAAAATAAAGAAGATATAAATGAAAATGACGATGAATGGAGCTGCTGTCGGAGCAGTAGTGGTTTCTGCAGCGAAAACAACAGAGACGCTGAAAATTACGAAGGTAAATTACGCTTAAAACATTGATATTATCAGTATATTCTTATGACTTTCAATAGTTTTAATAATTTTTTTATATGAAATTAGAAATAAATTTTTGAATATAGCCATTTCAATAGAGATTGGCACGATTTTTTCTGTGTATATCTAGTTTATTTGAAGCAATAATCTTTTATATCCAACTTGTGACATCAAATGTCATTTGGAACTGAAAAACTTGATCATTATGTTTTTTAGAATTTTTTTTTTATTACATCCTTCAAAAAATGTCATTGTGCAAGTATTGAATTTCGAAAAATTTTGATTATTGAAAAGTAAACAAAGGTTAGGATTGTTGAGATGGCTATATTTCAGCGTTGCAATGGTTACCCAAACTCAGTTGAAACTATTCCTTTATAAATTTATCTATTCGAAAAGATTTCTATTTCAATAATGCAAGAGAATTGGCTTTTTGTTTATTTTTATAAGCTTATCGTTTCATATTTCTCTACTTCTAATTCAAAATATGCAAAAAATCTCAGCTATTGCTTGGAAAACTTTGCAAAAATCTCAAATTAATTGTGAAAAAAATTTTCACTGGTCTAAATTCAAGTTTAAAATTTTTTATGAACAATTAGAAATGTATAAATGAAATGAGTGCTCACTGCGTTAGAAAGTGAAAAATTTAGTTTAATTATTTTCAAAATAAGTTTAAAAACACAGTATTCTTTTGATGCTTCTTTAAATTATCAAAATTTCTAAAAACTGAAAAATTTTTCAAGAAGAATGATTGAAAAATTAATGAAGCGTGGATAGTTTTTAAATGAGTTTGAACATTTTTTCTTTTCAAGCTAAAACTTTCATAACAATAATTTGAAAAAAAATCTTAAAAATAATCTTTAATAAAAGGCTGAATGAAAAGGGCAATTTCCGCTTTGTGTTAAAAGCTTTAGCAAAATATAAAAAAAATTGTTAGAAACTTAATGAAACTTTCAGAAAACTTGTTTCAATAAAACGTCCAACTTTGAAACTCCTAGATAGGGTTTAATGGCTTTTTCATAATAATATGGCAATGTATGGACTATTAAAAAGATTTGAATTGATGCGAGATGTAGCATTTATTTAACATTTATGTTGAACTTTTGCGCATCCGATAGAAGTTTCAAAGTTATTCATTTAAACCTTCACCTACTTCAATCAATATAAATCCAACAAAGTAACAATTTACGATTACTTGAGATAATTTTCATTTGAATAAACAGATGTTAAGGTTTTAAGTATAACAAACAACTAAAAATGCTTTAAAATAAATTTAAAGGAGATTTGCATATAGGAACAAGCACAAAGTAGAAAAAAAGACATATAAAAGGAATTGAGAATGAAAAATACATACTTTGGAGCGGTAGTGACCGTTTTAATGAGAAAGCACTGCTCTGAGCTTAAAAAGGCCATTACGACCTTTTTGCTTTCTTTTATGCAAAACTTCCAAGTTTTATTTAATACGTTCAATTTTTCAGTTTGAGACTGCATGCGGTTTAGAGGTGTATGTTTTACTTATATCAATTTTTTTTTAATAAATTGGTTTGAAAAGCTTTTAATACTAGGTCTTTCCAATAAATTTTGATAAATTGATGAGCATTTTCAATTATTTGGAAAAATAGGGAAAAATGATTATGACAAATGTTATAACCATGCATTACTCAAATCAGTGGTTTTTTTTTAAATACTTCAAGATATTATTTTAATTCGTTATGTCTCGTTTGATCGGATTAACTTATAAAATTTGCGGCTTCTATAGTAAATCTGTTTCATTAATTTGACTTAAAGTTTTCTTCCTAAGTCTAAAATCTAAATTTATGAAATTTCATTTGAGTCAAAGAAGCGCTTATAAACGCATTAAGGGTTTATTGCTCATTAATTTAAAAATAAACTATATCATAAGTCGAAAGCAGAAGAAGAAAATCCCCATTTCCATAATAAATAAGCCACATCATAAATAGTTTTAAAGATAGCAAACCCTACGATGCTTATTATAAATGAGGTGCAAGAGTGTGCACAACAACACAAAGATATTTCAAAAGTATTAATTTCATGCTTCTTTATCTCCATCATTGTTTTTCATGATGCATACAAACTTACTCACTCTTTATTATCTAAATTCCTGCAATATTGCCACTGCCTTCAGTTTTTTGCTCTAATTTTTTCATGTATTCAAAGATGAAATACTAATGCAATTGCTATAACATCAAAGCTAACTCAATTCATCACTTCAAATTTCACTGCATTTATAATTTACTGTCATAGGACATAATTTATTCATTCAAACTCGCAGCCGCTTTTGTGTGGTTATTTAATTATGGAATAAAAAACTTTTAGTAATAAAAATTTTTTTTTGTTGAAGCTTTTATCTTTGATTACCCTTCATACAAAAACTCTCAAACCTTAAGGACGAGTCCTCAAAGAGTGTCAGTCATCAGATGTACATGCATGCAAAAACAGTAGTCATTTTCATGATAAAACCAGTTACCAATGTGCTAATAGTTCAAACAACTACATATATTTTGTTGAAACTGCATCTCCATTCAATGCAGCAAGCTCACCGATGAATATAAAATTTGAGAATTGTTATGAAGCCAATTGTAACAAAACAACTAAAAACACCAATGGACGTAGTAACGATGTTTTATTTCGTGAAAACGAACAATTGAAAATAAATATAGAAAAAGAACTCAATAAACAAGATCACTTAGGTGCAAAGCATTCAACTGAATCAAACCTTCCCACAACACCCAAAACAACTGAAGCTGTGCCCCCATCCACAACAAAGTCTCCGTTTGGAAACGTTTCTACTAAAGTGAAACGAACGATTTTGCAACGATATCTTAACGACACATTGCTACAACAACAGATTTCAAACTACCAAGATAAAACCACCTACAATGCTACAAGTGACACAAGCTCAACATTATTAAACGATCAATTCTCTACTCCTAACAAAGGAAACAAAATAAATAATACTGAAAAAAATAGAAAATTAATACAAGCAACACCTATTTCAAAACCTTTGCTCACTCTCACAAGCTTCAATCATGATCCAAAAAGCTCGCAAGCTTACAGTTTCTTTAATCCCTTCTCGAATGTAGCCTCCACATGTGTGAACCACAGCGTGTCAAGTGAACAACAAAATGAAAGGTTTGAACTAGCTATCAGTGCAAGAATCAAAAAACAAAATAATGAAAGAATAAAAAATAAAGAAGAAAACTTTCAAAAAAATAAGTATTTTGACTTATTTAAGAAACAACAGAGATCCACTCAAAATGATTCTTATGACCAAACTCAAAAGTCAATCAAAGAGCAGACAAGGCTTGAAAAACTATCCTATCTTGAAAGCGATTTTTTGAATAGAGATGATATGCCTAAATCTAATGATTTCATCAGAAGTTTTAACAAAAACTTAATTTTGAAAAGTAGAAACGTGAACCATTCTCAACTGAAATCCACATCAAACAAATCACAACGAACTGCACAAAAGCACACATCAAAACTGCTAAATACCACATTTAAAACTCATAACAATTCTTTTTCAAATTCAAAAAAGCATATAAACACATTCAAATATTTTAAAAAAAGCCACCACAAAAGAGGTCAAGGCACCAACAAACGAAACCCGCCAAGCATCGAGTCTCAAAGCAACTACCACTACAAAGCTTACCAAAGAAGCAATTATGATAAAAATGAAAATGACGATATAATTTCAAACCATTTGTGGAGAAAGAAAACTTGCGGCTCGATGAGTTCAAACGATTTTGAAGAGGTTTCTACCACATCCTCAACATCGCCTCGACGCAGCCCGTCCTGCGATAAAGTAGTCTTCGATGAGTACACGTGAGTGATATTTTTAGTCACTAGATTGTTTGTTTAAAATTTTTTTAAAGAAATTCAATTTTAGTCTTTAAAAATTGAAATCTGGCTTATTCTTTAACTCACTATTGCTTTGGAGATCTTAATGTTTTCTCATTTAGTATTTATATTATTATAACTTTTATTGATAATATTTCATAAAAATAATTTAATTTTCAGGGCTCAAGGCATGCATTGGATGGAGATCTCAGCCGCTCTCACCCTCACCCTCCTCGCCAACAACCACTGAACTACTTTGCAATTTGATGTGCATATTTTGAAATAGCATTATTTTTGTATTTTAGCATTTTTTTGTTTTATCAAAAGATTATAATGTTGTTTTTCCTCATGAATATTTTAATTATATTTTTGACTATTGAAATTTTTTCAATCGTTAGAATAGCCAAAGTAAAAACAACGTTTTGTGCTTTGACAGGTTCTTACTTTTTTTACTGTTTTGAGTCGTTTGTATAGTTATGAATTATAAAATTTTACTTTTTTAAAAATTTATTTTTTAAATTAACAATGACCTTGTCAATATTTGAAGGCGGGTCGTCATGAAGTTAACCTGATAAAGACTTAAAGCCGAAATTAATGAAATTTTATATACCCTTTTGTATAACAGTCTAATATTCACACATTGTATAAACTAAACGTTTAAAATTTTGAATGTAAAAATTCTTGATTAAAAAATTGAAGTTTAATGAGTAACTTTCAAGTATGTGCGGCCATTGTATGCAATGCTGACAGATGTTTTAAAAGATCTCATGTTAATTTATCCTGCAATATCTAAGTCATTCGAGTCATTCAATTGGTGGCTGAGCATTCATCTTTCTAGTTATTTATTCATTTTCAATTTTTTTTTTAAATTACGTTTATAGTTTATACTTTTTAAAAATATTTTTTATGGTTATGAAAAATGATCAAACCACTTTTTTATGTAAAAATTCGAAATACTCAGTTCAATATTGGCTAACTAACATTTTCAATCGTTTTCAATTATTTATACATTAGTAAAACTAAGCCATCTCCTGCATTGAGCTATCAAGACGCATTTTGTCTTTCGTACTAACCGCTACTATTAAATTATGAGTTTCTAAACGAATTTAATTTTTTGTTACTTCAAGTTTTGTCCAAATTATGAAAATTTTTAAATGTTTCCTTTTATATTTATTTCAATATAATATTATTGTCTTTGTTGAAGTTGACTGGCATTTTGAAATGCAACATCGTTGGCGACAAGTTCATTTTCAATCAATTATATATCGCTGTACATGCTAGCTTACTATCCATACTCTCGATAGTTTCATTTATACAATTTTATATATAAAATTTCAATGAAGTAATCAATTTTTGATAGTTTTTTCTTATAACCACATACCTTTTTAACAAGAAAAAATAGTTTTTGATTTTCAATTTTTAAACTAATAGAAAAAATAAATAGAAAATTGTTGTTAATATAAAGTTTATTGTAATAAAAATTTATTAAACACACTCATTTATTTTAAAAAACCTACTCGAGTTTTAAGAATTTTGAAATATAGAATATATATTTTCGTTGAAAAAAATAAATTTTCTTAAGAATTGACCTTAAGGGAAAATCACGTACAACATAAACTTGAAATTCAAAACTCAAAAGAAATAATTTTAAAATTTTGTTTTTAAAATATTTATTTGCATCACAATGTACCTGAAGGTTGCATGAATAGCACAAGAAACAATATAAAAATTCCCATTTATAGTCTTAAATAATGTGTCAAATAAACACGGATTTATGATGCATTAAAAACAAAAAAAAATTATGAACTAATTTTAAAATTATGTCATTTTTTTTTCATTTTTTAAAAAAATTTTAATTTTACCTATTTTTTAAATAACTTTATTTAGGCGTTTAGTTGTACGTTTCGTATCTTAATTATAATATTAATATTACAACGTTTTGACTCCGCCTCAAGTAGTTCTATTTTTTATTGTCTATAACGTTTCTGTATCTCGTTTTTTTGTGTAAAGCCTTGCTGAAAAATTTCGGATAAAAGTTTAAAAAAAAGGTGAGTCAATATAAAAAAATCAGCTAATTTTTATCGCTTATAGCTAACCCTGTTTAGTAAATTCAATTTTTTATTTTCTTCACACCGATGGAGTTTAAAGCAATGCTATAATATCTTTTCGAATCAAATATAGTTTTATTGGCTTCCTAGTTTCGGTCTCGCTTTAAGCGGCCAATTCATTGTTGGTCAGATGCTACACTGTCTAGAGTTTTTATCGAAATACAACTCATAAAATCACGAACTTAACTGTATTATTTTATCTTGACCATGAAAAAATTTAAAAACAATAATTTAGTAATTTCATAACGTTTAATCAATTGACAATTTTTGTTTAATAGCCAAAAAAATTGAATGGTTTGAAAAAAATATTTTTATTTTTGTATCAATTATGCGTCGATTGAAGGTTAAATAAATAAATAAATTTTCACGTTTCGTCATATTGAAAATTTGAATAATTATCGGCTAAAAGCCACCATTAAATGGGTAAAAACTTCTGTAAAGGCCTTCAAGTTATGTATTAATATACATACAGTTTACACCTTATTAGAATTGAGCGACAGGCCTTGGATATATGTTTGACCAATCAAATCGTTTTTTGCTTTTGTACTATTTTAAGATGAGCATGTGACCCACAAAAATAAACATTCTTGTACATTTTAATACATCGTTTAAAAATGAACATGAGGTTTGTTTGAAAAAATCTAAACTTTAAAATTTTCAAAATAAAATTAAATTTGGATTTCTATATATAAAATCACCAAAAAGTTTTATCAAGTTATAAAGATGCATTGGGTTTATATGCTGTTGCACTGTGCCCATGTCTTGATAGTTTTGCTATCTATCTCATGAAAACTACAGCTATTTATACTTTATCTTCATAATTATTTCTTTGCACATATGTTCAATTTTGTGTTGATCTATGGTTGAGCTGTCTGGATGATTTAGAAATTCAAAATATTATATTTTTGGCTCAATAAATCAAAAAAAAAATGTTTAAATAACTATTTTTGATAATTCTAATCTTAACAAAAAACAGAGTTTATTTTTTTCTAAGCTCTCATAAGTGTTTTTATTTACTTACAGAAATGGTGGGATAGCTGGTGTATTGGCAAAATGTCACTATGCTCCTAATACACCCCCCTCTTCAAACTTCCCATCCCCTGTTCATTCAACCTTCCAGTCATTTTACTAGTGTTATCAGTAGTTCGTCCTGCAACAATAACTTAGAAGATTTAGTTTCAAAACGGTGTACTTTGAATACATATAATAATAATTCATCTAAATATTGTACATATGATATTGAAACCACATTGAAGTCTCAACAAGGCTCACAAAACAACTTGCACAAAGAAAATTTAGAGGATACTTTCAATGATCACCTTTCTGACAACAATTTTAGAATCAATTTGTCTCCTTCCACTCATTTAATCAGTCATCATCTTTATCAATTTCAATCGAATACATCTCAACCAATATCCATTGTAAATCACTTAAAAACTGAAAAAATAACGAGATTAAAAGCAATGGCCAACAACCCATACAGAGACCCAAAGATGGGTCCTCTTCATAAAGTTACCATTGATTTGATCCACACTTATAAACACATTAATGAGGTTAGCTTCAATCAATATTTTTTGTAACCAACTTTTATATAGATGATCTTTTTTGAAATATTTTTATCTAACATGATGTTTTTGTTGAAATGGCTAAAAAGCTATAGTTTTTTAAATTAATTTTTTTAATATAATCTCAATATCAAGTATGCAAGGGTTTTATTACAAAGGTAAAAAAAGTTATAATTTCTGATATGTTTAGATTTGTCATAAAGTTAGCATAGTAAGCATTTTTATATAAATAGTATTTCTATTTTTATTAAAAAATTTCTTTAAATTTATGTTTTGTATTTTATAATTTATAAATTTTTAGTTATTACAAGCTTTCATAAAAAAATAAAGTTTTTATTTAAAAAAGTTCTTTTAACTGAGTAAGTCATAATTCATTATGTTTCATTTTTTTCATCATTTGGTGTAAGTTTTTGCCTCTCTCAGTAGACATTCTTAATGCATTCTTTTTCAAAAATACTTTGATAATGTATAAAAATTATCTTCATCTGAATACCACTATTTTTAAGGAACATGAAAAGTTTCATCCTTGAGAAGTGTGCTTATTGAGTTGAGATGTTCATGACTGTAAATATGTTTTTCAAATTTGTTTTGGATTGTTTGACTATTAATAATATTATCACATAAGACTTGTTTTTACTACTTGTTTTAAAGCATTCACAATACTTATACCTTTTCTCGTTTTCATCTTTTTATTCAATTACATCCTAGTTTTAAATTTGCATAAAATCATTGAAGGATAGGAATGTATTTAGATAAATATTTTGTGATCAGGTTATTAATATGAATCATATAAATGATATTGATTATCAGGTATATTATGCAAGGAAAAAAGCTCGAGCAGAAAAAAGAGCTAGGGAAAAAGCCGCTCAACTTACTAACAACCATGCCACCGTTGCAAGCAATAACAATGCAACTTCTGTCGATGCAAGCAAGAAAAAAGAAAAGTTAGTTATAACATCAAGTGCATTTCAATGAAATGATTATTTTTCTTTTATTTCCAATGATTTCAAAGGTTCAACTTCAAAGATAAGTTTTTGAATAGAGAAAATGAATTTAAATTTGAACTTCCAGCAGTCAGTGCAGAGTAACAAAAATGATTATAAATTTTGATGCTGTGGCTATTAAATAAATATTTAATGAAATTTTTTTTCAACTATTAAAATTTTTGTCTGAAAATGAATAAAATTTTCTGTATAAACTTGAAATACTATTCAGAATTATTGAATTTTTTTTGTTTCACATTTTTAAAGTTATTTTCAATAAATATACCAATATAAATCATTTTTGAATCTTTCATTTTATCAACTAAAACTTATTGTTGTAAAATAGCCATATTGAAATCTTATAATTATGACTTTTAAACACAATCTGGATATATATACCTACAAAATTTTTCCAGACTGCTGTTGAATGATGGATATGATGATGAGAACAATGATTTATTGATCAATGCTGGGGAAGTGTGGATGGATCGATACCAAGTTGATTCTATCATTGGAAAGGGTTCTTTTGGGCAGGTTGTGCTTAATTGATTATTCTAGTTATGATATTTCGGCAGTTTGAAAATTTATATTATCAAAATTGAGGTTTTATTTTTAATTAAAATTAAGCATTTATTAATTGGTGAGATTTCATTCAATATGATTGTTGTGAATAAAATAAAGATTTGTGTTTTAAAGATTTAATTTTGTGAATTTCAACATTTCAGTACATCATGATAAAGCTAAATTATAAAAATTTCAATAGTTTCCTATAATGTAATGTTTTCTATTTGGTGAAATAATAGTTATGAAACAATTTTTCCAATGTTTATTCCAAAGAGACTTTTAAATAGTGTTAGTAAAGGATCATTTTGCAAAAATGTACATAATAAGGGCAAATGTTCTTCTCAAAAACTTTTTAAAATACATTAAAAAATTTTCTTCTGAATTTTTATATTTGGTTTGTAGACTGGACATTCTCTATTTAGCAGGCATTTTGAATATACATGACTTCAAATGCTGCTTGAATCAATCAATCAAATACTTTTTGTAGCTCATTTTTCTCAACCAGGGGTAGGGCAGTTATATTGATTATATGAATTATACCCTTGAAAAGGTGGTGAAGGCATTAGATTTGGAGTCTAATGAACAAGTAGCCATCAAGATCATTAAGAACAAAAAACCTTTTTACAATCAAGCACAAATAGAAGTTCAGCTTTTAGAGCTGATGAACAAACAAGAACTTGATACTAAAAATTATATTGGTTAGTGGTGTTTTATGAATATCAATGTTACTTTATTTGAATATGTTCATATGCGTAAACTAATTTCACTTCAACAGTGAAACTCAAGCGACACTTTTTGTTTCGAAATCATCTATGTTTGGTGTTTGAATTGCTGTCCTACAACCTGTTTGATCTTCTTCGCAACACAAATTTCAGAGGAGTTTCTCTTAACCTTACTAGAAAATTTGCCCAGCAACTATGTATGGCTTTGAGGTTTGCATTTAGTGTTGCGCCGTTTAGATATGTAAGCTCATAACAAGTAGATACACAATAGAAGACAGATTTTTAAATACTTTGTGTTTTTTATCAACATTTGTGCAAAAGGTTAACTTTATGATGAGGTTTTTTTCGAAACTGAATAAATTTTTTTGGAAATATGATAATTTAGGTATAACACATTATCTAAATTTGATATACAAAATTAAATTTTTTCAATTTATACAACATACTAAATCAGGTTTCTTTCGTTGCCTGGTCTGTACATAATCCACTGTGACCTCAAGCCAGAAAATATTCTCCTATGCAATCCAAAACGATCATCTATCAAAATTGTGGATTTTGGTAGTTCCTGTAAAATAAATAACCGAGTATGCAAGATTCGTTCATAACGTATAAATTCTAATACGTTTTCAATGTAATTTTTCACTGTCATGACCACACCCATTCAGATTTACCAATATATTCAAAGCCGATTTTACCGATCTCCCGAAGTCTTGTTAGGTTTAGCGTATGATATGGCCATAGACATGTGGAGTTTAGGTTGTATTTTGGTGGAAATGCATGTTGGTGAACCTCTCTTTGCCGGCTTCAATGAGGTATTTACAAAATATGTGCTTGATATTAAAAATAATTAACAATAAATCTTTGTAATGAGGTATTTAGAAAACATGTCTTTAATGATACAAGGTGATTATTTAAAACTAACTCTTTTCATAGCATGACCAGATGATGAAGATCGTAGAGGTCTTAGGCATCCCTCCATCATCACTGCTCGACATGGCTCCAAAGACCTCCAAGTTCTTCACTAAACTCCCTACAGGAGATTACGCCCCCCGGTATTTCAGCGATAGAACTGTGAGTCAATTGTTTCTTAATCATTAAACATAAATCTATTTTCTTTTTCTTTCATCAAAGTATTCTCTTATAAATAGTGTGTTTGTTTTATATTTTTGCCACTATGTTCTTTATATTTTACGCACCTACAGTACCAACCCCCTGGGACACGTTTGTTGAAAAAAATTCTTGGTGTGGAAACGAGTGGGCCTGATGGTCGGAGGAGGGGAGAAGGTGGTCATTCAGTGAGAGATTATCTCAAATTTCAAGACCTGATAGAAAGGATGCTAGATTATGACCCAAAAAGCCGAATAACTCCAATTTACGCATTACAGCACGCCTTTTTTAAGCAACAACAAAATTTAGCCACCCTCACTCAGGCGAACATCCAGCCACAACCTCAACAAATTTCACTCCAACCACAAGAAAAAATATCTCAAAATATTGTACATCACCAGCAACAGGCATTGAACCATCCAATACAGCAGGCACCACCCAATAACAACTTAGAAGGCCTATCTAGCATCCATGTGAGTTCATTTATAAGTTCCACTCTTCCTGCCAATTGATTTTTGTGTTTTCCGTTTTATACATTGTTACATGTTTTTCACTTTTACTCTTAGAATTTTCAATAGCAGTAAAAAAAAGTTAATTTAAAATTACTTTTTAATGAGTCTTGCATGTGAAATTAAATATAAAGAATATACTTAAAAATTGCAGTGATCAATCACCTACAAATAATTATGCTTGGTGGTGAGCTAACATTTCTAGGTAATTTCAATATGCGGTGCTTTTTGAGGTTTGAAAAAAAAGTGCAGAAAACGTTGAAGTGAGCGCTTGTGAGACTAAACGCTTGTTAAATATATCAATGAAAATATCACTTATCTTGTGATAATCAACCTTTTGTGAAACAATTTTGCAAATTGATGTATTTATTTTATTTAAAATGACTCTTACCTCAAACACCATTTCATTTTTATGATCATCTCATTTTATTTCAGTCCGGGCCAATAATGATAAACAGTATACTTCCAGAAGAATCTGGGAAGCACAACACTCGACCTTTACTGAACGAAGCCAATAATATCTCTTTTTCTGTTATCAATCATTTCCCTCCTAATCGTCCTACCTTCTCATCGAAAGACCATGCATCCAACCCTATCTACGACAACGCTTCGTTTAACGATTCTTTCTACACCAAAAACACCACAACATCATCTTAATCAAATAAAGCCTTCCGTTGTTGATATAATTTCTCTATAAATATTTCATTCTTTTTTTTGCTATTATTTTCTAGTTTTGCCATTGTTTCTATTGTAGATAACAGCAAACATCGTTGTTTTGTTGTAAGATGTAATTTCTTTAATGGTGATGAGTTAAATTTATGCCTTTATATTTACTTTTAAATTATAAATGATTTTAATCATACGGAAACAAATGGTGAGTTTTATTAAACAGAAAAATATACGAAGCTTTCTTAATGAACTTGATAATGTAAGTTAATCCAACAATAAGCTCCGTGTATTATTCTGTTCGATAAAACTTATTGTTTGTTTTCGTACAACTGTGTTGTTCAAGCTATTCTACTTCATTATAGATGATTGCATCCATTATTACCACCTATTTTTGTTTAACGAGTTGATGTGGCACCATATCCGCACTTAGACTTTGTCAAAATTATAATCTAAAGATATTGCATAGTTTATTCCTATCGTAATTTGTATGTTATCAGTTAGTGTCCCCATTTGTTATATTTATCGAATAAAAAGTTTTGTATTTTTTATTGAAACCAAAGTTTTTTAAATTTTAGTTTTATCATCAGGCTTTATGCAAATTTTATATAGCTTGAAGATGCGACTGAAGTTTTGAAAAGCTTTGTTTTCAGTGAAGGATACAGAACTGAGGTATTTTACCTGATATATGTGATTAAAGTATTTTTATTCGTTAATGTCTTTGTAGCTTTTATGATGAGTTATCTTGTTTACTTAGTATAATTTTTAATTTAGTGTTATTTAAATCTTTGATTAACAAATAATTGGAATTTTTTAACAAAACTCGAATGATTGTTAATGTTTTAATCAAGTGTTCATCCCAAACCATCGTATTCTTTTCACTGCTGAATTGTTCTCTCTTAATCGAAAATTTTTTTAAATGGATTGATAAAACTTATATTTAATTGAATTTATTTAATGTGAAAGCATAAAATTTTAAAAGAAGTTGTGGAATAGCATAGTCACGTTGTTTATCATTGTTAAGAATCAGTGCTCAAACGGTATTTGTGAAGGTTTGTAAAAGAATAATAGTTAATGTTTGAACGTTTATTTTAGTTCTTTATACATCTGCGAAGCTGTTTTAGATAGTCCTTCCAATTTATCCATAATTTAAGTATTGATTAAAGGGTTTAAAATGCGTTTAATGATTGTAGATGAGTTTAATTTTAAAAATTTCAGTTTGACTTTTATTAAGCCTTTTTTAAAAAGTGATGATAAATAAACACTAGTTATCCTTCCCGATTTAACTTACGGGCAATCATGATTTTTAAGAAATTAAATAAATTATTTTTTTATTCAGTTGAAGTCAAAAAATTAAATTTCGAAATGACTTGATTAAATTATGCAAAAGTTAATGCAAATTATAATTTATAAATCAAAAGTATAGATATCAAAAAGGTAAATTAGCCACCAATAATTATGAGGGCGATTGTGTTTCGTCGTAACTTCTATCGTTAAAGGCTTTTGCTGGATTTTCCTTGCCACTTCCGCCAAAGATTTTTTGGTTGGCATCATTAAGATCATTATTTTTAGTTTTATTGTCATTGTTTAAAACCTTTAAGCTAGTAATATATGAGTTTTTAGCATATTCCAGCATCTTCTCTACCATAGCTACTTGTTCTTTTTTACTTTTAAAACTGGCGTCTAAGGCGTTTTTCAGTCCTTTCTTTTCGTCTTCCAAAGTTTCAAGTCTTCGAAATGATAATTGAAGTTTTTTCTAATAATTTATTTACACAATTTTTGGATTATCTAGAGTTACTATTGCTTACTTGAGCTTTATCGTTTCAAGATCTACTTGGGAATCAAGGTCTTTTTTTATTTCTAAAACAAATTTCAACGTTTTAGCTTGGTGAAATTTATTTAGAGAATTTAGCACATCGACTTTTCATTTAGCATTATTTGTTTTTAAATGTCTAAATCAGCCATTGAAATGATTATACTCATACTTTTCACGTTTGTTGATCCAGAATACAATCTTTTTACCTCTCCCTCTAGCCTTCCACATTTTTTCATTAACAACCTGCATTCGCTTTCCTTCTCAGCTAATTTTGTGATTAGCATCTTGTTTCTGCAAATATTAAAAAAACTCATTCAACTGCATGTTTAAAACAGAATGCCTAATCACAAAGAGTAACACTTACTCAGCATCAATAGTTTCAAGCATCTCCTTGAATTTGTTCTTCTCATATTCCATTGTTAAGTTCAATGTTTTTAAAGCTGCTACTTCATTATAGCTGGATAAATATTAGTTTTCAATAACATCGTCAAAATGTTAATTCAAAAAAAAAATTCAGATTTTTACCGAAAACAGTTATTATTTCCTGAATTTATGTTTTGTTGAGAATTCAGCGAATCATTCAGATCTAAGTCCTAATGAAGTTTATTCTTCAGTTTTATCAATCCCGATCCAAGTTATATATCATAAAATCGAACAAAGATTCTTGAAATCTAAATTATAAACTTGAACGATTTCTAATAAAATAAAATCAATATTGAATTTAATCTCCCATGGAATAAAATTTTAAATTTAGAAATTATGTTTGAACCATACACAATTTTGTGAAATCAACTTTTGCAACTGCTCTTCCACTTTCTGAAGTTTGGCATCTTTAACAGTAATTTCGTTTCTCAAAGCAGTAAGTTCCAAGTTTGAATTATTCTTCGAAAGAAAATTATTCATTGGAGAAATTTGATAACATGAGTTTCAAATGATTTTTACATTAAAGTTGTTTTGGTTGCTGAGTTTCTGTTGTGTCTTGCCACTCTCTATCAGCGCCTGTCTCAACTGGTTCTGCTGTTTCTGTATTTAACTCATTTTAAAAAATATTTTGAAAGTTCAGTCAAAAATTTAGTTGAACTCGATAAAAACTGTGAAACATATAAATCGTAGATTGTATTTATTTTTGTATGACCAGCAAAGCTTCCACAAGTTCCTCATCATTCTTGGCTTTTTGGAGCAGCATCTTCACTTGTTCCTTCAATGACTTGCTCTCCGTTGTTAAAACTTGATTTCTGCTCACGAAAAAACGAATAAAATTCCATAGCTTTTTTCGCATGCATACTTGGCTTGAGTTGATCAAATGAATGTAAAATATTTTTGAAATGCCACCTAGCTTTGAGTCCTTCATGTTTTTCAGCCACGGTGGAATGCTTGCTTTGCAGCGATGAAAGCTGCTCTGTTAGTTTCTTTCATGAAGGGTTATTATAAATATAAACACTATCATATCGGTTCTTAAAAAGTTTTTTAATATTAAAACATCTGCATAATTACAGGTTTATTAATATAATTAAGAGAATACTTTAATTTGTTCTTTTTTCGATTCTTCAATGTTTTTGAGAGTTTCTCTGGCAGCAGTTAATGTTATCGACTGCTTTTCTTTGTTCTCCTCGCTTTAAATATTAATTTATTTTAATAAGTAATTCGATCGTTTGATCGTCCCTAACTAGGCTTTGTTATATATAGAAATAATTTCCATTATTTAGTTCATGTTGAATATTTGCATAATTAATCTCACTGAATTTCTCTCTTGTAAAACTCATCATCATTCAAGAAAGCCTCCTCGCCACTTTTTAACCGTTGATGCAACTTTTCTATTTGTTTTTTCAAATCACTCACCTAATAAAAATTACAGAGAAATTTTGACACAGCGTGTGACCAAAAATTTAGCTTTAACGAGGTTTTAGTTAATTTTGATTTGAGTTGTCATTTTTAGCAGTTTTATGAAAAACCTTTTTGTTCAATGCATTTATTTGTTCTTTTCTTCCTCTCCAAGTGTTTTTGTCTCCACTCAAAATAGATTGAATCGTCACACCTTCCCCCACTTCTTGGCTGATTATCTATATCGTTGTATATTAATATATTAAGTTTTTTGACTGTAGTAATTATTGAATTGAATGTAGTAAATACCACATTTATGGCGACGTTGATTTTTCTTTTTATTATAGTACGCATAACTAAATGGGTATATTATCTCTTCAACTTCTCGACGATTTGTTCAAGTGACTCAATTTTCAGACGTTTGGACCCTTACTCTTAGTAAAATGGCTATGGTGATCAACATATCAGTTAAAAATATGTACCTGCCTTTAACCCGAAGTTCTGAAGCTTTATCAGTTAAGTTGTTTGAGTCTACTAAGGTACTAATAATATGAATTTCTGATATATCACAAAACTGATTTTTTAAAAATTAACCTTATTGAGCAGCTTAACATCTGATTTCAACGAAGAAATTTGTGTTCTTGCTTCAGTCAATTTGAAATCGTTTTGTTTGAGTTTCTCTTGCAGTACTTTAATTTCATTTTTCTATATCAAAATTTCGCTAAATTTCAAAATCACTTTACAAAATGTTGTTTCGAAACTGTTAACTATATAATAAAATTTAGTTTTTTAAATCGTTTCAACTCAAGTACTTGTTTTCCTGGAGCACCTTGTTCAACAGCTTGATCATATTTGTCAGTCTCACAGCTCATCTACGATATATTTTATCACAATTTATTTATAAATTATACAATTATATCAAAAAATTGAATTTTATTCAATTAAAAAGTGATTTTTTCAAGTATTCGAAATTCTTTATTTAAAAAAAATATTTGGTAATAAAACGACTTTCATTTTTACAACAAAGTATATGTTCTAACTTTTGCTTCGTATTCCTTGCATTTTGATTGTAGAGTTTTGGTTTTATTTTGGGAAATTTGTAAATCATTATTGAGTTCTCTAATTTTTTTTGAAAGTTCTATAATTTTTACTGCAGCAGCATCCTGTGTGAGGTCTTTAATGTTTTGAAATGAAACATCTTTTTCGTATTTTTTTGTTAAATTTTTCATTTCTAAATCTTTTTCAACCACCAATGAAAGAAGTCTATTATTTTCGTCTTTCAACTCCTTTGTAAATATAATTGTTAATCACCTAATCAGAAAATTTTATAGATTTTTCTGTGAGCGTTCAAAATGGTTCGCTAAGAACTGTGCGAAAAAATTTACTTCAAAACTTCTATAAAAAGACTTTAAAAAAGAATTATTTGCGTAAAATGTGGAAAGTTTCAGTTATAAGTGAGAGAATATATAGGTTATTGTTTAAGTAGTGGTCTCTGCGCAAATAGACAAAATTTTTCATTCCATTTGTAATTTTAATCTTCTTGAACACTCGTTTTAAGAAAGTGAAAACAATAGCTTACAACTATAAGATTTTTGACCAAAACGTCAACTAGTCTAAATTAATTTGTGAAAATAAGTGAGAGAATTGGTGAAGTAATTTAAACTTTCCACAGCAAAAGCTATAGCTCAAATTTAATCAATTATTCAGTTTGAAACATTTTAAAATAAACAAAAAGAGACAAACTCTCATTTCATCTTCTTTACTGAAAGCATCTTCAAAAATATTCTCCATTTCAACTTTCAACATATACCAAACAAAATGCGAAGTTCGAAATAATCATTTTATAACATTTAATTTTGTTACTATAGCAATATTTTAAATAATTTTTTTAAATTATAAATTAACATAGAATATTTAAAAAATATTGTTCATTAAAAAAATACATTTGAAACTTTTTTAAAATTCACAGAGCAGATGTTAGATCAACCACCCTCAGAAGGTCGTCCAAATAAATATCTCTAAAATGCCGATAACAGCGGATACATATCTGCCTACAGAAGAGGAGTTAAATGTTCAAGAACTCAATATGACTAGTGCTCCTTTGAGAGCAGGGGCTCATCATTTTGGAAAATATTGTGATACACAGTGCAAGGTTGAAAGAATTTAAATTTTTTTTTAAATTATTAATGGATTTTGAAAATTCCAATGACCTCAGTAATATAAAATTAGATTTTTAAAGGTTTTTTCATTTCGTATAATTTTAGGAGTATATGTTGTGTATGAAAGAAGAAAGAAATCCTGGAAAATGTTTAAAGGAAGGAAAGGATGTCACTAAATGTGGAATAGAGTTTTTTCAAAAAGTAAAAAATTCTTGTGCTATTGATTTCACTCAGTACTGGAAGTGTATTGACCACTCAGATTATGATATGTCATTTAAAAGGTTTTTTGGTTTTCGATAATATTTTTCAAAATTTTCAAACTTTATATTCTTTGTAGATGTCGTAAGCTTCAAGGCAAGTTTGACAAGTGTATTCTAGATAATCTTGGACAAGAAAGGCCACAAAATGGGTATTTTTCGAAAACTCGTATTCATGATTCAGCTAGACCAAAACCTATAGATGATATAAAACTGCCTGAAATTGATCCTCGTATCACACAAAAGGTAAAAAATGTTTTTTTTTCATTTATATGAGTTTTATAAAGAAAATGCTACAACTATAATATAAAGTTTCTTTTAACAAAGCTTTTCACCATCATCATGTTGTTAAACAAAAGAAATTTTAATATTAAAATTTTTATCTTTTTTTCCTTCTGTTTCAACCTTCATTTAAGTAATCAATTATATTGCTAATGTATTTAAAAATTTTTATACATATTTCCATCATTTGTTCACTAGTGCTAGTATTTCAAAATCAATTACATAGGTGGATCCTGATGCACCCATGCCTAAAAGTTACAGTACAGGAGAAAGATTTTGGTGAAAGTTACAATATTGATGAATAAAAATTAAAAAACAAAGTTGCTATCGGTGAAAATTTTATTAAAACTGATTCAGCCAAATAAAATAAAGTTAAATTTTTGAAGTGTTAATTTAAATTGTCTATAACTAATCAGTATAAAACACTGCTCTAAAATTTAATAAAATTTCTGACTTAGAAACAAAAATGCATAACATCATTTGGGTGTATGCTTTATTATTTAGCATTGCCTAGTTGGTTATCTAGCATTCGAAACTTAGCAGTTGGTTTACTTTTCGTAGCTTCCAACATAATTCAAATTTTTATTTTTGAATCTTATAAAAATGTTGACAGATTTCGATACTTTTTAATAAAATTATGGTTCTTATAAACTACTTTGCATATAAATTTAAAACAAAACAATTTACTCAGTTATAATTTTAAAATACAAAGCTTGCGTTTGAAGCATCATCCTTTTTGGTTGTAGCACGTGGGCAATGGACAAGAGGATGGTTAGATGAGTAGACAGTCTTAACTGAAGAGTGGTGCGACATTTATGTGGGGTTTTCTGGCCAAACCACATAAAAACAGAAACCTTGAATGCCTTGATTGAACCAGCCTCCCAAGGTGGCAAAGGTTAGGCAATATTCTGCGCATGGATAATCTGGTTCAAGCTAAACAAACCACTATCAAATGTCTGAAGAAAAAAAACGCAAAGCGATCAAACACGACCTGAAAGCACACAAACTAAACATAGATCAAGCAGTTGAACTGGCTCAAGACAGGGACCTATGAAATCTGGAGGAAAGCCGTACATCGGCGAACGAAGATCTTTGAAAATATTTGAACACTCAATTTCATCTCTATTTTTGTCTCTTCGTAAACCCTAATAAATAAATATATATATATATATATGAATGTGCATAAAAACTTGCTCAAACTTCCTTTTCCTGGAGGTTGTTTTCTTGGTAGACCAGCAAAATTTTTGGTTAAGATGTTTTGAAAGAATCATAGAATCCTATGGCCTAAAAAAGTGTTCCCACTCAATAAAGTTGAGTATCAGCCGACAGCTGTCGATCCTAGCTACCGGGACTCCTACAGCAGTATAACAGGCACTTCGCGATAAGGCAAGAATATTGAATGACGAGCCTATAGTCCCTGAACCAATCATAGGATTTCAAAAAAAATTGAGAAAAGTACTGAAATAATCATTTTTAGAAGTTTTATGAAAAAAAACTAACATTTATCAACTAACAAAGCTTTTTGTACAATCCATGAATATTTAAACATTATGATACAGGAAAATTGATTTGCATACATTTGGATCGACTTATAAGCATTGAAATCCACATTTTGGGTTTTTAAATAGCTTTTTAATAAAAGAATATTTATTGTGCATAATTTTAATTCTTAAAATAAATTATAAATTCTAACAAAATCCTTACAAAGCATATGATTGATGCATAGCTGATTGGCTAACCTTAAAGCAATGCTTCGAAACTTGGAACTTCTTTACAGCAGTATAAGTTAACATGAACATTTTAAATATTTAAAAAATATTAGCCTAATGAAAAAATTTTGAAATGCGACATTTGTAAGACTGTGTGAAATAAATTCTTTTTATCGCAACTAATATTGAGTAGTTATTCATCTAATCATTTTTTCAACTTATTTCAGTTTTTTCGCTCATTTTGCACCCTGAAAGAGTGTGAGTTCAGTAAACTATGTTTGAAAACTTTGATTTGATTTTCGCAAACTACCTTTTTTCAAAAAAATGAAGGAATTTTTCAATAATGATAGTTTCATTTTTTTAGTTAAGTAAGGAGTGTAAAGAGCTTTTTAAATACAAACATTTTTCAACTGATTCTCAAAAATTTTATGTTTATTATATGAGACCTATGGCACAGTTACTAAGACAGGAGAACCTATATTTTTCGATAAGTTTAGCCTTATCATGAAGCGGTAGCATTAGGGTTAAAAAATATTGATAATTACACAAAGTAATATTACTTATATAATGCTTTTCAAAAAATTATAACTATGAATTTAGGAAAAAAATTCTTTATTTCAAAGTAAATTATTTGAAAATATGTTTTATGGTTTCAAAGAAATATAAAAATATGTGTTTCTCAACTAAAATTTTTCAAGTTTTGATATTTTAAAATAATATTCTGAAATAATATTCTTTTATCTTTTCAAAAAAATCAAATAAATAATGTAAAGTTGGTTCTTAACGTTTTTTTTTCACTAAGAAATCTTCAGCATCCAATGGTTTTGTGCAAAACTGTATATATAAAGCGCAAATATCGAAGCTGCTAGCTGGCGCAGAGTATATTATAGATACATTCTTGTTTGTATAAGTTGGAAATGAATGGAGTTCTTGAATTGATAGCATGTTAGTAGATTAGTTAGTTATAATCAACTGTTTAAAAATAAGTTGGTGCTTAAAACAAAAAATGAACTACAAAAAATTAATATCGTTTGGATCACTTGTTTTGCTATTATTTTATGGATTATGGATCAATAAATATAAACCATACATCGAAACAAAATATTTTAATGATGTGTTGAAGATGGTAGATGAAAGAGCTCAAAATAAAGTTATCATTCTTTGCATAATCGACGCATCTTTTGTTGATATGGTTATCAACTTTTATCAGTCAAGCCTTCTTCCTCACAAAATAACTAATTACCTTTTTTGTGCTTCAAGTTCTGAAGCTTGTCATGTACTCTCACAACATTCCATCGCATGTGCTCAATACACTGACACCACCATATCAACTGGAGCTAGTAGCTTTTTTTCTTCAGAATTTAAAAAAAAAATGAATCAAAGAATTAGTGTTATTTTAGAGGTGCTCAAAGCCGGTTATACTGTAATTCACACGGATGCAGATCTATATTTTTTCAAAAATCCAGTGCCTTTTCTAGAAGTGAGTAAAATTACCTAAAATTTATTAGATTAGTTGATAAGAAACTTATAAGAAAAATATTCTAGCATGTAGCTTCAAAGAATGATATAGGAGCTATGTGGGACGTGGATAATTATAACGCGGGGTTTCTCGTCATCAGACCATCAAAAGTTTCCATTCTAGTCGGTTAACGTCCGTTTAAACTAAAATATTAATCCTGAAAATTTTATTCATTCAGAGCTCATAAAACCATGGTTTCAATTAAAATAGTTTTTGACTGATAAATAATTTCGAGCTTTAGGCCAAATCTTTTGACTAATTTTCGTTTCAAAAATAGAAAAGCTGGTGCAAATTTACTTTTAGCATTTCATAGAATGAACCGAAACATCTAAAAACCTCTCATCAAGTGACAAACCCACGACAACCGTATTGTTTGTTTTGATTTTTCTAGATGTTTCCGTTCATTCTATGGAATTCTTACAGTAAAATGTTTTTTTAATAAGATGATTGAGTCTTCTAGAACTTTATCTGTGTTTTGGTTTTGTGTAATTTTTTAATTTTTTCCAGTTTTTTTATTATGAAACGAAAATTGGTCAAAAACTTTGGCTTAAAGCTCTAAATTATCAAAAATACTCTTTATGAAAGTGTAATGTAGAGTATAACCGATAAAATAAGTTCAGCTTAATAGCTAATTTGAAGGTTTCTACGAAATACAGTTTATAAAAATTATTGAGTAATTAAAAATCCTAGACGTATGAAAAACTTATGGAACGTGTGAAAGAGAATGAGCAAAACGATCAAGTGAACCTTAACGATGTTATGAAAGAAATGAAGTTACACTGGCAAAAACAGATGACTGTAGGCAGACTCAGTGCAAAAATGTGAAAAATATACTTGTTCAGTCAAACTATTTTTGAGAATACTATTTCAAAAGTTTTAATTTAAAATTGCAGGTTCCAATGTGGTTATTATTATTTTGACGAAGACAAGAGATACTTTGCCAAGCCTTGTCCACAATGCATTGTAGTGCATAACAATTTCATTATATCCAAAGAGGTATATTTTTTGCAATTCTATACATAAAAGTGAATTGATAAAATTCTGATTCAAAACCATAAACGTTTCTATGCTCATTTCAACTCAGAGTTAATAGATATAGAATTTTTGCCACATATTCTGAGCAACTGAAATCAATATGATTTAGAGAAGAAACTAGATAGATTTTGGCATTTTAAAAAAACAAAACACATTAAAAAAAGCTTTAGTTTCAAACTCATTATTACTCAAATTGAAAAAGATAATTTTTTGTTTAAAGCTTCTTAAATAGTCAAAATTTTATTAATGAAAAGTTTAAAAAACGCTAGTTTTTGACAAAAATAGAGGTGGTAATATAACAACTACGCACACTGTAATATGTCTAAATGTTTTTTCCCTCAAAAGATGTATCGACTGGATTTTTATTAAATTTTTGTAAATTTTTAATTTGCTTCTATTTTTTAATTAAAAAGTTTCAAGTGTTATTTTAAAATGGAGAAAAATTATTTACGGCTATTAATTAAATTAACAAAAATGCTTAATAATAATATGATTAAAAATTCAGGCAAAGATCTATCGTTTCAAAGAACACCACATGTGGTTTAACGATGAAGATCAATACTACTCTTCTTCTCATTCCAAGTACATGACTTTCACCATTTTCGACCTAAACCATCAAATGGAAACCTTGAAAACTGCTCTTGCTATAGGTAAAATTTTGGGTAGAAAAGTAATTTTGCCAAGATTTTCAAACCCACCAAACGAATATCCTTTGTACTACTTCCTTTGTATGACTAGTTTTGATGAAGCCTTCAAAAACGAATACCGAGAAAACTCATTTCTCACTCATCCTTTAGTTCCTGAAGACCTAAAACAAAATAATAATGGGAAAAAAATTTTATTAGTAAGTGATCGTTATAAATCAATATTAATGTCAAAAGCAATCCTAGAAGATTTAAGTAAAGACATCAAATTGTATCGTTTGAATTCAAGTGATCTTAATAATGTCTACGAAAAAGAAATCATAAATAGTGTCGGATATATAACTGACAAAATAATACATTTCAGTAGTTTGACTCATTTAAATGTGACTTTTTCAAACACTTCCCTAAACTCTGAATTCCAACTGAAAATAAAGAAAAGTTTCAAGAAATGTGATAGCTTACAAAGACCTTTATAAAAAATTTTTTGCCAATTTCATTTCATATCTCTCAAACAGTGGAATTGCCTCAATTTTTGTACTATTCTTATTAATCATCTTCAAAATAATTTATATATTCATTTTTCACACCCTACCCTCTTCAATATCTTTTTCAACATGAAATATGCTTTCACATGTCTAAAATCTTTATCTATATTTTCTTTCTATCATTTCAACTTTACATTACCTTTTAAGCGGACAGCTTTTCATATCTTCTAGCCGCTCTCAACTTTTCAATTTCCTTTTTTCCTCATTCCTATGCTAAATCTGTTTTTTTAAGGATATTCACCTCTATAATATGAATCCTCTTCATTGACCTTATCTTTTTTAAAAATCTTTATAAAATTATATTCGCTGACTCATATGCCAAAGGGACATTATAAAAAATCTATATTACCGTTACATCAAATTAAGAATTAAAAAGAATTTTATTGTATTATTGTTTGTTCATGACTTGATGATGAAACAATGTTTTTACAAGCTTTGTTTAAATAAAGTATACTAAATCAAACTCCCGTTTTGTTTCTTTAACTGTTCAAGGCTCTAAATTATTATTATTAAACTAATGAAAATTGTATTTTCAGCAATTAAAATTAAATGTTGAAAAATTATACTTGGATATTAAGTATTTAATATTCAAAAATAAAATTTTAACTATACTAAAACCCATCTCTAATTACCAGTCACTAAAATTTTCAACTGGAATTATAAAGATTACTTATTTACAAGTGAATACGAGTTCTCCACCATTATGATTCTACATACACTGCGTATAAAATCCCTACAGCCAGTAGCAGGCGCACAAATGGGTCAGATTCAAAAGCAGCTGGTAGGATCATTATCATTTTGTATGGGATATTTTTTAAAAAGTTTAATCAATATTTTTTGGTGCTTTATTTCATTTGTTTCTTTTGAGAAACTCTGATGTTTTTCATGTGGATCAAGTGATGGATAATATTAGTGAGAGTTTTAAATTTGACCAAACAATTTTTATAATATAATAAATAGAATGAAGATGGTGAGAAATTAATGGTAACTGATGTGAATATAAAATAGTAAGATATAAGAGAAAAAGAAATAATTTTGGAATAATAGTAAGCTTTACGTTTTTTTAAGTACAAAATTGTTGTGTTTTTATGCATCAATAGATAATCGGACTCCGACTAATTAAAAGCTTTAGAAGGTTCGATAAATTTTGAGATTAATGATTTGTCTTTTGAATTATGGAAAAAACAACACGTGCAGTTCTTTAAACTTTTTATAAACGGAGCTTTTAAACACGTGTATCTTAACAATAAAAATCCCAGAAAATTGTAATGGCATTCATCATTGAATTGAAAATACCTTTATTATTTTCCAGGCCAAACATGATAAATTATTTATGCCTGACTATGCGGTATGAACTTTCATTCAACAAGGTTCTGCGAAGCCATTCCTCATTTCTTTTTACAGTGATGAACTTTTTAAATTGTTTATTTCATGTATTAAATTGTATCAAACCAAATAAACAATGAGTCTTTTGGTGAGATTACATTGAAAGATACTTTGTATTACTATAACATGGTAATTTTGAATAGTTTTACGGAAATTAGTTCAATAAAAACTTTCCTCGTGCAATGCGTCATTTAGGCTATTCTTTGTACCTTTATCCTTATCATTTATACATTATTCCAATTATTTTCTCAATGTGCTGCTAGTAATAGACTAAATACATATTTGAAGCATGGAAAAACTTTAAACTTACCGGCCTCATTACTCTTACTCTTGAATTTATGTTACAAATCAATTTATGTCTGTAAAAACCTTGGTTCTATTTATAATTTCCCAACTACTTATTATCTATATCACATTTGTTATAAATTTAAATAACATAAAACACTCGATTTTGCCACAAGTCTTTACATAGTGTTCTAGGCTGTCTTTAACGTGCAAGTTCCTTTTTACTTTGCTTTAATTTTTTTCTGAACAAATTTTTTCATGGTTCGTTTATTCTAGTTTTTGCTTCCATTTTTACAGATTCAGGTGTGTTTTGAGATGCCAGTCAAGTTATCATCAGGTTCATTTTGTTCGGCACCCTTTTATACTGGGACATTCTCGTGGCCAATGTTTACTTTTTGTCCTAATATCTCTTTTTTGGACCATAACTTCAGGGAATTTAACTTTTTTATGCATTTTTTCTTTTTGTCACACAAAATTTTATGTAATTTAAAGCATGCGTTTTTATTGAAATTAACATCGTTAATGTTGAAAGCTTCTCCCCAAAGCTATTGATTTGTTTTACATGCCAATAGATACCTAAAGTATTATTTGTGGGCTTAGTTTTTGGTCTCAGATAATTTTTATATTTTTATATTTTTAGGGTAATTATTTTTATTCATTGTTTCTATTCTGTGTTTCTATTAATGAAGAATAATAGTGAGAGCCTTTCACTTTTATTCATATTTTTAGGTAGATCTGATAGATATAATCTTATGAGTATGAACAATGCTTTCACAAAAGCTTTTGCTCTTGTCTGAAAAGATGAAGATTTTTACTAGCTTGGATTATTCAAATTTGGTTTTAGAGATCCAGATAAACAGACAGCTAGCTCTAGCTATTGTATGGATGATTGTTTGGTAGTTATATTTGTGGCTCTTGATATTCTTTATCATAACCCAATGTGTTGTGGGAAGTCTTCCAAGTGCTCTAGCTAACATTTTGAAGTTTTTTCAAAGCTGGCTTACATGGGTGTCAAAACATCAAGCAGATACTAATATGGTAAAAATTTCGCATTCCTCGTGAAACGCATAAACAACTGCTTAATTCAAATGATTAAAGCTCGTATTAGAACTCAAAGCAATCTTTATATTCAAATTTATTCATAGCTTAGAAACTCATTTGGAATGATGTTCTGGATAATAGATTAAACAATAAATCTACAAAAAATATTAAAAAAAATAAACACAATGGTTTATAAAATTATTATTCCAAGTGTACAAACTTAATACTTGGGCGTGTCACTGGGTAAAATAATTTGCCTTCTTAGCTACGTTGAACAAACAAAAAGTAATTAATTTAAAAAATTCAATAAGTTTCCTATAAGACATACTTAAATTCTCGAACGATCATTTATGTTCAAATTTATCTTACGTCTTCTGGTTTTCCATTATCTAGGACGCCCCCTTTAGGTGGCTGTATTAGCAATAACGTCCATGGGATTGAAATAATCGAATGTGAACGATGTTGTGAATACGTACAATAATTTTAACTTATGAAGAAACCTTTGAAATAAGCCCATCTATTCGAAATTCGGCTGTTGTTTCAGATAGACTCAGTCTTAAAACAAGATTTCATGAAAGAATTTTTTCAAAAAAGAAGACAAACTCTTATTACTTAAATCAATTTGTTGAATGTTTTTACCCAAGTCATTACCCAATAAGTGTATTTATCGAAGTTATTATCGCACAAAAATAGCAAACTTAAAAACAACACTAATTTAAGAAACTTCGTATAAACAACCGTGATTTTGATTCTGATTATTTGTTGAAAGTTTCCCATAATCACAATTATACTGTTTGTCAAATGCAGAATACAAAAAATATATGTTGAGTTTGTGGTTAAAAAAATCAAGATTATGAAAATTGGCAAGTAAATGAAGGAATTTATAGGCTGAACTTTGACGATTTGAAGACAAATGATCTTAATCAACCGAACTCTGGTGATTAAATTTATTTTTCACATGAAAATTATGAAAACTGTAAGAAGTATGAATAGAAAATTTAAATCAACTTCTTATAACTTGGTTGAATAAAAAATTAGTGGAAAAACAAAATTACATCATGCTTTTTAGAGACCGTAATCTGCTACCGCAAGCGTAACATTTGTTTAAAAGCAATGAATCGTCGTTCTGAGCGTTAAATATAGATTCTTTTTAATTCAAAATCAATTTTTTTATATAGTTAATATTTCATGAATAATATTGCACAAGTAATTTTGTTGAAAACCATTTTGTTGAGTTTGCTGAAATGTTTTGACGTTTTGCTGCGTAATTGAAACTTGATTGAGCACTCTATACATTGTTTAAGTTTATTTAAAATATAATCAAGTTAGGAATAAAAAATTTTTTAAACTAACAAAGCTTTTTGTACAATCCATGAATATTTAAACATTATGATACATGAAAATTGATTTGCATACATTTGGATTGACTTATCAGAGTTGAAAATCCACATTTGGGGTTTTTTAAATAGATTTTAAATAAAAAATATTCATTGTGCATAATTTTAATTCTAAAAATAAATAATAAATTCTAACAAAATCCTAACAAAGCATATGATTGGTGCATAGTTAATCTTAAAGCAATGCTTCGCAGCTTGGAACTTCTTTAGTTAAGTTGTAACACATTAGTTCTGTTTTAGCATTTTAATATATACTCAATAATCATATACAAAGACATTTCATTTAATTTTAGTTTTTATATCTTTTATAAACTTTTCATGAAAATTATCAAAGGTTTCATACAGTGCTATACTAATATATAAAAATTTCTTTTTGAATAATAGATTTAGTTTTTAAAAAAATCATTAATTAATATTAGGCGTAAAATGAAGTTGATTTTAACATTATTGTTCTTTGTTATATTGTTGGTTTTGTAGATTTCAAGATTAAGTTTGCTTTTCAACGATGCATCAAAAGTTTTGTCAAATCTCTTCGATTATTCTTTAAGTTTCTATAAATAATGAGAAAATAAGTTTATTTTTAAAAATTACACTGTTTTTTTCTCAATTTTACTAAAATTTTTAAAAAATTTGATAAGAAATTCTCGATATCTCAACAAAAAAGAAAGCTTTTCGGCTGTTCGTGTTCATGTTGAATTTAAACTAATACAAAGTTGCATGAAGATTATTTAAATATGACCATTTCTTAAACAAAAATATATTGTTCTTTTGTTTATTGTCAACTAACAAGAGCCTATACCAGCTTTTTGTACAACTATGTATATATTTCAAAAACTTATATTAAAAAATTCCTAGAACTAAATTTTTATTTCAGTCTGAAAAATTGTATAAAAAATGCTAAAAACTCAAAAAAAGTTAATTTAGGTAAAAATGTTGACGAAAAACAAGTTATTGAAAATGAAAGACTTCAGCTTTTAGCTACGGCGTTGTAAATTGCTTTTATTTTGTCTGCTTTTATAACATGGTCTTTGTTAAAAGTTTGATGCTTCGTTACTTCTTTTTGCTGATAAACAATATGAAAACCTCCAGTATCAGCGGACGGGTTTGTTCTTCTGTCAACTATAACTGTAAAAGAATATTTCAGCAAAAATGTTGCAAAGGATCTGAAGCATGCTTTAAACTCACTCATTTTTATTCTCATATTTCACACATCCCTAACAAACCATACACACCTCGTCCACACGTGATAATTATTGAACCTTAATAGCAAACCAACCTTTAACACTATCTTCTAGAACTTTCTCGACAAGAACAGAAGTGACACTGGTGGTTCGTGCCATGCTTGGGCTGCAGTTTACCTCAATCAGCCATACCTTCAAGTCTTCATCGATCATGAAATCTGCCCCATACATTTCGAAGGAGTTCTATTTGCACGAAATGTTCATTAATTTATAAGTATCATATTTAATATTTTTCAAATTAATATTTTTTCATTCAAAAACAAAAATATGTTAAACTTATCAAATATATTTTTTAATTTAAATTAAGATTATTCTCTCTATTACATCTCATTTTAGCGTTCAATTCTTACAATTTGAAATTGAATGAAATTTTGATCAACTTTTACATTATGCTTAATATCTTAAAACTTCAACGTACTTTTCGATTTTCCACCACATCCTGAGTGCACAAAAGCACATTTATGATGCAGTCTTCCATTTGGGGCAAGATCTTCTTGTCAAACGCATTTGGATCATAATTCTCACTTGGAGCATGTAGGTTTTAATGATAATCAGAACAATGATAATACTAATAACGATGATAATAATAGTAATATTAGCGATAATTAGAATAATACAAGTTAGAATATAACATTGTAAGAAATCCTATCTCTGTTATTATGGAAAAAACGTATAACTGTAGTTTATACAGTGAGCAAATTTCGCAAGCTGGCACTAAAAAATATCTTCAAAAAATGAAACTTTAGAAATCTTAGTTTATTGGAGTACTTCAAAGAAAAAAAATCTACTATTCTCAAAGAATTTTAGAATCACAGAGCTGAAGCTGTACATGAAAATGGAAAATTAAAAAATCTATGATTTTTCTATATTTAAATAGAAAACTCTATTAAACAAAATGCCTACATAAAATTTTTCTGAAGAAACACTTTAAAAAACACTTTATCATCGAATTATTTAGTTTTTGTGTTACAGAACAAAACAATATGTGAAGATACTTCAAGAAAGCCTTGAATTCATCACCAGTCCACATGTTGTCTTTGGGCAGCAAAGGAGAACGGGTGGAAGAGACTTGGTAGTTTTTTTGTATTGAGTTATTTGATAAATGGATAGCTCTGGTGAAAGGTTTAAAGTAACATCAATAATAATTTGCTATTAATTAACAACTCATAATTTTATTCATAAGTTATATAACTTATGATCGTTCTAAAATTGATACAAATTTATAATAGTGTCAGTGTTATGTATAACATAAAAAAGAATCAACCACTAAAGGACTTTAGAAATCACTTACTCATGAAAACTGGACAGAGTAAAATCTTCCGAACAGAACCTTAGATAGAAATCTTTATAAAACCACAAGGTAAGCGGATTCACATCGGTCACTAAAAACCATAATCTTAAATCGAACTTCGTTTTGTATATCAAAAGGGGTCGTTCTGTGAGTTTGATGGAATTGAAGGGTTAAGCAATGAATAAATGATGCTACTTTAACAAAATGAAAGTTTTATATTTTTTCAAAATAAAAAGGGTGTTGCAGTTTTATGATACTCTTGTTTTATTTAAATAACTAATAATAGTATTTTTGAAATAAGCATAACGAACAATTATCATAATAAAACTAGTATTCATTTATGTTTCACTTAGGTTAATAAGGTGTGAGAACAACGTGTACAAAATAATCAGCAATGAATAAAAATCAAAAAAAAGGAGAATAAAACTTCTTTATTAAATTTTTATTTAATAGATTAAAACATGACAAAATAGATAAAATATTGGGTATAGAGGTATATTCACCAATATATTTTTGGACAACACAGTTTTTCATGGCAGTTGCAATGTTGGTTATTTCTTCATAACTATTGCTGCATTTGATTTCTGATGGAAGGTATTTGTCATTACTTATATTCAATAGCATTTTTGAGGTTTTTTAGACTTTTTGACTACTTTGGAGATCAAAAATCTTTCACGCCTCAAAAAAATTTTTAAAACGTCGAATCTTTAGAACTTGTAATTGTATCAAAGGCATTTCATATACACCATTTACACATTGATGGGTAATTTTACGTGTGTATGTACTGAACATGCCAGCGATCATGTCTAAGGTGTGACCGTGTGAGAACTATATGCTAAACGATTGTTAAGCTTTTCAAATATTTCTATAATTCTAATTATTTTTACATTATTTTCGTTAGTTAATTTCGTTTCTGATTTAGTTTGTAGTTAATTTCCTATTCTCATATAACTTCATGTTCTCTTTTTTTTAGATTCAATTTTGTCACTATTTTAGAAAATAAATACATGTTTTACCTTTAAAAAATAATTGTAGTACTTTTAGTTTACCGTTGGCATTATTTTTATTAATTTTAATCGCCAATTATTTAGACCAATAAAGTGTACATAGTATTATTTTATCTTGTAAGTAAAGTTGATTTAATCCGTTGGAGCCTCCGAGAACGTATAAACAAACAGTAATAACTGAAAAAATTGTAATCCTACACTCTTATTGAGTGAACATCACAAAGATTTTCGCAAGTTGTACTCACATTATCAAGTGAAAGAATAGCTAATTATGTTTGGTTAAACGGCTGAACAAGAAGTGAGAACAGCCAGCCTTATAAATAGTATTGATGCTACTTATATTGTAATTATCTATAAAACATCAATTTATGGAGTTTTAATACATTTTTTAAAACTTAAGTTATGGCCTTACCATAGAACATTAGCATAGAAAATTATAGATCAAGCTTGTATAAACGTATTAAAATTCTTCAAATTGATGCTCATAGATAATTACTACATAAAAATAAATAAGATGTTTTGAAGAGTTAGTTATATCGTAATTTTCATAATGAGCCATTTTACTTTGCAACATTCTATAGACTGCCAGCCCAAACTAAGTCAAGCTTGAAAGTATCAAATTTAAGCTCTGCTGTTCCCACATTTGAATGGTTTGCAACAAAGAAATATCCTTCGCCAAGCCGAATGAAAACGATAATAGTATATAAATGTGACGATACCTGCTACCAAAGCCTACTGTTATCCAAATTTTAATAAAAAAAGCAACGACTCAATGCAGTTTAACTTCGATACCCAAAACGTCTATAAATTACCAAAAATTCTTATTAATCACATACACAATATCTAAACAAATTATCCTTACCTCGCCCTCTACTCTTAGCTCCAGGTTTGATGATCCACACGTTAAAGAAACCGTCCATTTTGTACTGGGGGAGTTCAGCCTCCAGCTGATTGGCTACCTTCAAACACCTCTCATAAAGCTCTCTGGATGACTTGTCCAGTGGCATGGTGTTACTGTGAGAAAAAGGAAGGGTTGAATCAAGTGAAGCTTACAACCATCAAAGATAGTTTTTGTTGGAACATTTTTATTGAATTAGTTTTTTTGAATATTCTTCATTCATTATATTGGGTGTATATCGGGGTTTATTTATACTCATGGGTTGTTTAACTAATAAAGAATGTGTTCCAAATATTGTTAAAAGAAAATTTTGAATCCTCATGAATGAAAAAAATTGAGGTCCTTATTATTGTGAACTAACGGCGAAAATGTATATCTAAATAATTTTCTTAAAGATATTGAAGCAATTAAAGTGTTTTATATTGTTCAGGTTTTTTCAAACAATTGGGATTGAAAGTTAAATATACATTATAAAATCATTCACAGAAAAACAAACTTGGCATAAAGCTTATAAGCGTCTAAAAAGCTCATCCACTCCTTTAAACCATGGGCCTCCTTCAATGAAATGAACAAATTCAATTGCAATGATTTGATAGGAGGATTTGAATAAAATCCTTTACAACTCAAGAGATACACCACAACCCACTGTTTGTGCGACTTCCTCGGAGGATTTCAATGAAACTTTAGTTTCTTTGTCCAAAAACTTTTCACAGTGGTTTAGAGCATACTTGAGGGCTTTGACAGATATATGCTTCGTCATTAGTTTTGGTTTATTCGATGTGGCTACCGTTGCAGAAGCATTGTTATTATCATTATTACAATCTCCTTTGAAATTTTCAGATATCATTCGTTTGGATTTGCGCACGATTGAGAATAAGGGACTGATTGTTCGGTCGTTTTTGTTGAGTTCAGTGTTGCTTTTTATTTTTTCCAGCTGTTGATCAAGCTGTTCAAGACTATTTTTTATGTTGTTGGTGAGTGTGGGTTGGAGGTTGATCGTGACTTGCATGCCGTTGTTACTGGCACATTGCTTTATTTTAATGTTTGTAGAATTAGCAAATTTCTTTTTAAGATCTTTAGCCTCTATGGTGTCAATTTTTAAATTTTCATCTTTACTACATTTGGCCTTTGAAGAGCTCGCTTTGACGTGTTCGTCTTGTTTTTGTAATGCATTGTTTGGTGTTTTGGCTTTTTTACCCAGTACACTGTTTTTGCATTGGTAGACAAAGTGTTTGAGGAAACTAACACAAGCAGTAAACCGAAAATCATCTATGGATATTAAAAAAGAAGTGTTAAGTTTTGAAATGGTTTGAAATTCATCAGCAACTTTAAAAAGATGATTTCAAAAATTGAAACAATATTTTTGACAGCACAAAAAAACTTTTTAATCGAAATTTAAAAAATTAAAATAAGAAATAACCAAAAAATGCTTGCTTGTCGCAAGCATTTAACATATGGTAACATCTCGGGTAGAAATCATCGACCTCCTTATCAGACACGAAAGATATCAACTTCAGATTCTCAGTTAACCCAACCTTTGGTTCAAGTTTATAAAGATCAAATTTAATATAGATTTGAAGCAAGTATTTTTTATTGGAAAATTAAAAAAACCAACGGTAAAAAGCCGAAAAGATGTAAAATAGATTGTTTACAACATAAACTTCTATAATTTGATGACAATTAAAATGTATAGAAAACTAGTAACCCATCTTTAATAAAATTATTGAAATTTATATAGCATTCAAACATAATGTGAAACACATCAAAAGCTTTTACTTTTGTGGTGAACGAAGAAGCTTTAGCGTAATGGTTAACAATCTGTTGGGGCTTTAAACTGGCGTTTATAACCTCAGTTGTTTTGACGGTGTAAAATAAGTTCGGTGTTTTATTTTTTAATAAGCTCATCTGAGGTGGGGCGATTGATTTTTAATGAATATTTTGTTTAATAGACTTATATAGGACAAAAATTATTCATACCAAAATTTCTATGACGTGGGCGTCAATACTTTGATAGAACAAGGGCAGCTCTATGAATAATATGAAGCAGAAATAATATAACACTTCACATTTACAAATATATTTGAAGGTACGAATATTCAATAAACTTTTAGCTTTAAAACCATTATCTGTATGAAGTACAATAGACTGAATGTAAAAGTAAGGACAACAAACACAAAGTATTTATTAAATGACACGAAGCTTTTCGTAAGGCTAGCTTACATTATCAAGTGATAATGATAGGATTATCACTTGATAATGTAAGCTAGCCTTACGAAAAGCTTCGTGTCATTTAATAAATACTTTGTGTTTGTTGTCCTTACTTTCATTATCTGTATGAAATTCAAGTTTACAAAAGAACATAAGATGTCTTTAAAAAAACACATTAGCTAACTAAAACTTTACAGTATCAACGTTTAAAAAAAAACAAGCCTTTAGTGGTGTTCAAAGAGATCATTTTGGATAGGTAAACAGCAGGACTATATTTAGCGTACTCCACCTGCTCCAGCCATCCTCGCTTGTTTAAGGCGATTCTGAAGCACGGGTAGGGTCCGTTACAAAGATAAATCTTGCCATCCTGCCAAAAGTGGTTTTGAAAAATATGTAATATGAAATATTAAGTTTTTGTTTTATAAATGTATTAAAGTTTTTTATGATTTAAATTTTGAATTAATTTGAAAGTTATAAGAAAATTTAAAAATACTTTATATAGTTGAGTTATATATTTTTTCAAATTTATTTTTTTTTAATGAAAGAAATTGAACTTTGATGGCTTTATCGATGAATTTCCTCGCCTCTCTCTCCTTGTTCACCATTCTTAAGTTATTGACGTTGCATGAGCTTCTATCATCGTAATAAAATTATACAATATGATTGTAAATCTATGTATGAAATGTTTATATGTTTTAACTTATCGGAAGTTATAGGTTTATTTGCTCATGAAAATATAGGTATATATCTTTTGAGAGTATTTTTTGCTAATTTATATAGGGAAAAAGTTGATATCAAGGAAGACCAATCTTAATTTTCATCGAAACTTTTTAGAAATCACTCATAATCGGCATTCTTATTATCTTAATGGGCAATTCAAAACCATGATGTATAAATTTTAAAAAGTAAATTAACCAAACAAACCCTAGTTTTTCAATGCCATCCGGCGTGTTTCTATATGATAATCTGATATCTGTTGGATGTATTGGTGACATAAAAAAACAACGGAATGATGTTTTCAAACTTTTACCTTCTTGGGCTACTGAGTTTGAGAAAGAATTGTTTAGTCCACCGCAAAACGCACTTTTAGGAATTTCTGAAAAAAATTATTTATTCATTTATGTGAAATTTTTTTACTGTATGAAATTGATGATTAAAAATGTTCTTAATTCGCAACCTGGAAAGCTTTGGCTTATGATCCAATTTTGAAAGACAGTTTCAAAAGATTTGAGTTGAGTGTTTCTGTCATTTATAGTCGGTAATGTATTTACTTTTTGGCGACTTTCTTTTAATCCTGAACTATTGTTCTGTGTTACCATACAATTTTTCAAAAATATATTTTTCCCTTAAATTAAGCAATTTTATTTTATTCCTAATGAAATCGAAATCAAATTATTATATATATATTATTGAATTCATGAGATAAAATTAAACATTTATGATTCAAGTGATGAATGAGCTGATAAAACATCTTATTTGATTATTTACATGAGTTTAATCGTTTCAAAACATTTAATTACTTTGCTTTCAGCAGGATAATTTTTTTCTTCGTCATTCTTAAACATAACTCTATTCTTTTTTTGTTTGTTAAGAGAGAAAAAGTCATTTTCATCAATTTTTGGAGTAATTATTTGGTTTTTTGAATAATTTTTCAGTATAGATTTGAGTAAAGGTTTAGAATCTTGGTTCATGTCAGAAAGATTATCCATCATATGTAGGCTGAGTTTCTCCAAGTTTCATAAATCGTTAGAAAAAAACAGATGAAAGTTCATTTTGATAAAATTAGTGTTAAAAAAGTGAATAAAAGTTGAATAAATTTTAGATATATTGAAGAAACTGTTTATTTTGAAACGTATTCATTAATAAAATAACAGCAAAAAACAGAAATTGTGAAATTTCCATTGAAATAAACTGGATAAAATTGAGAACTGACTTATTAATTTTCTTTATTTCAAGAAATACTTAAGTTCTTGATATTAAAATGTTTAAAAGTAATTTTCTTTAAGCTTCCGTTGAATCCGCACATGGGTGTTTCAAGGACTTTGCTAAGCTGAATTGTTGATCATTAGGATTGAGTCTTTAGGAAATTTCAAAATTAAAAAGATTTTACAAAATTAAAATTTCAGTAATTAAAAAGCAAAATGTCGGCACCACCACCTCCGACTGACAACTTGAAACAACCCGGTTCAGAAAATGTTGCACCACCGCCAGTAGCAGTTGATGACAACAATCCTGGACCATACGAGGATTTAAACAGAAAATGCAAAGGTTTTAATATATTTTTTGTTTATATATTTCTGATTTTAAAGTTAGTTTTTTAGGAAGCGTCAGAGTTTTTATATTTATAAATGTAATCAGTTTAAGATATTATATTTCAATATATTTTACATAAATATTACTTTCTATTCATTTACAGAAGTTTTTCCCATACCTTTTGAGGGGGCAAGACTTCTCATCAATAAAGGTAGTCATTTTTGTTATTTTTCAATTTAACAAATTTATAGCTAAATTACATAAAAAGGTCTCAGCAGTGTGTTTCAAGTTTCACATTCTATCACCATGTCTTCTCTTCAGCCATCAGGCTATAAATTTGGAGCAACCTATGTAGGCTCCAAGCAGTATAGTCCTACTGAGGTAAAAAGCAACTAAATTATTCCATAAAGTTTATCAATATGATCATTTAACTTCAAATAAATTAACTTTTTTGTGGGCTATGGTTTTATTTTTTTTTAATTTCCATTTCATGAAAAGGAAGCTCATAAAAACTAAAAAATGCTTTTTGAACAAAGAAAAAACTAGGTTTCAGTATTCACTATTTTTACAATGAAAATCGGTTTTAAGCAATAAATAAATAATTTTATACCAATCATAACAATTGTCCATATTCGTTAGTGCAAAACTTGAAAATGATAATGTTTAACAATTAAAAAGCATTTTAAACATGAAATCCAGTATTTAATCAATTAAAACATCTATATAGAGTGATCTTATAATGAACTTACTTTGCAGTCGTACCCAGTGTTAGCTGGAGAAATGGATTTTGGAGGGAGTCTGCATGCCCAAGTTATTCACCAGTTCACCAGAGCCATCAAATGCAAATACATGGCACAAGTAAGTTTGACTCAATCTACCTTCATTTATTTATTGTATCTTTAGTAATTCATAAATGTTTTATATTATTGGCAGTATCATTTATATGATGAAACTATTCTCAATTTGTTTATTTTTTTAAACTTTTCATAAATCTTCAAATAATCTAAAAATTTTTTATTTAACTATAATTATTTTGGTGAAAATTTTCAAATTGCATTTCAATCTTACCCATGCTTTTATATTTTACCAAATAAGTTAATTTTATCTTAAAATATGTATTGCACCATAGATTCAAAGTCACAAGTGGCTAGGCTCCCAATTGTCTGCAGAGTATAAAGGCTCAGATTTTTATGCCACTGTAGCTGTTGCCAACATTGATGTCATGAAAGAATCAGGTATGTCACTGATAATTTATGTTTTATAATTATACAAATATTAATTTATAGTATTGAAAATAAAAAGATAAATATGATGTTTATGAAAGATAAATGTATTCTATATAAGAAAAGATATTGAAAGTTAATTAGGGTAGTACCCATACCACACCTTGGTAAAGGAAGTGAAAGCTGTAAAAAAACCTGATCGATTGTATATTCAATCAATTAAAATTTATCCACAAGGAAAAAGGACCTATAAAAATGCTTTGATCACTAAACCAATTTGTTGGTCAAATGTTTAAGATCACACACACACAATCGACCACAGGCACAGTGGTATGCAACTACCTACAGAACGTCACAAAACGCCTATGTTTGGGAGCGGAGCTGCTTTATCAGTGTGATGACAACATCCCTGGTAGGCACGGTTCTATGGTCAACTTTGGGTCCAGATATACAGGTCGGTGCCACTTTATTACACTTTAGGGGTACAAAAGGTGGGATATAAAAAGAGTTTGTTTATTGTAATGGATAGGCAGTATCATTGGAAGAGAAAAAGAGGTATAAGAAAGATTTTTTGCTAGATTTATAGACGGTAATTTTATTCAAGAATGATCAAATTGGAAGTACAAACATCATTAATTCAATCATTCCTTCCATGCTTAATTCATATTCGTTTCTTAGTTGGTTTTAATCATCAAAGTGAAAAGACACTGGAAACATTATTTTATACATATGATATTGCATTGAAGGAGAAGGCTGGCAATTGAGCGGCAATCTCTCTCTCAACACACTGGGTCTTAAACTATGTTACTATCAAAAACCTCGAGAAGATCTTCAAATAGGTTTGTATCAACATTACTTAACTAATCTTAATGTCTATACGGTCATTTTATTATCGTTATCAGCATCATTATCTTGGTTATGGTACTTAAGTGTCCTTAGAACACATCCATTAGATAACTCTCCTTTTGCAAGTTGAAACTAGAATTTTCCAATGAACTACCAGTTCAAACTAATGGTGCTTTCTTGACTTACCTTTTTCTTTCACATACCTGCAAGAAATTTTTGGGTTTTATGCATTCATTTTTGTTACATATCTATGCCCTTTAGTCTTTCTGCATTGCACATTCTTAATGTGTTGAACTTTCAGCTTGTTTTTTAGTTCATGTAATAATATGCCATCTTGTTTCTTATTTGAATTTTAGAGATTTTTTTTTCATTCAAGAAAGGTGTAGTATTACAACATGAAATTCTTGACGCAAGAAACTTCTAAATGGGACTAACAGTGGTAACAGCACTCTAAAGCTTTTAAACCAGATCCTGCACGAGCTCTAGTACTAGCTTCTGCTCCACCTTTTGCACTAGCCGTACCCTTGGGCAAAATTAAAATTTCTAAAAAAAGAACTTAGGAAAATAATGGTTACTGTGATAATTTAGGTGTCGAATTTGATGGCAACATGGCGTCTCAAGAGTGCACCACCACTCTCGGTTATCAATACGATATTCCCAAGGCTGGAGTCATCTTCAAAGGTTTGTTCAAAACTATACATGCTTATGTACGTTTTTATTGTTAAAACATAAAGTTTGTATACATTTAATTGATCTTGAGGAATAAATAACTAGCGTGACAACGATATCACAATTACATCATCATTTCTAGCTATAATAATCATATCGATCTGAACCACAGGTCAGCTAGACTCAAATATGAGCGTTAGTGCAGTGATCGAGAAAAAGCTGACCCCGATGCCTTTCTCATTAACACTCAGCGCTATCGCAAACCATCTTAAGGAGGTGTATAAATTCGGTATCGGTTTCACGCTGGGTTGAGTGTACAAATTGTTATATGGTTTTATTAGAGAGCCTAGCTGATGTTCGTTGTGTATAGGATATGGTTTATCAAGGATTTAGCTTGAATTCCCTTGTGTCGCTGTATCCTTAGAATGTAATGCATCAATAGGCTGAATTTTTCATGTTTTTGTTTTTATATACGTTAATAATGATAGATTATAGACGTTAATGATTGTTGTTTTTTACGATTTATTTCAAATATAATTATAACTAGATTCTTCATTCTTACAGTAGCTTGCTTTCTATAACCTTAACCATATCCTGATATTTCATCGGGCTTTTCATCTCAATAATATAAACTGAAAAATTTTAGATTTTTATTAATGTGTTTGTTAAGGATTAGTTACCGCGATTTATCATGTTTTGTATCGATAAAATGTTTGTGCGTGTATATAAATGGACATTAAAATGGAAGGTATAATGAACCGAATAAAGATTTGAAAGAATTCTTTCACAATGTTTAAAACTAAACGCTTATTTTAGTTAATCAAAGGCTTAACTAGTCTTACGGTAATACATCGTTAAATAAAAGTAGAACGTTTCATTTGACCGAGTTAAACTTATGTAGAAGCATAACTAAAATGTGCATATAGATTAAGTGAACATGAAAAATAAGGAGACTTAATTGAAAAGCTAATCTAAGTTCATATAAAAAGCATTAATACTTCAAGGCACAAATAACATCAAAGGAGGCCTAAATCAATAGACTTTATATCATCGATTTTTGATCCTTTCACGAAGCCTTTATCTATGGCTTCAGAAAGCTTCAAGTGGTTTCTGTTGGCTCTGTCGTAGAACAATCCAGTGTCTGGGTTTATGATTTTGAGAGAAGAGGCTTTTTGGAAAGGCACGAACTCGTTCGAGTATGTATCCTTGACTTCAAACACCATGTATGTAACCACATTGGGACTGTTATGTTCTTTGTCATCTAGCTCATCATTATCGCTCGAAGCTTCTGCGTTTTTCTTTGAGAAAAACTTTACAGCTAAAAATCCGTTTTCTAAGGCTTCAGAAAATGACATTTTTGACTTGAATTTTCGGTTGTGGTAGATTTTGTTCTCGAGGTCAATAATTTTTTGACACACTGCCTGATCTAAGCTTAATTTGGTGTTAGTTGATGCATCGACAACAGATTCAATGGTGAATGGTCGAGATTCAGTAAAGCTTTTTATGGTGATTAAACCTTCAAAATGAAAATAATGAATAAGTGATAGACCAAAATTTAAAAATTAATCTACCAATATTGCTTTTTCTTTCTTTCATCTTTTTTGTTTTAACTCTCTCCACTTTGATCAATCCTTCATTCATGGCTTTTTGAACATCGATATCCTTCAAACCACCTCCCCTCACATAAATTCCTTTGGTTTTGTTGATCACTCCATTTTTTATAGCTTCGTCAAAAGATATTTCCTCTTTGCTTTTTGGATCTATAACGCCTGTGAAAAAAAAACTAATCTGAGTACAATGTATCGAAAAGTTTCCTATACAAATTATTATATTATAGTATGTCTCTTCTATGGAACCAACCATTGACTGATAAAGCCTCACATCACCAACCCAAAGTAACAAATACCCACCCCACAACGTGAAATAACCTGTAATAACGAAAGTCTGATTATGTTCCTGTTGAGACGTGGTGACGTTGGACAACTGGGCCACTTGTTTGTCGGTCATCACCTCATAAATCTCGTCTTTATGGCTCTCTATAGCCAGTGACTCACACTCATCATAACCTTTGTAGTCTTCGCTGGGTAATTTGTGTTGTATTGTTTACCAAACAAAATATTTAACCTTATAACCTATAGTATCTTCAAGCATTTAGTGAAATAACCCTAAACTGATATCATCAGCTCTTTTGACCTTCTATTAATTAAAGCAATAGAGAAAGTTCTATGTAAGCGAAAGAGACCTATTATCTTCTTATTGCGTTACCAATGTGCCATTGTAGTTTATTGCCGTGGTACCATGTGTGTGATGTAAGTAGTATCTAATGTTAAAATCAAATCAAATGCGAACATGATTATAGTGGCATTAACTCCAGAAGTTTCTAGACCTCTATATTATAAACTAAGAATGCAAATTAATTAAATGCAATAGTTTTTTTTTATTTTTTAAAAAATGAAGATTTCATAGATACAAGTTTATCTGGAAGCTAAAATTATTGAACTTCATTCACTTTTTTCAAAATTTGCCTTTAAATGCTATTGCTATAAGCTATTATTAATCATTAAACTGGGAAAACAGTGTTAATGTGTTGAATACTAATTGTCGACTTGAAAAATTATAAAATATTTATTTTTTTAACCTAATTCAAATAATTTTTAGTATAAAATGCAATACAAAAATATTGTAGGTTGAAATAGAACTAACCAATTTATTTTATCAAAATCCAATTCGAATTCCAGAGAACATCTTTGCTTAGAAATGCAAAAAAATTCCTTTAAAAGATTTCGTGTTTAATTAGAATTATAATTCATTATTATATTTTAATAGTAGTAGTATTTCTAAGATAATTTTGTACAGCTAAGTTGGTTATAGATTTTTTTTTCTTACATTTTGTTTATAACAAGGAAATAATCCGCAAGGTAGTGGAATAGATAGATGAATTAACGAAACTTGTGGTCTTATTATCCATAACAATATGGTTACTATTATTGTAATGGAAAAGTATGCTTTGAAATAAAATAAACAACATTAAAAGATCAAGACAACAACTAGTAAATAGATATACTAATTAACTAGTGGTTTTGATAATGATATCCTCATTCTTATAAATATATGTAAAGATATGATAGTGTAATGTCATGACGGTGCATATAAATAGAACCATTATAAATGTAATAGACACAAACACAGAAATAACTAATAAAGTAAGTTGTGCTTACGAATAGCTTAGTTGCCAAATAAGCCATGGTGTGTGTGTTCAGTACACAACGTTAAAAGTGCTTGAGGATGTGGAAAATTTGAAAAAAAACACGTACAATATATAATAAATCTTGGAGTTTTGTATTGTAATATTACATGAATACAACCTTTAGTTAGTGTACTTTTCTGTTGATATTCTTTTTTAGTTATTATCTTTATTGCTATTATTATTATTTCTATTGTTATATCTACTTTAATTAGTGTTAATATATCTTAGTAATAAACTCTTTAATAAGGTATATTTGTACATTAAGAAATGACACGAACATCATCCAATCTTTAACCTACCATAAAAAAAATCTTTTTCAGAACATAGTGACCTAACGTAAAGAGGGTGAAAAAATCAACCTTTTACCTTAAAACAAAAAATAAAAAATTTTAGAAGATATCAAAAAAAAGCTTCTCTGCAAACCCTTCGTCATATTTTCTAGTTTTTTTTATATTGATGAGCTTAATGGAAGTTATATTGTGTGAAAATTAAATATGTTTGAAAGCTTTTTTGAAGTAAAATTTTAAAACAATAAAGTTTTTAAAATATACCAATATGCAGAAATTATAGTAGGATAAACACTTCACTATCATAGCAGCCTTTAAAAATTATTATAAAAATATTACATAAAAAACATAGAAATTATTGATGTATCATATAAGTACATATAAGCATGAAAAATACAATATTTAAAAACGTATGTTTCTCCATGCATGGAAGCTCTCAAGGGGTTAAACACACTTTAAGTATCAATTATGAAGGTTAATTGCAGTGATATTTTAAGCGTAATACTTGCTTAAAAAATAGCTAAATTATTTAACAAAAAGTTATTACTAGCTTATCGAAGAAAGTTTCAAACAAATTAATTATGACTTTGAATAAAAGATTATGATATCAAAATATCTGAGATTGATAAAAATATATGAAATGAAAAATTTTTGGTCAATAAAAATATATGAAATCGAAAGAAAACAAATAAAATACTATTGACTCTAATCCCTAAATCTTTTTCATCAATTCGTTCGATAAGGAGGCGATGAGGTGAAATGAGATTAAATGGGCGAGTTGAAGCCAAAAGATCGATATAATTTGAATTGCTTTCATCAATAAATATAATTTAAGTGATTAAATGAGTGAGTAATATTGCCTAAAAATAATTAAAAATGTAATTAAGATAGCTAAATAGCAAATGATCCTTGATATAAACTTATAGGGAGTTACAACCAACTGCTAAATTTTATAAAACCACAAAGAATTATAATGGGCACCTCTTATGTTGTATTGTTTATAGCATTGAAAGTTATATATGAGTCTCAACTATTAAAATTAATACATCATGAATTTCAAAATGACTAAGTAGTAATTCAAACGAAAAGACTTTTAGGAGTTTATGTAATAGAAACAAACACAGGTTCAATGAGAAACTTTATACACGAAGCTTATCGTAAGAGTATCTTACACTATCTAGTGTCTAGGAGTTTATTCTATTCCACGAAGCTTTTGTAAGATGAACTTACATTATCGACTGTATAGTTGAGATTTAATAAAGAGTATAAAAAATAACTTATTTGATGAAATATTATACTTCATCAATTGATGAAATTGAATAAGCACACAAGTTTCATTCGTGCCAAACAGTTTTTT